>CM067306.1:5331395-5396771 GCA_034231615.1 Meghimatium bilineatum
AGAAAACTAGTGTAGAAGTCTTCAGAGATGATGGAAATTTAAAAAAAAAAGAAGTATTGCAAAAATTATAAACATACAGTCAAGATGTGTAGGGAATGCAATGGGAAAAGCAAAACTGGGAGAGGTCAAGGTGAGAAGAGACATGGGAAGACAAATAGAAAATTGCTGGATGAGTTATTATCATTGCATGGGAGAATGTCACAAACTTGACTTATTAACCAGACAAGGGGTAAGGAGTTAAGGAGAAATATGATCGGCTCATATATGTTGGGAACCATTGATATTCCTGTACTTAAAGTTTGAGAATCTCTGAGCAATGATTCCGTGTCAATTATACGTGTGACTACAAATTTGATGACATATCCTAATCAAGAGATATGAATCACAAAATAATTTTTTGTCATATTGTCATAGTAAATTTAAAGGCATACCTACGTTTAACATGTTGCCATTGCATTTTAAGCTGCTGTGTGTTGGTCGTCTAACCGGATCTCAATTATTCTCATTCGTTGGGTGTTGTTGTTGCCTAAAAAATGAGCAATGAATAGTAACATTGGAATCTGCCATGCATTCTTGTATGGGGTAGCTAATATGTTTATGTGGTGCGGGTTGGCTGTCATATCCTATTAAAAGTCAGTCCCCCAGAAGTAATGCGAACGTCGGGTGTTTCGGTCCGAAAGAAGTATATATCTCAGCTCAGCTGCAAACCATGACACATTGTGTTCTCCCGACTTCATTCTGCGCCGTCTTCTTCTGACGTTAACCTGTGCCGTGTTCATCTCAGCCAATTAATGGTCATATTTATGACAGAACTGGAATACAATTTGCATTTTTTCTTTCTCTTATTCACCACTAGATGTCTATATCGTCAGACAAGAATTATGAATGAATCCATTGTTGTCTGAAGCTCTTCTTTGGTTCCATATATCTCTGCCCGCATTGTTGCGCTGTTGTGCCAGCACGTTTCTCTCACATGTTCATACTTGCGACATTTCTGCCGAACATCATCAGATCTGTTCATCTGTACCAAATGTGTACAGTTGTGTGGGACTCAGTCTCTTCCTATGCATGTGTTTGTTCAGTCTGCTTTGTCCTGTCCTCAGACGAAGTATGGTGTCCTGTCCTTGTCGATGTAGGTAGTGGTAGGAGTTGCCTATCAAACTATATTCACTAGATGTTGTGTATAGTTCTCTTCCTTTCTTGATAGAAAACTTCATTGACTTTCTGCATACACTCTCTTCCCTCTTTGGCCAGCTCATCGGCGCACTCATTTCCCGGGACGACTTAGAAGAGTCATGGTACAAAAGTGAGGTACAGCTCTATCTTGACTAATCCCAAGAAACCAATGACCTGTGTCGATCCATGTGGCCGATAATAAAATACAATCCAAGAATGTGGCACTGAATTCTTCCAAGCATGTCCTGACAGTTTCTGCATGGAAGGAGATTAAAATTCCCAAGATGTCAGAAGCATTTTGACACACTAGAAATAAAGGGGCTGCGGTAATGATGGGTATACAAATAGCATGATCAAAAATAGCTGAAATAAAGTGATATCCACCTCCACCCCCATCCATCCCTCTTTTTAAACAGCTTAGATTTTTTTTAACGCATAGAGGGGGGGGGGACATATTTCAGTGAATTAGATTTGAACCAGACCCGCTCTGATAGCGCCCACTCACTTCGCACCATTAGTTTCTTCCCTGAAGCTGCGAAGCGAGTGGATTACATCTGAGCGGTCCTGGTTCAAATCCAGTTTGCTGTATTATGATTTTTTTTCATATTAACCCCTTAGCTGCGGAGACATTCTTAAGAATACTTCGCAGGTAAAGGGTTAATAAATATTCGACGATTCTATATTATATTATTCAAAAACGTATAGAAAAAACATTCAACCAGTCTTGCTGAATTCTGGTACAACATTTAGTGACCTCACATCGCCAGTAACTGCTTCATAATATTCGTTTCTACCATCTTTAGGTCATTTAAAAATCCATGAAAAATGACATAATGGATACTGAATTAGTGCAATTTTTCTGAGATTCATTGAGATTATCGCTTGAAGCTACGGAGTAACGTGTTAGGAGTGGTACTTTTGGCAGTGGCGCGCCGCTTCGTTGAAAGGGACGGTGTGTATATGTGGGTGACCAGAGTACAATGAAGGCAATCCTCTACGACAATTATTTAGAAATTGGTCTTCGTAGCAATTCAAGTGAAATTCACAGCGATCACGAACAAAACCTCATTTTGTATTTTGTCCGCTTTGTACGTATTCTACTTTGTTTTTTCCACTTTGTTTTCCACTTTGTATTGTGTCCAATTTTGTCCATTTTGCATTTTGTCCACTTTGTATATTGTCCACTGTGTATTTTGTCCACTTTGTATGTTTTTCCATTTGTATTATGTCGACTTTGTATGTTTTGTAGTGTGCATTTGATAGCCAAACCGACCCCAAAATTCCACAAAACAGGATTCAAACCCGCAAGTCCCTGAACAAAAAATACAGGCTTAAACACTACGTCCCAACCCAATTCAATGAAAATAAATTTTATTGTGCTATTAAAACGGCAATACAGATCAGTATGTTCTCTGGATTGTATCATGTTGAAAATCTACTCAGGGCCGTAGATATAATTACCTTAAGAGGGAGGGGGTGTGAGGTTTACCTAAACTAAAAGGTCATTCATCTGTTTCTGTGTGTACATTCAAATCTTTGACGGGAAATGTGAAAACCTTTTTTGTGAATTATGATAAGTGGGGGATTAAACTGACTTTTTGGTTAAGTTCCTAGTATTAAGTCATGTTATATTTGCTGGGGGGGGGGGATGTGAACATTTTTCAACCCACCCTTCTTTACGGGTCTGAATCTAGTAGAACAATTGTGATGTACAAGAGAGATCCAGAGGGAGTTTGAAAATGAAGGTTGAAGAAGAAATAGAGAAACCACAACGCAAGGAATAACCCGCACATAATTACTACAGCCATCTTTACTTCTCTATTCACCCACCAGCAAGCAAGTGTACACTTTGACCTAACAAGGAAATGCAGTCGCCAAGCAACAGGTTTTTATTGAACAAGAAGCGGGTCTCAACAAACATTCCACATCGCCTGCACGGCTCAACAAGTTTTCAAATAGAAGGTTATTCACACGATTACTGCCCTTTCCCCATCTATTCCTTCTTGTATCAGATCTCACATTTGCAATATCCCCCACCGGACTGACCTTGCTAGACCTGCAGCCTCGAATGCAAGAATGCCTCTACAGCATCCAGTGGCCTCACACATCGCCAGTAACTGCTGGATAATATTACTTTCTACCATCATTTTTCAGCACCAGAAAAAAAATACTTAAAAAAATTAGTGAGAAATGACCTATCGGATACCGACTTACTAGTGAGGTGGTTTTCTGCCAGTGCTGTTTTTGTGCAGTCTCTGCTACGATTTACACATTTTTGATTCACTTTGTCAAAGTAATAGTTTTATGTGTCTTCTTCTGTTTGTGCGCTTGTTCCCATACTCTTGAACGATGGCAGGATGTAGTCCACAGAACGAAATTCATTATATTTTATGTACAACTTAGCTCTGATATGAAGAGCCAGGTAGCGCAGTTTGTAGTGAGCTTGCTTACTATTAAGGGGTTATAGAGTGACAGGTTCGAATACACATCAGTTAAAACATAATCGGAGTCGTGATTTCTCGCCTGATATGACCGCTTCTTCAGTCGACCCAGCTGTAAATGGGTACCTGACGCATGAGTTGGAGAATATAGTAACACATCAGTAAGAGAACTGACCACCCCACCTAATAGCTGCTGCGACTTAGTCCATGAAGAGTTAACTTTATCCCTGATTGTGATTGATGTGAGAAAAGGTTACTGAGGATACTTCAATACCTATACGGGATGTTTGTTGTTGTTATAATGCTTCGTGTCTCGATTGGTCCGTTCGGGTGACTTTGAGTGCACGCTTTGAATGTCTTGACGAAATCGCATCTTTTTTTTTTTTGAGATGTTAGTCAAGCACGGAAGAATGTGTGTGCAATAGTTGCTAGGCGATTTGTTGCCGTTGAACGGACTAGTTCAATTCCCGTTAGTCTCAAGAATTTTTGATGGTTGAATAGCATTACTAGATTAAATGTATGTTTGTTAGTTAGACAGTAGTAATTCTCAGTCAGTCAGTTAGTTACCTAGTTAGTTAGCTAGCTAGTTAACTATTTAGTTATTTAGTTCAGTTATTTAGTTTGTTAGTTTATTTATTTAGTTAGTTAATTAGTTAGTTAATTAATTACTTAGTTAGTTAGTCATCAGATTATCATGATGAAACTCTGGATAAATCCATAGTTGCTTTGATCTCATATTCAGTCTGTCCTTCAGTATGTTGTAACTGGCTGTTCCTGTTATGTGTCTATTGCCTTCACGCTTCTCCCCAGCATAGTGTTTCTAGATCCCTTGTCAATTTTATTGACTATTTTTGTTAATTTTGATCATCGCTCCTCTATTATTGCTTACTTCTTCTTCTTCATCGTTCATTCTCAAACTCCCGCTGGATTTCTCTTGTAACAGGACAATGGTCCTACAAGATTTCCAGTTCAATATAGTCCAGAGAATGGAAATGCGTTGTGTTGCCGTTTTATTTGCGCCAATGGCCCAACACATCCGTTTTCGGCGGTATTATTGCTTACAGTTCTGAGAAGGTCACCACTCGAAACTACTCTGTTATGTGTTTCAATAATGACCCCCCCCCCCTTTACACACGAGACTAAATCTATCTTGTGATCGTTCATACATTCTTAGTTTTGAAACTACCCCGCAACAGATGAAAATCACCTATGAGTGTGATGCCCTGAAAAGCCGTTGACCTGGCGCTAAGCATATTTCTGCTGCAGGTTGCATGGTAACGATGAACTTGTTGGCGTGGTTTTATCGTTGTTGTTGTTGCAAATGTTATGAGAGTGCGTGGTATAGAATATATTTTCATAAAACAACTCACTGAAATAAAATTGCAAATACAGAACTAGCATGAAATTACATTTATAACAATGTATGAAAAGTCCTTTATACAGTTTCTGTACCAGAAGAGGGTAGTCTACTGCGCCATAGTTTCAAACATTTTATTATTCCTTAATTCAAGCAACTACTCAATTATTATAAATATTGTCATTCATTTTAAACAATTGAATATGTCATTATTGTAACACTTCACGGTATCATTATTGTAACACACGACTACGCCATTATTCTAGCAGCACTTTACTACGCCATTATTCTAGCAGCACTTTACTACGCCATTATTCTAGCAGCACTTTACTACGCCATTATTATAGCAGCACTTTACTACGTCATATCTCTCTCTGATCTCCCTCTATTTTTTCTCTCCTCTCTCTCTCTCTCTCTTGTCCATTTTCCTCTTCTCTCTCTCTCTCTACATATATATATATATATATATATACTTTCTGTTCTCTCTCTCTTTCTCTCTCTCTCTCTCTCTCTACATATATATATATATATATATATTAGGAAGGGTCAAGGCCACATCGTAATGGAACAGTCCAGTGAACGTGTGTGGCTACAGGTGGACACGAGAAGCAAGATTGGGGGATAGGAACGCAGATTTCACAAGACCGTTCCAGTGTTTTCGCCATGGACTAGAGGTCCTTGCCCTTTTCTGTAACTTGACGTGTTTTTTATCAATTTTTGTGTGTTCGTTGAAAGCACTGGGTCTTAGTTTGTCAAGGGAAGATTCTGTGGAGAAAAAAAAATGTATAATAAAATTAAAATAAATCTCAAGGACACAGAATAAATTATGGAAGCAAAACTGATGGGGAAGAGGTAGCAGGGACAGGGATTTTTGAATAATTTTGAAACCTAAACTAGCCGCATTATCTGTTTTGTTGGTGTACAAGGCTGGCTCTATATTTGTGAATGTTGCGCTAAAATTATAAAGCATTATTTCTTTTGTTAAATTTTCGTTCCTCGTTTTAGAATTGCTTTCTTCTGCATATGGCGCGACCGTTTAGAATGTTCTTATTTTTCTCGTTCGCAATTTGACATGTCTACACAGTAAGTCTTGTTTGCTTAATGCTGCTGTATCTGAAGGCTCCACAGTGCTCCCATACAGCTTTCTGTTGATATCCGTCTCTGTGGGTCAATGTTCTTCCCTTAACTGGTTTAGAGTAATGCAGTCTTGCAGGACATGTTCCTCGGCCTGTGCTGCTTGCCCGCATGGACCCAGAGGAGATGGACCAGTCTTAGACTATTTATGTAGATTTTTAGTCTGTGTCCTGTCCTGGTGCGGGAGATGATAACATGCTTAGCTCTGTCAGTCTAGTTTTCAATATTTAAGAAAACAGATGTAATTCATTTCTTCTGTGTATATGGTACCAGCGACCAGTGTATATATGGCTTTACTTTGGAGTTCATGATGATTGTCGGATTACCAGAACCACAACCACCACTATTTTGAGATGATTTAAATTATCTTACAACCAAAATGGACTAAGGTCCGCAAGTGATGGATTTTGGTCTACCCGTGACTTTAGCTACGCTCCGCGGTTGAACTAACGCATGTCTCGTCTTATCACCAGAATAGTTGGTCCATTCCCAGATCAGGTGCTTACCTCGTTTGATTATTTCCCTTAGCTATGTTTGTCAATTTATGTTCATCATTTATTAATTTACATAATACTGTATTTAGGGCTAGGGTTAGTTATGTAAACTCAGCTATTCAAACCCTAACACCTAATACTAAATAAATTAACATTTAAATTAATTAATTCATTACTTATAGCTCTAATATTTAGATAAATTATCCCTAAAATAAGTAGGTTGGCATCTGATCTGGGATTGGACCGAATAGTTACTTCTAAATACATTACGACTGGGTAGCGCAACATGGAGGTTAAGAGATAAACCAGTAGGATGATTTGTTGGACATCAGCGATATGCAATGTTTATATCCCATTATTACATCAGCAATATGCAATGTTTATGCCCCATTATTACGTCAGCGATATGCAATGTTTATATCCCATCATTACATCTGCAATATGCAATGTTTATATCGCATTATTACATCAGCAATATGCAATGTTTATATCCCATTATTACATCATCAATATTCAATGTTTATATTCCATTATTACATCAGCAATATGCAATGTTTATATCCCATTATTACATCAGCAATATGCAATGTTTATATCCCATTATTACATCAGCAATATGCACTGTTTATATCCCATCATTACATCAGCGATATGCAATGTTTATATCCCATCATTACATCAGCAATATGCAATGTTTATATCCCATCATTACATCAGCAATATGCAATGTTTATATCCCATCATTACATCAGCAATATGCAATGTTTATATCCCATCATTACATCAGCAATATGCAATGCTTATCTCCCATTATTACATCAGCAATATGCAATGTTTATATCCCATTATTACATCAGCAATATGCAATGTTTATATCCCATTATTACAACAGCAATATGCAATGTTTATATCCCATTATTACATCAGCAATATGCAATGTTTATATCCCATTATTACATCAGCAATATGCAATGTTTATATCCCATTATTACATCAGGAATATGCAATGTTTATATCCCATTATTACATCAGCGATATGCAATGTTTATATCCCATTATTACATCAGCGATATGCAATGTTTATATCCCATTATTACATCAGCGATATGCAATGTTTATATCCCATTATTACATCAGCAATATGCAATGTTTATATCCCATTATTACATCAGCAATATGCACTGTTTATATCCCATCATTACATCAGCAATATGCAATGTTTATATCCCATCATTACATCAGCAATATGCAATGTTTATATCCCATCATTACATCAGCAATATGCAATGTTTATATCCCATCATTACATCAGCAATATGCAATGTTTATATCCCATCATTACATCAGCAATATGCAATGCTTATCTCCCATTATTACATCAGCAATATGCAATGTTTATATCCCATTATTACATCAGCAATATGCAATGTTTATATCCCATTATTACAACAGCAATATGCAATGTTTATATCCCATTATTACATCAGCAATATGCAATGTTTATATCCCATTATTACATCAGCAATATGCAATGTTTATATCCCATTATTACATCAGGAATATGCAATGTTTATATCCCATTATTACATCAGCGATATGCAATGTTTATATCCCATTATTACATCAGCGATATGCAATGTTTATATCCCATTATTACATCAGCGATATGCAATGTTTATATCCCATTATTACATCAGCGATATGCAATGTTTATATCCCATTATTACATCAGCGATATGCAATGTTTATATCCCATTATTACATCAGCGATATGCAATGTTTATATCCCATTTTTACATCAGCAATATGCACTGTTTATATCCCATCATTACATCAGCAATATGCAATGTTTATATCCCATCATTACATCAGCAATATGCAATGTTTATATCCCATTATTACATCAGCAATATGCAATGTTTATATCCCATCATTACATCAGCAATATGCAATGTTTATATCCCATCATTACATCAGCAATATGCAATGTTTATATCCCATCATTACATCAGCAATATGCAATGTTTATATCCCATCATTACATCAGCAATATGCAATGTTTATATCCCATTATTACATCAGCAATATGCAATGTTTATATCGCATTATTACATCTGCAATATGCAATGTTTATATCCCATTATTACATCAGCAATATGCAATGTTTATATCCCATTATTACATCAGCAATATGCAATGTTTATATCCCATTATTACATCAGCAATATGCAATGTTTATATCCCATCATTACATCAGCGATATGCAATGTTTATATCCCATTATTACATCAGCGATATGCAATGTTTATATCCCATCATTACATCAGCAATATGCAATGTTTATATCCCATTATTACATCAGCCATATGCAATGTTTATATCCCATTATTACATCAGCAATATGCAATGTTTATATCCCATTATTACATCAGCAATATGCAATGTTTATATCCCATTATTACAACAGCAATATGCAATGTTTATATCCCATTATTACATCAGCAATATGCAATGTTTATATCCCATTATTACATCAGCAATATGCAATGTTTATATCCCATTATTACATCAGGAATATGCAATGTTTATATCCCATTATTACATCAGCGATATGCAATGTTTATATCCCATTATTACATCAGCGATATGCAATGTTTATATCCCATTATTACATCAGCGATATGCAATGTTTATATCCCATTATTACATCAGCGATATGCAATGTTTATATCCCATTATTACATCAGCGATATGCAATGTTTATATCCCATTATTACATCAGCGATATGCAATGTTTATATCCCATTTTTACATCAGCAATATGCAATGTTTATATCCCATCATTACATCAGCAATATGCAATGTTTATATCCCATTATTACATCAGCAATATGCAATGTTTATATCCCATCATTACATCAGCAATATGCAATGTTTATATCCCATCATTACATCAGCAATATGCAATGTTTATATCCCATCATTACATCAGCAATATGCAATGTTTATATCCCATCATTACATCAGCAATATGCAATGTTTATATCCCATTATTACATCAGCAATATGCAATGTTTATATCGCATTATTACATCTGCAATATGCAATGTTTATATCCCATTATTACATCAGCAATATGCAATGTTTATATCCCATTATTACATCAGCAATATGCAATGTTTATATCCCATTATTACATCAGCAATATGCAATGTTTATATCCCATCATTACATCAGCGATATGCAATGTTTATATCCCATTATTACATCAGCGATATGCAATGTTTATATCCCATCATTACATCAGCAATATGCAATGTTTATATCCCATTATTACATCAGCCATATGCAATGTTTATATCCCATTATTACATCAGCAATATGCAATGTTTATATCCCATTATTACATCAGCAATATGCAATGTTTATATCCCATTATTACATCAGCAATATGCACTGTTTATATCCCATTATTATTCTTGCCTCGTGTATGTTTATTCTACTTATAAGTCTTTCTTATTGTTCTTTTTCCTCTTTTTTTCTCATCCGCATTCTTTCTCTTTCCTCTTCTGTTTTTCTCTCCCCCTCTATTTCTTTCACATCATCTTTCTTTCTTTCTTTCTTCTCTTTACTCATCCTCTTCCTTCTCACCCCTACCCACTTTACAATTTTTTTCAAATTTGAATTTTGACATTTTTTTTAAATACTGCATTTGCAATGTATGTCATGTTTATTTATTCCACCTTATCTTCTTTACACCATGGATTCTTCCATTCTCTTATTATGTTCTTGTTCCACCTGCACCCATACTTACACCATCTTACATCTCACTCACAAAGGACATCGTCCTGACTAAGATCGTCCACCTCTCCAAAGCCAGCTTGACGACAGATTTCAATAAACCAAGCTACAAAAGAATTAACCCTCACCACACAAATCCAACCAAAAGACCACATGTGATCCAGTCTTTGGTATTTTATTGGACGCAGTTGCTTAAGGTCAGAGACATTCGGTATTCTTCATGCCTTTTTTTTCTTCGTGAAGGACACAACAACTTTTTTATCCTTGGTCACTGACGTTGAACATAGTTGACCCCAGTCACACAATCTGAATATCAGTATTCCTACGTCTGCGGGTGACTTCTGCTGGCGGTGTACAGAAATAAATATCATTTATTCACAAACATACATAATTCAAAAGGGATTTGTGTAGTTAGTGGTGCGCTGGCCTAACATGTAAGCAGGGACGCAGATATGTTTTCAATAGATTGAGGCGGGGGGGGGGAGAGTAGATATACCTAAAAAAAAAAAAAGGAACCAAAAAAGTCTCATTAGCCATTTTACAGAGAAAATTCTTCTTTGTTCGTGATAACTAATGATTTTTTCGTGAAATATTTGATGATTTTTATTTTCGTGACACATTACATTATATAATTGTGGACAACAATCTATAAGGGCAGGGGGTGGGGTTAACTTTTTAATGCTGTAAGCCATTTTCTGATTTCCTAAAAGGAAATTTCGGGGGGGGGGGGGTTATTTGACAACATGTACATATGGGTAGGTCAATTCACAACGTGTACATATGGGTAGGTCAATTCGCAACGTGTACATATCGGGAGGTTAATTGACAACATGTACATATGGTCATAAAAGAAACATAGATATGAAGATAAAGACGTGAAGAAAGCAAAACTCGAATATATCGGGCCACATCGTATGTTCAGCATCTCCGTTCTCTGGACCACATTTTGCTAAAAACTACTATGACAATATTCTTCAAAAGGTATCGAGGATTGACTTCGATGTACTTGAGTCACCCAATATGACTTTCGTTCCTTTCAACAAAGCGGCAAGCCAGCTGCCGAGAGTACCACTCTTAGCACGTGACTCAGTATCTTCCAGCGTTCATTTCCTGGAATGTTCGAAAAATCCCTTTACAAAAAAGACGTTGAGGTCAGGATTCAAAACAGCGGTCCTCTTGAGAAAAAAAAACCAACTATTGGCTAAATATTAGGTATTCAATATACTAGGGTGATCCAGAAAATAAACTATTAGCCCTCGGTGAAGATTGAACTTACAACCCCTAGTTTACAAGACCAGTGCTCTAAAGCACTATGCTAGACAGGTAGATGACCATAGTTCTGTTATAAGAGAGTTTCCACGAGAGATTGAGAACGTAGGCAGCCCCTGCTTCCTTAAAGAAATTCATAATGGAGCAAATTGGATTTTAACCATTTCCGCATAGATGGCACCAATTCGTCTCGCAACTTGAGTCAACATGTTTTTCGTCTTCGACCACACCACGTCCCAAAATTTAGTTGTCTATGTACATTAATTTCTTAGGGATGCATTGTGGTCGCGAAGGAAAACGTATTGATTCAAGTTGCGAGGCAAATTGGTGCTTTCTGGTCAAATTCCTTTTGCTGCATTATGATTTTGCTGTAATAGTAAATCCTCAATGCTTTTATATTACATTATTCATTTACTTACTTCCTCAATGTTTTTATATTACATTATTCATTTACTTACTTCCTCAATGTTTTTATATTACATTATTCATTTACTTACTTCCTCAATGTTTTTATATTACATTATTCATTTACTTACTTCCTCAATGTTTTTATATTACATTATTCATTTACTTACTTCCTCATTGTTTTTATATTACATTATTCATTTACTTACTTCCTCAATGAACGTTGCTTACAGACCGGTCTATTATTCAATGTGCTTACTATCCTGATCGGATAAATATTACACGAACATATTACACATTATGTGTAAGCTGTAAGCAATCGTAGATGTTTCATAAAATATATAAATTACAAAATACTTATCATAAAAAAGAAGACATTTTTCTTACTTTTATTTCATTATATATATATATAATTGTGTCATCTGTAAAAAACTAACCAACGATATGCACGGAAATCATCGAAAATATGCTGTACGAATGTCTATTTTATTCTTCTCGTATTGCTTTACTGCCGATAGCCACGGCTCAGAAAAATAGATAAATGCATCTGGAATTCCAGACAGTTTATTCACAAGTGGGTAGTTGATCAAGATTTTTTTTTAAATAATGTTTGTACTTTGTTGCCATCCCTTACGTAATACTTCTTGGCTGTGCTGTGTCAAAGTTGTTTTTTGGTTGTATGTATACATATGACTACATAAAGTTAACATCATATTGTGGTTGAGTTATATATTGAAATTATTATACGCTGGGGATACCAATAGGTTCTCAGTCTACCACAGCAAAAATCGAATCTAACTGTTTGAGTAGTTCGCTGGTTGAATGCGCTTATCCTAGCCTTCAGACGTTCAGTTATACTAGTTTCCGTTTGATGCAAAATTAGCTGAACCTCAGCCTCGTTATTCGTCATCACTCTCAGCCTCAGTTTTTGTCATCAATCTCAGCCTCGTTGTTCGTCATTAAGCCTCGTTGTTCGTCATCAATCTCAGCCTCAGTTTTTGTCATCAATCTCAGCCTCGTTGTTCGCCATCAATCTCAGCCTCGTTGTTCGTCATCAATCTCAGCCTCGTTGTTCGCCATCAATCTCAGCCTCGTTGTTCGCCATCAATCTCAGCCTCGTTGTTCGCCATCAATCTCAGCCTCGTTGTTCGTCATCAATCTCAGCCTCAGTTTTTGTCATCAATCTCAGCCTCGTTGTTCGTCATTAAGCCTCGTTGTTCGTCATCAATCTCAGCCTCAGTTTTTGTCATCAATCTCAGCCTCGTTGTTCGCCATCAATCTCAGCCTCGTTGTTCGCCATCAATCTCAGCCTCGTTGTTCGCCATCAATCTCAGCCTCGTTGTTCGCCATCAATCTCAGCCTCGTTGTTCGCCATCAATCTCAGCCTCGTTGTTCGCCATCAATCTCAGCCTCATTGTTCGCCATCAATCTCAGCCTCGTTGTTCGCCATCAATTTCAGCCTCGTTGTTCGCCATCAATCTCAGCCCCGATGTATCACTAATTTCAGTCTTGATGTGTCATTCTCCTCACTCGGACATAAATATCGTAGTATGTCACCAATATTAGCCTTGATGTTTCATCAATCTCTGCCCCAATGTGTGATCAAACTCCATCTAGATGTGTCATCGACCTCAGCCTCAATTTAACATCAATCTAAGCCTCAATTTATGTTTGAAAATCTAGGCCTTGATAATCTTAAATGATCTTGAAAAATGTACGTGTACCTCACGGTTTGCTGTCAAATCTGTGATCTCTTACGTACAAGGCAAACGATTTAGCCACTACACCACGGTGTACTCATCATTTTCTACCACTATGATACTGGTATAACAACTAAAGTAACAGGTGTATGTACACAGGCAACTAAAGTAACAGGTGTATGTACACAGGCAACTAAAGTAACAGGTGTATGTACACAGGCAACTAAAGTATTAGGTGTATGTACACAGGCAACTAAAGTAACAGGTGTATGTACACAGGCAACTAAAGTAACAGGTGTATGTACACAGGCAACTAAAGTAACAGGTGTATTAGAACTTATGAATCATGCATTTGTTAGTAATGACTTGGCGTGTGACATTTGTGCCTGTTTGAAAGTTGCTATGCTGTATTACATTATTGTTTTAAATGTAATATACTGTACTACATTGTTGTTCCCACGCCGACAAACATGAGACCCACTGGACGACTTCAGATGTTAATAACCTAGGTCTTGGTCATTGAAATTTAGAGACCAGTGCAATATAATCAGAAAGTTTTGGGTCAAGCTCTTCTTGGCCAGCTGCCGGTTCTAGTAAGATTCTAGGCATTGTTCTCTGGGCACATGCCGCAGATTTATTGGGTCAGATATGGAACCCATAACACGCAGGTCTGATAGTTGTTGGAATATGTAATACATATTTTAGGAAGCACTGGGTGGGATCAATAACCAGAGATCAAGAGAGAGAGAGAGAGAGTGCAGGAGAGATAGAGAAATAGAGAGATAATAATTAGTGGCACAGAGAGAGTAACGACAGAGCAATACAGAGAGTAATTAGATAGCAATAGAGAGGTAAAGATAAAGATAAAGTAAGAGAGAGAAAGAAGAGATTATTGAGAAATTAATGAGAAAACAAGCAAGACTACTGCGAGGGCAAGAGAGAATAATGATAGTACAATAGAGAGTATGAGAGAGAAATGTGAGAAGGTAATTAAAAAAAAAGAGAGTAACGAGATAGAAAGACAGCCATTAATGAGTGAGAAATAAAGAAATATCATGAGGGGATAATGAGAGTAATGTAACCAAGAGAGACAATAACGGGAGAGTAAGATAAACACAGTAGAGAGCACGAGAGATAACGAGGGAGATAGTATTGAGAGAGCAAGAGAGATAACAAGAGAGAGAGGAGGAGAGAAAGCAAGAGGGAGTAATCAGATAACAAGAAAGTGAACCATGGGGCTATGTCTTATTTTCTTGGGGACCACCGATAATAAAAATAAAATTTAGCTTGGGGCCTCAAAGCCTTAAAAAATCCGCATAGGGAGCCACAAACCGTCTAAAGGACCACAGAAATGTAGCTATGTAGATAAGTTGGATGTTCCATCCCTTATAGGATCAAATAAGTTGGATGTTCCATCCCTTACAGGATCAAAATGATCAAGAAACATGTTCAAGTCGGATATATCAGTCCGAAAAAAAGCAGAAATCACGGCACAGCTGTAAACCATGACACTGCGATTCCCGTTCTTCGGACTACATCCTGCTAATCTGCAGGAATTTGAGAGAGAACACAGAAGAAGAAGGATAATGATATGTTTAAACGGGAAATAGTGACTGGTCTTCAAGATAATGAAGACAAGTCTTTCAGACAATCAAGACATGTCTTTAAGACAATCAAGACAAGTCTTTAAGACAATCAAGAGAAGTCTTTCAGACAATCAAGACAAGTCTTTCAGACAATCAAGACAAGTCTTTAAGACAATCAAGACAAGTCTTTAAGACAATCAAGACAAGTCTTTCAGACAATCAAGACAAGTCTTTCAGACAATCAAGACAAGTCTTTAAGACAATCAAGACAGGTCTTTAAGACAATCAAGACATGTCTTTCAGACAATCAAGACACGTCTTTCAGACAATCAAGACAAGTCTTTCAGACAATCAAGACAAGTCTTTCAGACAATTAATACAAGTCTTTCAGACAATCAAGACAAGTCTTTCAGACAATCAAGACAAGTCTTTCAGACAATCAAGATGTTTTATTTTAGTAAAAGTAATCACTTGCAGCGATCCCACATTTCAGAGGCTCTTCTATAGATGGGCACCAGAGATGTGGTTTTATAGAAGAATGTTGAGAACACCATGGACAAATCATAAAGGGTAATGAAGATATCTTGAAAGAAGTTAGCTCAAAAAAAAGAACTGCTTACCCGCATCGGAAAGTGACAATCCATATTTCTGGACATACCATGAGAAGAGGAAAGATGGTACACATTGTGACAACAGGCAAGTTTAAAAGCAAGAGAGGTATGGGAAGAGCAAAAGAGAAGATGTTTGACAATCTGGTATTGTCACGTGGGAGAACAACGGCATTGACAACTATTGACAGTACATAAAATAGAATGTTGTGGAAAGACATGGTAATTAACCACCGTCACACGTCATGGACAATCAGAAGAAGCTATATGATGGTGGTAACCATCAACTCTCCCTCAAGCCTTTACTTACTGGACTGATTCGATAAGTCTGGGTCGACTCGGGAGCCGTTGCTGTCTGAAGAATATGTCTGCCTCAACTGGGATTGAACCTAGGATCACTCATATGTGAAGCCAGTGCCTTGTTACTTTAGGTTCCAGTTGGATCACGATAAAAATGTGTCCTTAAAGGTGATCACGATCTAAAAATGGTTGAGAATGATTGGTCAAATCTAAAAATGGTTGAGAATGATTGGTTAAATCTAAAAATTGTTGAGAATGATTGGTCAAATCTAAAAATGGTTGAGAATGATTGGTCAAATCTAAAAATGGTTGAGAATAATTGGTCAAATCTAAAAATGGTTGAGAATGATTGGTCAAATCTAAAAATGGTTGAGAATATTGGTCAAATCTAAAAATGGTTGAGAATGATTGGTCAAATCTAAAAATGGTTGAGAATGATTGGTCAAATCTAAAAATGGTTGAGAATGATTGGTCAAATCTAAAAATGGTTGTGAATGATTGGTCCAAAGCATTTTTATTTTTTATCTCGAGTGTTCAGCTCTGACATCAATATTCTTCAGAGTTTATTCTCATATTCCCGCTGGATCTCTCTGGTAGCAGGGCGATGATCCTACTAGATTTTCAGCAAAATATAGTCCAGAGAATGCAATACTTTGCGTCCAATTTTCTTTGTGTCACTAGCCCGACACATCTGTCTTCGGTTGTGAAATCTATATAAAACTTGAAAATTTGAACAACTAAATAGTATTTGTTATATTTGTTTTAAAACTCGCCCTGAATTCAAACAAAAACCAACAGTTTTTAAATATTACTTAAATTTACAGAAATAATCTGTCAACACCACAAAGTAATCTAACCGATATTCTATATTTCTGTTGTGTCAGTTCTTAGAAAACGTAACCAGTTCCTAGATATTGAACGAGTTGAAACACGACAGAGCACCAAGCTACACCAGCATTAAAATCAGCAATATCGATGTTACTTTCAAGGATATTCATATCGACTTTCCAATACTAATGTGGATTTCATGATGTTTGATAAAGAACTGGTCGTGGAATTGCGTGGTTGTGGCAGACCCTGAGGGAGTACCAGTTTGTCAGTCATTTTACCTGTAACATGTTGTAGTGTTTGATTTTTGTCATTATGTTTAGTGGTTTTAGCTAAGTGCTCTGAAATGACTTGTCTACGTAGAATTCTTGGAGTAAAAATAGTAAGAATTAGAGATGAGAATATAAGAAGACTAACAAACACAATACCAATCCTGAGTTACATCAGAAAATAACAGATTAAGTAGTTTTCACATGCTTCAAGACTACCATCAGATAGTGCCCCCAAGAAGCATTTCTATACAGACACGATGGATGATACAAAGCCAGGGGCAGATAATGCAAATGATGGATTAAATAAATAAAAGAATCAACGAAAATAAACATATATGAAGCACGCAGGCCGTAACAAGAGAACTATTCTGCCTCTGACGCTGTAAGGCATTAAAGGGGTATAATCGAAAAGACAATGAAAGTCGAGGTATTGTTCCTATTGGAGAGATGGTTTTTCACTGGCATATACTTTTTTTTTAAAATATGCCAATATGTTCTCTGAAACGATGACTCTCATGTCACTATAAGCAAGAGTTCTCAAACTGAGGGCGGGGGCGCTTTCCTATGGGAAGTCTGAAGTGATCTCAAGTTGCGCCGCAAGGAAAGATAAATAGAAGTTTAGTCTTTTATTATAATACTCTTTATCTCTGCCAATGTAAATAATAAAACTGTCAGAAGATATCCGACAAGGGTGGAGAGTACCGCTGTAACAAACTGTTAGAAGATATCCGACAAGGGTGGAGAGTGCCGCTGTAACAAACTGTTAGAAGATATCCGACAAGGGTGGAGAATGCCGCTGTAACAAACTGTTAGAAGATATCTGACAAGGTGGAGAGTGCCGCTGTAACAAACTGTCAGAAGATATTCGACCATGTGGAGAGTGCCGCTGTAACAGACTGTTAGAAGATATTCGACAAGGGTGGAGAGTGCCGCTGTAATAAACTGTCAGAAGATATCCGACATGGTGGAGAGTGTCGTTGTAACAAACTGTCAGAAGATATCCGACAAGGTGGAGAGTACCGATGTAACAAACTGTCAGAAGATATCCGACAAGGTGGAGAGTTCCGCTGTAACAAACTGTCAGAAGATATCCGACAAGGGTGGAGAGTGCCGCTGTAACAAACTGTCAGAAGATATCCGACAAGGTGGAGAGTGCAGCTGTAACAAACTGTCAGAAGATATCCGACATGGTGGAGAGTGCCGCTGTAACAAACTGTCAGAAGATATCCGACAAGGTGGAGAGTGCCGCTGTTACAAACTGTCAGAAGATATCCGACATGTTGGAGAGTGCCGCTGTAACCAACTGTCAGATGATATCCGACAAGGTGGAGAGTGCCGCTGTAACAAACTGTCAGAAGATATCCGACAAGGTGGAGAGTACCGCTGTAACAAACTGTCAGAAGATATCCGACAAGGTAGAGAGTGCCGCTGTAACAAACTGTCACAAGATATCTGACAAGGGTGGAGAGTGCCGCTGTAACAAACTGTCGAAGGATATCTGACAAGGGTGAAAAGTATGCTGTAACAAACTGTCAAAGGATATCTGACAAGGGTGAAGAGTGCCGCTGTAACAAACTGTCAAAGGATATCCTAATAGCGGAGAGTAACGTAGCAACAAAACCAAGAAGCGAGAACTAGAATTATATAATATTGTTGCTGGATTAACTAATATCTAACACATAATAAAAAGGAGAAAGGACATGAGACAACGAGGAAGACCAAGAGAAACTTTACGTAGAACTATTACAAGAGAACTTTTCACCATCGGTAACAGAAACAATGAAGATCAGAAGAAAACTGAAATGAAACGATAGACATGGAAATCTATGACATCCACCCGTTGTGCCGTCTTTGACCCTAGAGGAATAACTAACTAACTAATAAATAATACAGCTAATGTAAATAATAAATTTTTCTACGGGATATCTCGTCCAAAAACCGAAGAGATTTCAAAAGATTCATAGGGAAAACATTATTCTCGAAAAAATATGTCACATAACAAGAACAAAACAACAAAAAACAGAAAACAGAGGAACAATAACTTTTTTTCCATATTAATGTCTAACTAGGACCTGTTTCAAGAAACAAACACAAATTAAATCACCCCACAAAAACATTATTAGATTTGTTTTCTTTGTTCACATGTTATTGTTTCCCATTTTCCCCTTAGTATAGTTATTTTTCCATCATACTTCATATAATTTGACTTTGTGTGTTGCTTCTTGGAAAAAGATCACAGTTGGCCAAACATGGAAAAAGTCCTTGTGCCTTTGTGTTCTGTTATTTATTTTTTAAATTAGTTTTATTATTTGTGAACAGTTAAACAAGTAATAATATTACAGTATCCCAATTATCTCCGCCTAGCCACTAAATAGCTCTAGTTAAGCAGATCCCTTCATCACAAAAAGACGCTACAACCTTCATGTGTATAGTTACTTCTAAGTCTATGACGGCAAGTTTGGAAAACCCTTTGAAGATACACAGTCAAATGCGTCAGTTTTCAGTTATAAAATGTAAGCTTGTTTCAGCAAATATATTTCAAAGTGGACAAAATAAATGACGGCATGTTCCAAGTACAAATTATTTGTAATACTATCATATGCCCATATAAAAATACTGTACTGACAAGAAAAGCGAATGTTTTTTTTGTTTTCATCTACAGTGGTAGTCTAATATATAGGACCATGGTCCTGCTACAAGAGAGATCCAGCGGAAGTTTGAGAATGAACGCTGAAGAAGAAGAAGAAGATGTTCAGATAGACGGAGATAAAACAGCTGCATTCGAAATAATTGATTTTGTCAATATACTAATTCAAAAACCTAGTCGGAAGCGATTGTATAAGGAAACAGCTGCTAGATTGCAGAGATTTTTTGCATGCAGTTTTTGAATCTCAATGACGTTATATAAATATTTTTTTCTTCTTAGAAAGTTTTTTTTAAATGTTCTCTATAGATTATAAATATATCAAGCTCATTCAATTGTACATAATATAACAATTTTCTAGAGTTAACTTCCGTCTTATTCTATAAATAAGTTTTTTAGCAGCGAAATGCCACTACGAAATTACATTTCTAGATTTCCACGTACACTAAATCTACCCAATAGAGACCAGAACAATGCAATCTTCCAATCTGAGAAATTGTCATTTAGTTCACAATGAACTTTAGATTTTGACGCAAACTAACTGTCGACTATATTCCTGTTAACAAATCATAACACAGTAAACGAGATTTGAACCGAGTCAGCTTCTATATGATACCTACTTGCCTCACATCTTGAGTCAACACTTGTTATGTCTTCGACCACACCGAATACCTAAAAAAAGGATGCTAATTTAGTCAAAACTTCCATGGTGTATAATTTCCAAGCTACTACGAATGTGTGGGTGTGTTATGCGATGGAGTGTATATATATATATATATATATATATGTAAATATATGCGACGTAGTGAGTGTATGTATATGTGTGATGTAGTGTACATGCATGTGATAGCATATATATATATATATATATATATATATATAAAATATATATCTCACATAAATGCACACTTCTTAACATATATGTACACTCCCTTACATGTATGTGCACAACTACATACTCACAGATTCACAGTAGAGCATACACATTAACACACATACAAAAATACTACATACACATAGCAGTCCATACACTAACACTCATACTCACACACACGAAGTATACACGTACATAAATGTGATTTTCATACACACGTGAGAAATATGTATACACGTGAGCAATACACGCGTTAGCAATATGTGAGCAATAAGTATACATATAAATAAATGTGAATTTTCATACACGCGTGAGCAATAGCACATTAACTAGCAATAACACACGCAGTAAAATACACACACGCACGCGTACACAATTACACACACGTATGCATAATTGCTCACGTACAATTACATAGTTACTAACACACGTGCACTCACACAAAGTTGTCATACGAACATACATGAACACGCGCGCAGACACACACACACACACACTCACATACAGATACGTGAACACGCATACACACTCAAAGCACTTACATGAACACGCATACACACTCAAAGCACTTACGTGAACACGCATACACAAATTCACAGATGCATGTACACGTATACACACACTCACACACAGATACATGAATACATATTTAATTACACATACTTGACCACGCTTACACACACGTATATACAGTTAAAGATAATTGAACACACATACACACGCTCGCATACATATGGTTGAATACACATACACGCACACACACGAGCTCACTGACTCACACACATATTCTTTATGAACGCATGTACCAACGAACATGCGCGCACTGACATACATATACACGCGCTGGTACAATTCGGCAAACACCCGTAGTCACACCCATATTCACTAGCCCATGCGCACACAAGCGCGCTCACACACACATACTCACACTTACCCTAATGAACACGGTCACTGCTACAACTTGGACGTAAACAATTTCCTCCTTTGTTATTTATCTGAACACCCCCCCCCCCCCTCGCCTCGATTTATACCATTTCTGGTAGCTCTCCCTACATCGTTAAATTCATCCACGCATGCTGGATCATCGATTCTGCCACCCCTTGACCTAAAAATTCAAGTAGCATCTCCTAACACGGCACACACTCCCTGCACCGTTTTGCATTCCGCTGTCTCGTGCAAATTTGAGAATCCCTAAGTGGGTCAGCGTCGCATTTCTCATTTCGTGACTAGAAAGGGAAATCAACTTATGTTGTAATTTTTTTTGGTCAAAGAGAAGTAAATAAATTTAGAAATGATCATCAATAAGCAGCACGTAAACTGGCATTGGCGATCACTGATCTTCACAACATATTATCAGCAATGCAATTTGCACTGTGTATTCTCCATCATCAGATCAGGGTAATTCTCCACAAAGAAGATTTGCTGATGTGAATCTCCAATCTGCAACACCTTCTGTCTATTGCCTTCGTGGTACACTATGACAAACTACGTTTTGAATGTATTTTTTCCGGAGGTTGTGGTTGCTTGATTACCAGAACCGTGACCTCTACTTTTATGGTTAAAGCACTGATATAATATAAATGGACATCCGTTCGATTTAAAAGAAGAATATTTCACTATAATATGTACTTCTTTCTATTAGGTATCTCTCTGCCGCAGTGGTTGTCATTCGATTTGTGTTCAAGAGGTCTCGGGTTTGCATCCCGCTTTGTTTATTTGTTTGAATTGGTTTGTGTAACATTTGAGAACCTTCTTTTCTCACTTCAAATCTCCTTCTTGTGGTCAGCCATGCACACACATTCTCCTCTCTCTCTCTCTCTCTCTCTCTCTCTCTCTCGGCCACGCATATTTCTATCATTGTTGTTATCTAGAGCCGACGAAGTACAAGTTACAGAGCACAGTAAAGCATATAGAAGATATACAACTTCAGATAATAGGCGCATGTTCCAGGCGAACGAAAGAAGAAATCTAAAGCAGATAGTTGACGAGTGTTTCTCTTATTTTCTCTGCACAAGATAGTCAATAGTTGACGAGTGTTTCTCTTATTTTCTCTGCACAAGATAGTCAATAGTTGACGAGTGTTTCACTTATTTTCTCTGCGCAAGATAGTCAAATTATATTATCAGCTCCAGACAGCATCCATTCTAACGTGCGAAATTCGTAAGCCACGTAGCTCGTAAATCAGAGGATTCAGCGCACCAGAATCACGATTCCGCGCACACAACTTGGTCCGTGATAAATAAACTGGGACTGAAGATCTAAAAAATCGCACCAAACATGCAAGTTAGATCTCGGTGACTGCTTCAACTAACATAGGACTATAAAACATGAGAGAATATTCAAAGAACGTTGACTCTTTCAAATGTGTGCTTGTCCTGCCATTATTTTTCATGAGGGTATGTACATCTTAAACTGCCGTAGGCATAATTCTGACCACACCTTCTGTAGCATGCTTATGATCACAGAAAAATACGAACTTTATACTGTTTCCCCCAGATACCACGGATTGATTACATGAGAGAAGCGTACGACAATTATAATCAGAAACAAACATACAAGGGATTTTTTATTTGGTCTCAAGATGTTGTACTATTGACATGACATGCGTGTAGTAAGAGGTGATACAGAAAAAAGGATATGAGATTTAAAAATATAACGTAACATTTAGTTAGTTCTACGAAACAAGAACATCATCTTACAGAAGGTTATCAGCGTGGGAAAACGTCATCTTAAAGAAGGTTATCTGCGTGGGAAAACGTCATCTTAAAGATGGTTATCTGCGTGGGAAAACGTCATCTTAAAGAAGGTTATCTGCGTGGGAAAACGTCATCTTAAAGAAGGTTATCTGCGTGGGAAAACGTCATCTTAAAGATGGTTATCTGCGTGGGAAAACGTCATCTTAAAGATGGTTATCTGCGTGGGAAAACAAGAAATTTATCTTGCAGAAGGTTATCAACGTGGAAAAACGTCATCTTAAAGAAGGTTATCTGCGTGGGAAAACGTCATCTTGCAGAAGGTTATCAACGTGGAAAAACGTCATCTTAAAGAAGGTTATCTGCGTGGGAAAACGTCATCTTAAAGATGGTTATCTGCGTGGGAAAACGTCATCTTAAAGAAGGTTATCTGCGTGGGAAAACGTCATCTTAAAGAAGGTTATCTGCGTGGGAAAACGTCATCTTAAAGATGGTTATCTGCGTGGGAAAACGTCATCTTAAAGATGGTTATCTGCGTGGGAAAACAAGAAATTTATCTTGCAGAAGGTTATCAACGTGGAAAAACGTCATCTTAAAGAAGGTTATCTGCGTGGGAAAACAAGAACTTTATCTTGCAGAAGGTTATCAGCGTGGAAAAACAGCGCCCATGCTTGCACATTCACTCATACACATACTAATTTCATACACACTCATTCATGCACAACTACATTTATACACACTCATGTATACACACATACATTTTATACTCACTCAA
This sequence comes from Meghimatium bilineatum, assembly GCA_034231615.1. Taxonomy (NCBI): domain Eukaryota; kingdom Metazoa; phylum Mollusca; class Gastropoda; order Stylommatophora; family Philomycidae; genus Meghimatium; species Meghimatium bilineatum. The sequence continues at coordinate 5,355,753 of CM067306.1, forward strand.
TCATACACACGCTCATTTCAACACGTTATCTATAAGATACGCACTCATTCATACACATGGCAAACTACAGGAATCATGTAGTCACTCATTCATACTCATGGCAAACTACAGGAATCATGTAGTCACTCATTCATACACATGGCAAACTACAGGAGTCATGTGCCTTGTAATTCTATTTATTCTATTCTGAAGACAATTCTATTCTGAACAAAATTCTATTCTGAACAAAATTCTATTCTGAACAAAATCAGATATGCTGACGACACAGCTCTTTTAACAACAAACGGAGATGATCTAATGCAAATGCTGTTATCAACAACAAAAAACACAGTGACACCCAAATCATGTTCTTCAATATGAAGAAAACAAAAAGTAAGGCAACAGAGAAAGTGAAAGTACAACCAAAGATAATAATTCACAATTGTGAACAAGAGGACGTTAAACATTTCCAGTATTTTGGCACAACATAAATAGCTCAGGATATTGCGCTGTCGAAATCACGAGAAACGTTGTAACAGCGACATTGAAACATTGTAACAGCGACATTGAAACATTGTAACAGCGACATTGAAACATTGTAACAGCGACATTGAAACATTGTAACAGCGACATTGAAACATTGTAACAGCGACATTGAAACATTGTAACAGCGACATTGAAACTTGCGCAAATGAAAAACCTTTGCCGAGGTACCAGCAGCAAAGCTAAACTATGATCAGAACATGCGTATTTCCAGTGGCAATATACGGCTGTGAAGCATGGACATTAAATAAAACAGTAGTAAAGAGAATCGCTGCCTTCGAAATGAGATGCTACAGAAGAATTTTCAGTTAAATTCATGGACAGCTAAAAAAACAAATCAAGAAGTGTTACGATCAATGAACGTTGAAGACGGCTGGCTCCTTAACAACATCTTAACAAGAAAGTTGTGTTGTTGTTTTTTTTGTCACATAAAGAGACATAACAGCATGGAAATATTAATAGCTGAACGCAGTGTTAACGACAACAGGGAGAGAGGGCGCCCAAGACGACGATGCTACAGTGATATTTCAGATTGCTTAAACATGTCTTTAGCTGCAGCAGATCAACTCCCCCAGAATCGCGGAGTGTTCAGAGAATCCATAAGGAAGACTACATTCTGGAAAGAATATGTCACACGAGTCATTCATACACACATTAATTTATATACACACACACTCATTTATATACACACTCATTTATATACACACTCATTTATATACACACTCATTTATATACACACACTCATTTTTCCTCACACTCATTTTATACGCACTCATTTTATACACATTCATACACACTCATGTTATACTCACTAATTTATACACACATTCACATTATACACACAAATTTATACGCACACTCATGTTATACACACACATTTATACACACACATTTATACACACACTCATGTTATACACACACATTTATACACACACTCAAGTTATACACACACATTTATACACACACTCATGTTATACACACACATTTATACACACACTCGCGTATACACACTCATTTATACTCACTCAGTTATGCTGTTATTTATACTCGATCATTTATACTCCCATTTATATACGCTAATGTATACTCCCATTTATATACGCTAATTTATACTCCCATTAATTGCATGCTAATTTATACACTAATTCACAGATGTTCATTTATACACACTCTCATTTATATACAATCATTTCTATACGATGTATTCTCTGTTGGTGCTATCTATTGACAAGCTGTTATGATGGTAGTTATTGCATTGATTCCCGTAAAGAGCATCACATGGGGAAATAAATTACACTGTCTAGCCATGGGAAGTGAATACCTTTTTTATAAATTAAGGAAACGGTAAACAACTTTTACGATGGAAACAAAAATAAACGACTAGAATGAAATAGAGAGATTAGAATCAGCATCTTTGAGAGTAGAAATTTATACATTTGAGAGTAGATGTTTAGTGATGGGTTATTGTAAGGGAGATGTGTGTTGGGTAGAAGTAGGCTGTTGTTGGGGAGATGTGTGTTGTGTAGATGTAGGCTGTTGTAAGGGAGATGTGTGTTGTGTAGGGGTAGGCTGTTGTAGGGGATATGTGTGTTGTGTAGATGTAGGCTGTTGTAAGGGAGATGTGTGTTGTGTAGGGGTAGGCTGTTGTAGGGGATATGTGTGTTGTGTAGATGTAGTCTGTTTTAGGGGAGATGTGTGTTGTGTAGGGGTAGGCTGTTGTAGGGGATATGTGTGTTGTGTAGATGTAGGCTGTTGTAAAGGAGATGTGTGTTGTGTAGGGGTAGGCTGTTGTAGGAGAGCCTTATTGTTAGGCTGTTATAACATGATTTCTCCAAAACATTTGAATTTTCTAGAGAGAATGTTGATGTTTGTCCAGTTCTTCTTTTACCTGTGCTTCACATAAAATGGTTTTATTGATGAAGTTTTTTATTTTGCAATGATATTCTAATGATGTTTCTATAACATTGTGTTTCTATAACATTGTGTTTCTATAACATTGTGTTTCTCTAACATTGTGTTTCTATAACATTGTGTTTCTATAACATTGTGTTTCTATAACATTGTGTTTCTATAACATTGTGTTTCTATAACATTGTGTTTCTATAACATTGTGTTTCTATAACATTGTGTTTCTATAACATTGTGTTTCTATAACATTGTGTTTCTATAACATTGTGTTTCTCTAACATTGTGTTTCTATAACATTGTGTTTCTATAACATTGTGTTTCTATAACATTGTGTTTCTCTAACATTGTGTTTCTATAACATTGTGTTTCTATAACATTGTGTTTCTATAACATTGTGTTTCTATAACATTGTGTTTCTATAACATTGTGTTTCTATAACATTGTGTTTAATATGCTGCTATTATGTTTGTTCACTTTATTGGAGATTGTCCACGATGCACAACCGTGTATTTCTACTGGAAATATGCAGTTTATGTGGAAAGTTAGAATGACTATTTTATTGCATAACGGTCATTTGTTTTCAATTTGTATCAGCTTCTTTGATGTGATGGCCAACGTCCATCGGACGTCTTCATTGCAATCCTCGTTGCTGTTGATAAGAGAACTAAGGTATTGAAATCCGCTTACTCATTCTAGTTCTCTGTTATTGATAGAGATTGAGAACTTGTTGGTGGTTTTGTAACCTGGTCTTTTTATTTGTGCGTTCGCTCTCTTGAATTGAGCTTGTATCTGAAGGTTTGTCTTTTTTTATAAACTTAACTTCTTCTTCTTCTTCTTTCTGTCCTCGTGTACCTTTCGGTGTTGAGGGGAGAGTGAGTGTAGTGTATTAGAGACACTATCTATCCACCTTTTACGAGGGCGTCCAATAGGTCGACTGTTTTCGTATCGATAAACCAAACTATGTTTAGTAAATCATACAGAGATATATAGAGTTTTTCGTCCATTGTTGTTTCTCTGGGCCAGTGTTTCCCCTCAGCATTTCATATTCGGGGCATTCCTGAATAATATGCTCTGATGTCTGAGATGTCTTTCCACATGTACCGTGTTGCCAATCTTGTTATCTAGTCCTGCTCTGTGGCTGCGTGGTACAGCGTGTGTGTGTGACAATCAAGGTACCGTTTCGAATCCCACCGTAAGCAATTCTGCATCTGGACCGTTCAGAAAGCAATGACAAACTATCGAAAGTATGTTTATTGCCTAGAAAATCACTACAGCTAACAAATGCTGGGTTGATGGCTACATCCTGAGTAGGATATGCTACCAATTTATAGAATACTTTATGCCTTAGTTTCATTCAGAAATAGGATTTGTTTTTCACTGTTGCTCTTTGATGGAATTGATTCTGATATTTGATACTGCTTCTGCAATGTGCCAGTTGCTTTTTATCATCAGCGTGTCCCTGTTTCTGAAATGTTATGTTTTTGCAATGTACCAATAGCGTTTGATCATCAGCGTGTCCGTTTCTGAAATGCCATGTTTTTGCAATGTACCAATAGCGTTTTATCATCAGCGTGTTTTTGTTTCTGAAATGCACAAATACGAGTCTACATTGATTTTCTTTCTATGTGAGCAAAAACATAACATTTTAGAATGTGTTGTTTTTTTTGTGCGACTTAAAGAAATTTGTAAATAAATAACTGGTTTCTGGGTTGATAAACAAATTATGCTTTATTGATTAAGTCTGTGAGTTTTGTGAGCGGAAGGAAGCAGTTCTCGTTTGTCAACGGCGTCTGCGCTAGAGTTGCGGGACTCTGAGGTAGTCAATGGAGTGTGCAGATCAGTCTAATATGTTTGGTTGCTGACAGGTCCTGTCTGGGAACTGTTGGAGACCAGTTAATAACAGAATGCGAGTTGACAACAGGTGAAAGATTTGGGAGTCGTCTAGGAAATCCTCGAAGCAAAGAGGGAGGAATCTTGTCTAGAGGGTTTCCTAAGTACGATGGCTGTTTAGTTTAGAGATAAATTAGATTGCTACACGGTGTCGTGCTGAATGTGAATGTGTCGGGCCAAAATATGTAGATATTGCAGTTAAGCTGTAAACCATGACACAGCGCATTCCGTACCCTAGACTTGATAGATTGTTTTATTAGGAATCAGTATCCACTACACAAGGTGCATTCCCATGAATACTCTGCTTGTTATTCCGTCAGCATCTAAGAGTATAGAAGATCCGTGCCCTAATCTGTTGTTGGTTTTTCTGGTCTTTCCTCTTCTTCTTCAGCGCTCATTCTCAAACTCCCACTGGATCTCTCTTACAGGATGTAGTGCAGAGATTGAAAATGTGTTGTATCGCCGTTTTATTTACACCACTGGCCCGACACATCCATCGTCGGTATATTTGGTTTCAGAAGAGTAAGATCGCATTTTCTCCCTTGATAATACCCATTTTTATCATCCTCTGAACTGAACATGTACATTGTCATTGTCGAGTGTATCTATAACTGCTCTAATCTAATTCAGCCCGGTCTCTCCTCATCACGTAATCATCCAATATAGTTTTACCCGCCAATATGTCAGCTCTTTCTTTACCCCGCTCTCTAGACTACATCCTACTAATAATTAGGAGTTTAAGAACGAACAAGGGGAAAGAACTCAGGCGGTGTTACCCATAAGTGTTCTGCAGTCTAGCCACTGATGGTTAATCAAAAATCGTCTTACTTGTGGTACCTACAACACATCTAATTGCGACAATGTTCGACCACAAAATATGTCTCTATTTCTTGTTCGGTGGAGACAATATTTGTAGCTATTTTACGCATTATATAGCTGTTTTACCCAAATGTAGCTGCAGGGTGCAATGTCAAATCAGAGCATACACTAAACAGTTTGTAAACAGAGGTAAATTGCTTCAGATTCATCGAAAGAAAAAAAAACGCTAGAATCTGACAGTTCCCTCATCTCAAATCGTCTTAGGCCTGACACATTGAATATCACCATTGCTTTTGGAGCACATGAACAAAACAGGTGGTACAACCAAAACCACCCTAAACCTCCTTAGTCGCTTATAACCACATGCAGTACAAGGCACTCAACTAATCTTTGCTCCGCTTTCGCGCGTCATCAAATCATAGAATAATGGTGTAGTAAATAATTTATTGAGTTACAAGTTACTGAATTACAAGTTAATGAATTACAAGTTACTGAATTACAAGTTACTGAATTACAAGCTACTGAATTACAAGTTACTGAATTACAAGTTAATGAATTACAAGTTACTGAATTACAAGTTGCTGAATTACAAGCTACCGAGTTACAAGTTACTGAATTACAAGTTGCTGAGTTACACGTTGCTGAGTTACAAGATATTGAGTTACAAGTTACAAATTTACAAGGTGCTGAGTTACAAGTTGCTACGTTATAAGGTTTGAGTTACAGGTTACTGAGTTACAATTTACTGAATTACAAGTTGCTGAGTTACAAGTTTTTGATTTACAAGATATTGAGTTACAAGTTACAGAGTTACAAGGGGCTGAGTTACAAGTTGCTGAGTATCAAATTGATGTGTTACAAGTTGCTGAGTTACAAGAATAGCGAAATCTAATATTTCTTTATTGCTATAATATGATATAACCAAATTAGACTAACGCCCTCGGTTGAAAGCTGTGTACCTCACCTTAAAAAGTTCTTGTTATTTAATCCAAATCAAATATTGCTTGCTCCAGACACGGCAGCGTGGCAGAGAAATGACCGAATGACCAAAAGAACTAATTAAATATTTGTCAGTACATGTTGACACCATTTATCCATTGTCTTGTACTAAGCAAGTAAGATGTCCATGCCACGGCTTCTCATTGATAGCAGGGCGGTAGTGCTTCTTTAATCATGTCGGCGGACAAACCATCAATGGTAACGAGTACTTGAAATGATATGTGAAAGATACTAACGTCCGAATAGAGCACACACACGTCTCCGTGTTATTGTTGTTGCTCGTTGATCACATGATGATGATGACCATTTGTGAAATCCACATTATAAACTTCATTTAGAGGTATGCCCCGGTTTATCAGTATGTAGGTGGCTGATGCACCCTATGTTGAAACCACAGTCCTTGGGCAGTTAGGGCATAGATTTCTTGAGAGTTTTTGAAGCAATTATTCAGCAAATAATTTTCATCTGCCCTTAACTTTGTGTTTGTAGCTTTAGTCCTTCGCTGTTGAGCTGCTGAATTTCTACATCCCCCCCCCCAACACACACACACACTATGTTGGGTCCTTTTTTGCGGAGTGATATCTATTGCAGCATCTTCATATGTGTTGCAAAGTCAACAAGAAAAACACGCACATGATAAGAAGAACAACACAGTGGTTGTTGGATAATTAGTTAATTCATTAGCTCATTAGTTAGTTAACTAGTTGATTAAGTAGTTATTTAGTTATTTCGTTAGTTAGTTAGCTAATTAATAAGCGACCTAGTTAGTTAGTTAGTTAATAATTTAATGCGTTAATTAGTTATTTAATTAGTTAGTTGGTTAGCTAATTATTTAGCTCGCTAGTTTGGTAGTTAATTAGGTAGTCTCCCAGTTCCGGTTACCAGTTTCAAGATGGCGGACGTGTGTTTCTGTTCTTGATTATTTTTCAATACGTTAGTCGGCGATTTAACAAATTCTCCTTGTGAAACTCCCAGTGTTTTTGTAACGGATGTATAGTTCTAAGTAAAATCAACAGGCATAAATGCACAAGATCTGCAAGCCTTGGCAACTGACCGACAGGCATGGAGAACTATGACATCCGTCATATGTGCCAAACTTGGCAGAAGAGGGACTGACTGAGTTAGATAGTTAGTTAGTTACTGAATTACTTACTTAGTTATATTTGTTAATGTGTAATATAGTTAGTTAATGCGTTAGTTGGTTCACTAGTTACTTATTTATTTTGTTATATAGATGGTTAATTCGTTTTAGTTTACTTATTAGTTAATTACTTAGTTAGTTTATTTACCAGGTAATAGAAACCATTACACGGAATTATTCACCGCTCAGTCATCTTAAGATTAGCTTGCAAGTCAAGAGAGAGTTTGAGGAATATGCCCACATGTTCTCAAGTTCTCCACTTGAGCTCCATTTATCACAATCGTTATTGTCATCATCATCGTTAATGTCATTACCATCATTAATGTTATTAACATCGTTAATTTAGTTGCACTCGTTAATTTCGTTTCCCGTAATGTTTTTCATTGGGCGTACACTTCTATCCATTGCTTTACAGCCCAATACAGCAACGGTGCACGAAACTGATGTACTGATGTACTGATAAACTGATGTACACGCTGGGAGATCTATCAAACCTGCAAGATTGCCTATAGGTAGTGAAGCTGGGAGATCTATCAAACCTGCAAGTTTCCTGCAAGGGAGTGAAGCTGGGAGATCTATCAAACCTGCACGTATGCCTATAGGGAGTGAAGCTGGGAGATCTATCAAGCCTGCACGTTTCCCGCAAGGGAGTGAAGCTGGGAGCTCTATCCAACTTACATGTTTCCCGCTAGGGATTGAAGCTGGGAGAACTATCTAACCTGCATGTACACCCTGGGAGATCTATCAAACATGCATGTACACGCTGGGAGATCTATCAAACCTGTATGTACAGCTGGGAGATCTATCAAACCTGCATGTACACGCTTGGAGATCTATCAAACCTGCATGTACACGCTGGGAGATCTATCCAACCTGCATGTACACGCTGGGAGATCTATCAAACCTGCATGTACATGCTGGGAGATCTATCAAACCTGCATGTACACGCTGTGAGATCTATCAAACCTGCATGTACACGCTGGGAGATCTATCAAACCTGCAAGTTTGTCTATAGGTAGTGAAGCTGGGAGATCTATCCAACCTGCATGTTTCCCGCTAGGGATTGAAGATGGGAGATCTATCACAACTGTATGTTTCCCGTTAGGGAATGGAGCTGGGAGCTGGGAGATCTATCAAACCTGCAAGTTTGCCTATGGGTAGTGAAGCTGGGAGATCTATCCAACCTGCATGTTTCCCGCTAGGGATTGAAGATGGGAGATCTATCACAACTGTATGTTTCCCGTTAGGGAATGGAGCTGGGAGATCTATAAAAACTGCGTGTTTCCCGCTAGGTAGTAGAGCTGGAAGTTATTTTGTAGCTGTGTGATTACGGCTGCATGCTCCTGTTGTCGCTACGTCATATGCAGGATAATTTTTTAATTTACATTAATTTCTAATTTAAGATTTATACAATATTCGTTGCGGAGACGGCGAGAGATCTGATCTGAATAGCGTGACTGAGTATCGATATTTTAAAATAATTCTGATATTACTTCTTCGATTTATATCCTACAATCTACAGTATCGAAGTCTATAATGACCTGGAGATTCAAATTCCAGTTCTTAAACGAAATAAAATATATTATTTCACAAAAAATCAAATCACCAAATAACAATTGGAGCTCACTTTTTAATGAGTTAAATGTTAGTTCTGTGTATGTTAGACACGACAAGTCCCAAAATAAAACCTGTTATATATATCTAACATATACATATATACATATCTGAACATCATAACCACAGTTGATAGAGACAACTGTTGCCAGTTATGGGTGCGAGTTTTGGACAATAAATAAACAAGATAGTGGCACAAATTAGAGGCACAAGAAATGTGGTTATATGATGAATGATGAGCGTACCATTGACAGAGACAAAAACTAAGTATAAATAATTTGAAAAAAAAACGGCAGAGGATATCCGACAAGGTGGAGAGTGCTGCAGTAACAAACTGTGAGAGGATATCCGACAAGGTGGAGAGTGCTGCAGTAACAGACTGTCAGAGGATATCCGATAAGGTGGAGAGTGCTGCAGTAACAAACTGTGAGAGGATATCCGACAAGGTGGAGAGTGCTGCAGTAACAAACTGTCAGAGGATATCCGACAAGGTGGAGAGTGCTGCAGTAACAAACTGTCAGAGGATATCCAACAAGGTGGAGAGTGCTGCAGTAACAAACTGTCAGAGGATATCCGAAAAGGTGGAGAGTGCTGCAGTAACAAACTGTCAGAGGATATCCGACAAGGTGGAGAGTGCTGCAGTAACAAACTGTCAGAGGATATCCGACAATGCTGAGAGTGTGGCTGTAACAAAACTAAGAAATCTTAACTACTATGATATAGTATTATTGTCACTGAATTTTAACGTAAAGAATTAATAGCAAGAATACTCTCAGTAGATAATAACCAAAAAAAAAACAAAGGAATGATGACTTCTTCCACATTTCGGTCAAATGTGAATATTTATCAAGAAACAAAAAAGAAACCAGAAATAAACACAAAAAACTGTAAATACAACGAGATGGTCTTACAACCAACCACATCTCATTGTATTTTGGTAAAAAGCGCAATCATATTTAATTATAAGCAATGGCTTATGGGTACCAAACTACAATATATAGCGGTTTTAAAGTGTGTTAAAGCTCTATCGTCAGTGGTGCAAGATTTTATTGTAGTGACCTGAAAGCGATCACTACCATAATCAGCAGCATTGAAATGTATAGCGACAGGAGTAAGCAATTTTGTGGTTATCGGCATGAAGATGTTGACAGGAATGGTCATTTAGTTGACAACATATTCATAAAATCTTGTATCGTTGACGATAGATCTAGGTCATCATCAGTAAGTGCCGTCTCCGCAACGAATGTTGGCTGCAACGGATCTCCAACAATCCCCTGTCTCTTGTCGTGGTGGAGCACTCTGCTAGGCTATAACCTGTCCATCGTGTGATGTTACTCTCCCACTTGTATCTCTGCCTACCTCTTGCTCGCTTCCCATTTGACTTTATCCTCAAGTAAGATCTTCAATAATGTAACATGTCTTTTAATGTGTCCAAAATATTTTATTTTAGATCTAGGTACGCACTTGAAAATCATATTTATACTATAATGTGTCTTTTTCTAATTCTTCTTATCTAGTCCCGTGCCATTTTCTCCCCCTTCTTTTCAATCGTGTCAGTGACTGTTTAAAAAATCATATTTTGACAAGATGGAAATATGACAACCACTTCATATGAATCCTAAAACCAACAAAACGCAGGAAAAAAGTATTCTTAACAACTCATCCTCAGATGTTTCTTTCTTAAAAATCTAATTGCTCCCATTCCACCCCCCCCCCCCCTCCACCCCCATCGATTTGTGGGGCGCGTGCTCAGAGTTGATATTCACGGGTTTAAATAGCACTCATCCGCCATTCTTGTATGTTCGGATTAAGAGCCAAATACTGGAAGTACTATGCGATCATCGAATAATGCCATCCGGGATATATCTTAACGACGCAAGTACATCACAGAGAAGTCCTAAAACTGCTAGCATTTGTCTTCTGCTGGACTATTCCGCAGACGAAAACCAGAGAGGATCTTACTGCAGACCTATAAGACGCCTCCTTTGATTTGTAACCTAGCACCCGAACAGCGCGGAAGCCGTATTGATAGTTGTTAGCATTTTGGTTCTTGGAAATAGTACGGTTGTCTTTTGGGTTTTCCCATTCACTGTTGTATACTTTCATTACAAATGACGGAAGTTAGTAAATAGGGTTGCCAATACAGTCTATAGACATTAGACTAAACAGGGTTGCCAATATGCTAGATATATTGAGATGAAACTTTGGAAACAACTATTCAATGTATTTATATTTTTTTTAAAGAAATGTGTGTATTTCTCCTATTCTGCGTTCATTGTTAAACTCATGCAGATTAGCAGAATGTATTGCGGAGAGCGAAATATGTCATGGTTTACAGCTTAGCTGCGATATCTGCATGAGGGATGGAGTGAATATGAGATTACCCGAATATATAATAGAGTCAATTCTCTATGCCTTGTGAGTCTTCCTTATTCTAGAAATGTCCAAGTAGTAAAAATATACGAATAAATGCTCAGTGTTAGGGAATGTCCAAGCAGTAAACATGTAAGGATAAATGCTTATGAGAGCAATGAGGGGGGAGGGGAAAGAGATGCGGAAGGAGTGTTGCTGCACAATATAAAAATATAACAATATAAAACACATGAACAACATCATCAGAATCAAACTACATTTAGACTAAAAAGACAACAACAAACAACATCGGGACAAAAACAAACAACAAGAATTGAATATTACAAACAGAGAATCATAATCTAAGAGTGAAACAAACGAAGATGGTGACAGAACAAAAAGGAGAAATACAAGTAAAACAAGAACAGAAGAAAGAGTAAAATGAATAGCAACAGAACAAGTATAATAAAATTAAAAAAATAAAAGTGATATCAAAAAAAAATTACATATCTCAAATCCGATGTAATTGAACAGAATAGTTCATGTATACATTAACGTCGCTTGTTTATATGGTTGTAATTAGTGTGTTGTGTATTCTGCTGAAACACTTCAAAAAGTATCTCTGTTCCCCCCCCCCATTATAAATATGCCAATTTTATAGAGATGTTGAAGCATTAGAAATAGAACAAGATGAAGCTAGAAATGTTGAATAATTATAGATAATCCAACTTTGAATAGAGAAGTTGAAGCAGTAGAAGTAATACAAATTTGAAATGGGGATGTTGTATGAGTAGAAATGGAGATGTTGTATGAGTAGAAATGTAGATGTTGTATGAGTAGAAATGGAGATGTTGTATGAGTAGAAATGGAGATGTTGTATGAGTAGAAATGGAGATGTTGTATGAGTAGAAATGGAGATGTTGTATGAGTAGAAATGGAGATGTTGTATGAGTAGAAATGAAGATGTTGTATGAGTAGAAATGGAGATGTTGTATGAGTAGAAATGGAGATGTTGTATGAGTAGAAATGGAGATGTTGTATGAGTAGAAATGGAGATGTTGTATGAGTAGAAATGAAGATGTTGTATGAGTAGAAATGGAGATGTTGTATGAGTAGAAATGGAGATGTTGTATGAGTAGAAATGGAGATGTTGTATGAGTAGAAATGAAGATGTTGTATGAGTAGAAATGGAGATGTTGTATGAGTAGAAATGAAGATGTTGTATGAGTAGAAATGGAGATGTTGTATGAGTAGAAATGGAGATGTTGTATGAGTAGAAATGGAGATGTTGTATGAGTAGAAATGGAGATGTTGTATGAGTAGAAATGAAGATGTTGTATGAGTAGAAATGGAGATGTTGTATGAGTAGAAATGAAGATGTTGTATGAGTAGAAATGGAGATGTTGTATGAGTAGAAATGGAGATGTTGTATGAGTAGAAATGGAGATGTTGTATGAGTAGAAATGGAGATGTTGTATGAGTAGAAATGGAGATGTTGTATGAGTAGAAATGGTCCACGTCTTGAGTAAACTGTACACAAATTAGGAAAATATTTACAAATGTTAACAACGTTGCTGCACATGATTATTATTACCGTTTTATGGCCACATCCAAATAATTTATTCACATTAAATCCAAATTAAATTATGGAAAAAGTAATAACAACTAGGATAAAGTATTATTGTTACTGTTGATCAATGTAACTAATAAATTACAAAAATACCAAATGTCACGTAGTATCAATTACAAATAGCTAAAACAAAAAAGGAACACGGACTGTTTTCCACGTTACGTGTCAATAGGGGCATCTATCAAGAAACAACAACAAACTAGAAATACACAAAAAATACGACCAATACAATGATACAATGAGATGGTCTTACAGCCTAATCTCATTGGATTTAAGAAGTGGAGGAAAGAAGTAGGTATTCTAGGACTCGGTAGAAATGTGGTCACAATGTAAAACTCAAACATATTGTTTGTACTGTACATTAGGTTCGTGCAAATCATTTATTAGTGCGAGTTGAAGTGATTGGTAATAAATGATACACGGCTGCATGCAAAAATTCATTTCCATCACTTTTTTTTTAGGTCATGGATTCATTATGACCTAGTTTCACTTCCATGCCTTGAAGATGGAGAATAAAAAGTCCATGTTGATTGGAGATTATTTATTCCAGTGTGTTCTTCATCCCCCCCCCCCCTCCAATCACTTCAATCCGTACTAAAAATGATTTTCACAACATCCCACGAAGTACGAACAATATGTCGATTTTAACATTTTGAATACATTTCTGCCGATTCCTAGAGTAAGTACCTACATTTTTTCTTTCACTTCTTAAATCTAATACGATGAGGCTGTAATACCATCACATTGTATTGTTGGTATTGTTTGTTTATTTCTAGTTCGCTGTTATTGCTGGATTAATATCACTATTGAACCGTAACGTGGGGAAATAGTCATTGTTCCTTTGTTTTTTGGGATTATTTGTAATTAACATTGCTTTACATTTCGCATTTTGGTGTCGGGGCAAATTTTTATTCTTATTACATAGACCTTGGACTTCTTTCTTCTTGTACCTTGATTTACTCTATTCTTCTTCTTCATCGTTCATTCTCAAACTCCCACTGGATATCTCGTGTTGCAGGACCATGGTCCTATTAGATTTCCAGAAGGATGTAGTCCAGAGAATGGAAATGCGTCGTCTCGCCCTTTTCTTTGCGCCAATGGCCCGACACATCCATCTTCGGTGGTATTTACTCTATTAAATTTTGTTTATATCCTAGCATTTACGACCTATATAGTTATTATTCCCCAGGCAGCGCCAATATTCCACAAGATGAAGACCATCCATGTAATATATCTGTATTAGTTGGCGTGCGGATGCTGTCTGTCTGTCTGTCTGTCTGTCTGTCTGTCTGTCTATGTCTGTCTGTCTGTCTATGTCTGTCTATCTATGAGTGTGTATATTATTTCTGTATTTATTTCTGATTATTTCTCTGTACGCACACTTTCACTCTTTCCCTCTCCCTCTTTCCTTTTAGCTTTCTCCAATTTCTTTCACCTCTCCCATTCCCTCCCTCGCCATATCTCCATTTCTCTCACTTCCCTCCCTCTCTCCGTCACCATATCTCCCTGTTTCTCTCCTCTCTCCTCTATATCCTACCATTCCACTTCCTCGCCATATCTCCCTCCCTCTCCGTCTCTCTCTTTTTCTCCCAATATCTCTCTCTCTTCCTCTCTCTCTCTTCCTCTCTCTCTCTTTCTCTCTCTCTTCCTCTCTCTCCCTTCCTCTCTCTCTTCCTCTCTCTCTCCCTTCCTCTCTCTCTCCCTTCCTCTCTCTCTCCCTTCCTCTCTCTCCCTTCCTCTCTCTCTCTTCCTTCCTCTCTCTCTCCCTTCCTTTCTCTCTTCCTCTCTCTCTCCCTTCCTCTCTCTCTCTTCCTCTCTATATTCCTCTCTCTCTTCCTCTCTCTCTCCCTTCCTGTCTCTCTCTCTTCCTCTCTCTCTTCCATCCTCTCTCTCTTCCTCTCTCCCTTCCTCTCTCTCTCTTCCTCTCTCTCTTCCTTCCTCTCTCTCTCCCTTCCTCTCTCTTTCCTCTCTCTCTCCCTTCCTCTCTCTCTCCCTTCCTCTCTCTCCCTTCCTCTCTCTCCCTTCCTCTCTCTCTCCCCCTTCCTCTCTCTCCCTCACTCCACCTTCCTCTCTCCCTTCCTCTCTCTCTCCCTTCCTCTCTCTCTCCCTCCCTCTCTCTCCCTTCCTCTCTCTCTTCCTCTCTCCCCCTTCCTCTCTCTCTCCCTTCCTCTCTCTCTCCCTTCCTCTCTCTCTCTCCCTTCATCTCTCTCTCCCTCCCTTTCTCTCTCCATTCCTCTCTCTCTCTTCCTCTCTCCCTTCCTCTCTCTCTTCCTCTCTCTCTCCCTTCCTCTCTCCCTTTCTCTCTCTCTCCCTCACTCTCCGTCTCTCTTTTTCTCCCAATATCTCACTCTCTCTCTTCCTCTCTCTTCCTCTCTCTCTTCCTCTCTCTCTCCCTTCCTCTCTCTCCATCCCAATTTCTTACTAACTCTTCCCTCTCTCCCATCCCATCTCTCGATCTTGTCCTTCCTTTCTCTCCCTTCTCCTCCCCCACATCTTCCTCTCTTCCTTTACCTCTCTCCCCATATCTCCCTGTCCATATTCCTGTATGCAGTCTGTCTGTACTGTCGTACACTGCCGTACTCTACCTCTCTCTTTCTCTCTATCACTCTGCCAATTTCCATATCTCCCTATTTCTTGCACACTCCCTCCATCTCTACCTCCCTGTATATTTCTTCGCTCATATCTTCCTTGAACTCTAAAATGTCCTCCTGGCTAGGACAATGCAAGATATTATTTGGAAAGTTCCGAATGTCTTTCCGTTGTCCTATTTTAGACTGCAGACCCACAGTACCAGACATTTGCCCGCCAGTTGTAATTATGACAGAGAGGGAAAAAAATTAAGTCAGATTTAAGTCACAGACCACCAGTGCCTAAATGTTTGGTCACTCTATTAGGCTGACCTCCAGGCTTGTTTTATGAAGATACATGTGCAACTATAGACACCAGACACCGTATATATGTATATGTCAGTATGTCTGTATATCTATCTATTCATATATATGTCAGTCTCTATGTCTATCCATACATCCATTCATCCATCCATCTATATCTATCTATCTATCTATCTTTCTATCTATCTATCTATCTATCTATCTATCTATCTATCTATCTATCTATCTATCTATCTATCTATCTATCTATATATATATATATATATATATATATATATATATATATATATATATATATATATATATATATATCTGTCTGTCTGTATGTCTGCCTGTATGTATGTCTGTCTGTCTGTCTGTCGATCCAGTCATCTATCTATCGTGGGCCCGCCAATTATTTGTATATAATCTTCTACTTTTGGGTCTGTTCTGAAACTCCTGCAGATTCACAGCGTGAAGTCCAGGCAACAAAATGCATTGTATAATAGTTTACAGATTGTGTGCGATGTCTGAGACTTGCGACTTGACTCACCTGACTTCACCATGACTCTCATGGCTTCACTATGTCTCAACTGACTCACCATAACTCACCTGACTTCACTTGCCTTCACCATGACTCATCTGACTTCACCATGACTCATCTGACTTCACCATGGCTCACCTGACTTCACTATGACTTTACCATGGCTCACCTGACTTCACCATGACTCACTTGAATTCACCATGACTCACCTGACGTCACCATGACTCCACGTGACTTCACCATGACTTCACCATGACTCTCCATGATTTCGCCATGACTCACCTGGCTTCACCTGATTTCGCCATGACTCACCTGGCTTCACCTGATTTCGCCATGACTCACCTGACTTCACTGTAAATCTCTATGGGATGGTGCAGACACTGCCAGGCCCTCCCCTACCTCTTTAGTCGCCTTGTGCGACATTCATGGCAGATGCGGTCTGTCTATCTATGAGTCTGTGATTTGTCTGTCATTCGGTGTGTCTGTATGTCGTATTATATCTATGCGATTGTATGTTGTTTGCTTATCTATGTGTCTATATGTTGTCTGTCTATCTATGTGTCTGTATATTGTTTGTCTATCTATGTGTCTGTATATTGTCTGTCTATCTATGTGTCTGTATGTTGTCTGTCTATCTATGTGTCTGTATATTGTCTGTCTATCTATGTGTCTGTATGTTGTCTGTCTATCTATGTGTCTGTATGTTGTCTGTCTATCTATGTGTCTGTATGTTGTCTGTCTATCTATGTGTTTGTATCAGGACCATCAATCTTTTATAGGCATTCAATAATGCGGTCAGAGAATTTTGTGTTCAGCAAGTTTCACGGAATTCTCATCAACCCGTCACGAGTTATTGCTAAAAATGTTGCATTGACCTTGGCCTCTTTCATGACCTAACGGATAATGAAGTGAGTACAATTCAAGTAAGCACAGGGAGTTAATGATAAGGTAGACACAGACGATAGTTTGATTGATGTCCAATCAGCACATATCTTTTATAAAGGTAACTCAAAGAAAGTTGTGTTTTCTTTTCCCTTTTTGTTTCTTTTTTTTTTTTGGAACATCATACGTAGAGACTGATAAATCAGAATCGAAATGAAATTGTCGAACACTGCAGTATCGTGGATTTATAGAGACAATAGTTGGAACATCTATGGAATTATTCAGGGTGCACAGATGATAACAAGCAGTCATGAAACATAACCGCATGGATGACGAAGACATACAGAGCATTGAACATTGCATTTTTGTTCTTTTGTGGTAGACTCCTAGGTGACTGGATATGTTAGATGTGCTATCACTACCGAATGGTCGAAAGATCTGACAAGAATGATGAGATATTTGGCCCAGAAATGTGTGCTGTGTTCCTGGCAGGAGATGGTAACCTTAAGATTCTGGTACACTGCAATGCTACTCTTCTGACTAAACATGCATCCATAAAATCTCCCCACCCTTAAACAACCATTATGCCTTTGACACCTTATATTCTTCTTCTTCTTCTTCAGCGTTCATTCTCACACTCCCACTGGTTCTCCCTTACAGCAGGACAATGGTCCAACTAGATTCCCAGCACGATGTAATCCAGAAATGGAAATGCGTTGTGTCGTTGTTTTATTTGCGCCAATAGCCCGACACATCCGCCTTCGACGGGGACACTTTATATAAGTCCAGGTGTCGCCTAGGTTACACAAGTGAGAAGATAAGAAGATAATGTTCTTTTGTCAGCAAGTCTATGGCTGCCAAGAATTACCTGCTCACAGTTAACAGGATTATTTCATCATCATCATGTGTTAAGATCTACCTCATCACAGCTAATGAGATTATTTCATCATCATCATGTGTTAAGATCTACCTCATCACAGCTAATGAGATTATTTCATCATCATCATGTGTTAAGATCTACCTCCTCACGGCTAATGAGATTATTTCATCATCATCATGTGTTAAGATCTACCTCCTCACGGCTAATGAGATTATTTCATCATCATCATTATCCAGCTCATATGTTGCAGTTTCACGCCCCTAGAAATTGGAGAGGGAGGTTCAAAACTATCTCTTGGAGGTGAATCAGATGATGTCATTTAGTAAACTCTCGCTCTGATGTAATCAGATGATGACATTTTGTAAACTCTCCATGTAAGGTAATTATAAGATGACATTTAGTAAACTCTCCATGTAAGGTAATTATAAGATGACATTTAGTAAACTCTCCTTGTTAGGTAAATCAGATGATGACATTTAGTAATCTCTCCATGTAAGGTAATCATAAGATGACATTTAGTAAACTCTCCTTGTTGGGTAAATCAGATGATGACATTTAGTGCTAGGGAGCAAGCAAAAAAGTAGGTACAACCCCTACCCATTAATCTACCACCTATATCTAAATATTTCAAATTTCTAAAAGAAAACATATCTCTCTCTCTCTCTCACACACACACACACACACACACACACACACACACACATGCGCGCATTCACGCACGCACGCACGCACACAATTTGAGAGAAGATGGAAAACAGCTGTAAATTAACTTAATTTTCAGGTAAACCCTGCCCTCCTTCATTACAAAAGACGTATCTACGCCCCTGTGTAGTTTCAATCACTGTGTATACTGTTCACTATTTCCCCCTGAAGTGAAAACAAAAGTAAATACAATGTCCCATGTTACAGTCGCAGGACCTAGGCCCTGTCTTACTTCACCAAATCTTCAAGTTGACATTTCTAAATGTATGTCACGGGTGCTAGATTCAGACAATGATATTCTGTCCTGTTTCTTGGAACCGTGAGTACACCCGATCTTGCTCAATCTGTCAGCGACAGAACAGGCTATGATTCTGATCCTGGCTCAGCAGGCCGCAGACAGATTTATATGTTCTGCAAATAGTCTGGGCTGACACATTTTTAAAAAAAATTCTGAATTGTAAAAAAAAGAATTTGTAAGGAAACAATCATCAAAATAAAGAATAGAAAACTAATGATGGGAAATAGAACATAAAACTAACATAATGATGGGAAATAGAACATAAAACTAACATAATGATGGGAAATAGAAAATAAAACTAACATAATGATGGGAAATAGAACATAAAACTAACAAAATGATGGGAAATAGAACATAAAACTAACAAAATGATGGGAAATAGAACATAAAACTAACATAATGATGGGAAATAGAACATAAAACTAACAAAATGATTGAAACAGAAAATAGAAAATTAACAAAATGATATGAAATAGAGAATAGATGTGTGAATATTAATTTCACAATTTGTTAAACGTTTAAGTTTGGTAATAACAAAGAAT
The DNA here is from genome assembly GCA_034231615.1 of Meghimatium bilineatum. Classification (NCBI taxonomy): domain Eukaryota; kingdom Metazoa; phylum Mollusca; class Gastropoda; order Stylommatophora; family Philomycidae; genus Meghimatium; species Meghimatium bilineatum. The sequence goes on from CM067306.1 coordinate 5,375,346, forward strand.
AATATCCTCCAGAATGATTTATCAAAAGTAGAAAGGACAAGTCTGATGTGTCCAACAGAATGCTACATCAAAGTAAATGCGGTCAAGTCTGATGTGTCCAACAGAATGCTACATCAAAGTAAATGCGGTCAAGTCTGATGTGTCCAACAGAATGCTACATCAAAGTAAATGCGGTCAAGTCTGATGTGTCCAACAGAATGCTACATCAAAAGTGGAAGGGGACAAGTCTGATGCAATGAAACATATTGAAATATGAAATATTTCTGTACCTGTGACACTGGATAATAACAGACAAATGATGTATTATATTTTCGCTAGTGGCTGCTTGCACAGAAGCGAGCTACGTCATTGTTTTACTGAGTAACCGATGGAATGAACAAGAGGAAAGAGCTACGGAGCGGTAGATTAAAAACAAATGTTGCCATTGGTATCTATCTATAATTATTATGATAATGGTGATGATGATAATGATAAACTTTGATGATGATAATAATGATGATGATGATGATAATAATAATGTTTGATGGTGATGATAATGATAATGATGATGATGATGATGATAATGTTTGATGATGATGATGATGATGATGATGATGATGATGATGATGATGATGATGATGATGATAAGGATGAGGATGATGATGATGATGATGATGTTAAGGATGAGGATGATTATGATGATGATGATGATGACGATAATGATGATGATGATGATGATGATGATGATGATGTTTGATGATGACTAATTAATCCATTTGCTGTTCGCCGGTCACTTTTGACAGTCCATATCATTGTCCAGGAAAGTATAGGCCGCTATGAGTTAACCAACATAACACCTGAACTGGCATAACGTTTGTTGTGAGTAATGAATAATTGTAGGGAGGTTCATGGATGCATGTTCAGTCTTCTCCACGAAGGGAGACATTTCAATATCCCAGGATAGTCCAATCCCGCAAGTAGCATTGCATATACATCTGTGCGAACTATTTCATCGTTCTTCTGTCATGTCTGCCGAGATTGCAGATCTAGCATTCCCCGCCACAAAGAAATATGCCGCTAAAGGAACAAAAGTCAAATATTCGCTGGTCTGCATCTCTTCACTCTAAACAAGAAGACGCCAGCTGGATTCGAACTCGAGACCTCTGAAGCACAATACGAACGTCTCAACCACTATGTCAAGGAAACCGCGAGATATTTGTATAGTTTCAATAAGTAATCTCGTAATAAAATTCTATACATTGGCCTAATAATTTCTGGAGAACTCTTACAAGAATATTTTAATTGACAACAAGAATAAAGTAGGACAACACATCAAGTTCTAAGTGGCTAATGAAATCTCAACATTGTCTGTTCAATAATTAACAGCTAATGCTTGTGTGAGCTAGAGAATGTACTAGTCTGTGATCATCAGTTAAGGCCATTAGTCAGAACTTTGTCAGAGGTTATTAAAAATTTGAGACAGATTTTAACTTTACTAGGACTAGTAGCTCAAAAGATAAAGTTTTTCCTTTTTCAATGGGTGTACACTTTCTATGTCGGAGTTGAACTTATACCTTCTTTGGTGTCTGAGGTACACCTCTCTCAGTTGAGTTATATCGTTTATGGTAGATTTAGAATTGTTCTATCTTTTATGATATAGAAGTTATATCTTTTTAGCTGTACGTGTGTTTGAGATGCTAAGTTCTTAATTATGGGGGTAGGGGGAGTTGGAATTCCAACCCCCTTCCCTTGAAAAACGAAATATATCGTTGTTATTTAGACCTACCAAGAAAGCAGAAAAATGATTAAATCCATAGTGCAGCAATTTCCCACCTGAACCCACTGAAAACACTTTGTAGTGAATAAGTCACTCTACCGCTGATTTATCCATCCGGTTCGAAGTTCACTCGAAAATCATGGTTTGCTGAAACTGGCGTGACTGAGCCACCAGAAAAACAGAAACTGTAAAAAATCTCGTGGAAAATAGACGTAGTCAACACAAGTCTAACTCTACATCATTCTGTTTCCGCTACGGAAACTGTCACCAGTGATATTCTGACCTCTAATGTTCAAGGACGCAATGGACGTAATACATATCATGGAAATTCTATAGTTTCTATACACAAATATCGATAAATAGTCATAAATGAAAAAGTCATATCCACGGCATTCTGATGTGTGGTAGTCTAGTGAACAAGTCACTTTACCACCGACCATACGCCCCGGATTCAATTTCACTCGTAATTCTTGGTTTGTTAACGAGTCATTGAACAACGAGAAAATTTGCACCACTATTCAAGCTCTGGGAATGTTGAGCAATGCCAGGATCGCTGTAGAGTACATGCTTGAAGGCGACATCTGGACAACCACCGAATATAAATCTGGGAGGCATTGGATAAAACTACTTGAAGTGATGCCTTGCCGCCTGTGGTCACAATTTTGTCGACTTAACTTGGCGCACACATCAGACTGTAACTGTGTACTTTTTATGATGCCGTTGTTAGAGTTTGAGGACACTTTATGAGGACCCTGAAAAAACGTATACAGACCTTCAGATACACTTTTTATATACGAATTCCCCGCCAAAGACGGATGTGTCGAGCAATTGGCGAAAATAAAACGGCGACACAACGCATTCTCAGGATTACATCCTGCTGGAAACCTAGTAGGACCATGGTCCTGCTACAAGGGAGATCCAGCAGTAGATTGAGAATGAACTCTGAAGAAGAAGAAGAAGAATATACGAATTCTGAGCATTTCCTATACAGAGAAATTAGAGAAATTAGAGAAATGTGAAGGTAAGAAAAGAGAATAGAAAATCTGGCAGGTTCACAAGAATGACTACTCATAATAGCAAGCGACAAAACGTGCATGGTTTAGACATTGTATGGGAACATGATTCACTGTCAAAAACTTGCATGGTTTAGACATTGTATGGGAACATGATTCACTGTCAAAAACTTGCATGGTTTAGACATTGTATGGGAACATGATTCACTGTCAAAAACTTGCATGGTTTAGACATTGTATGGGAACATGATTCACTGTCAAAAACTTGCATGGTTTAGACATTGTATGGGAACATGATTCACTGTCGAAAACTTGCATGGTTTAGACATTGTATGGGAACATGATTCACTGTCAAAAACTTGCATGGTTTAGACATTGTATGGGAACATGATTCACTGTGAAAAATAATACTGCATTGAACAATTGAAGATGGAAGTAACAGAGGTAAATCACGATAAACATGTAGATGTGACATCGAAGTTTGGAGAAACTTGGGACTGGGTAATAAAGTTTTGCTAATCACTTGTGACACACCTAATAATATACACAAATCGACGTTTCTACCAAAAGGTTTTCATCAAGTAAACATTCGCGACACAAGATAACCAGTAAGAACAGCAAATGTTGCCATGACAATGACACAGCTAAATTTAGATATACATTGAAAGTAAATATTAGAAGATCGGAGATGAAACAGCACAGGCGGAAACTTGACAGAACACAACGAAATAGCCATGAAACAATACAAATAGAAAAATGACAGAACTCTGCCACATATCTATGAAATAAAACGAACAGAAGAAAAATTACACAACGTATGATTTCTACTCATAGGACTGTCGGACATTGATGCCAATGGGCTGTATACCACCAAACTGATAGTTACATCGGTTTTCAAAAGCGTGTAGAGTCCTGTCATCTGAGAAGCATGACTTGATATGGATATTCTTCTTCTTCATCAGCGTTCATTCTCACTCTCCCACTGGATCTCCCTTGTAACAGGACCATGGTCTAACAGGACCATGGTCTAACTAGAGTTCCAGCAGAATGTAGTCCAGAGAATGAAAATGCGTTGTGTCGCCGTTTTATTTGCGCCAATGGTCCACCACATCCGCCTTTGGCGGAGATAGGGATATATGTTAGTATAAACTATTATAGGTCTAGACTAACGTAGGCCCTGACGGCAAAAATAGTATATTTGCGTATCCATCGATGTTTGCGATGTTGTAACAGGTTCAGTGTTCATTTTACTTACATTTTCTGATATTTATGTTTAAATTATTACAACATATAGACTTAAAATCGATGTATTTTCACTGCAGACCGACATACGATGCTTTCACCTAGCTCACAATAACAGTTGCATCACAATATATATTTATATTCAAATTTTGACGTCTATCTTTTGAAAATCGGTTGGAGGTTTAGAGCGTTTTAGTAGCAGTTATTTGTCGTTCTGTGTTCGATCCCAGAGATCGTAGTTAATTTCTTGTTATTTCCATTTTTTAAACGCAAATGAAAATCTTTGGCGTATATAAAGTATATTTCGCGTGTCTTCTTTGTTTTGTGTTGGTTACTTTAATCGTATTTGGTAAAAACAATTACGAAATTGTAATTACGCATTTCCTAACGGCCATCGTTATGTTCGTACATTGTGCTGAATGATTCATGCAAACTGTGTCTAAAGAAAATATTGTTATTTTAATATTTAATGTAAGTACTTTAGACGGTGTTTTCGTGGTATTGTACAATGTAGTATATTTTTTATTAATATATTAAATCTATACTCTATTTTATTGTATTATTCTCACCCGGGCAACGCCGGAATTGTTTCTAATATCTATCTATCTATCTATCTATCTATCTATCTATCTATCTATCTATCTATCTATCTATCTATCTATCTATCTATCTATCTATCTATCTATCTATCTATCTATCTATCTATCTATCTATCTATCTATCTATCTATCTATCTATCTATCTATCTATCTATCTATCTATCTATCTATCTATCTATCTATCTATCTATCTATCTATCTATCTATCTATCTATCTATCTATCTATCTATCTATCTATCTATCTATCTATCTATCTATCTATCTATCTATCTATCTATATATCTATCTATATATCTATCTATCTATCTATCTATCTATATATCTATCTATCTATATATCTATCTATCTATCCATCCATCCATCCATCTATCTATCTATCTATCTATCCATTTATCTATCTATCTATCTATCTATCTATCTATCTATCTATCAATATCTCTCTATATATACCACGATATATAATTATGTACCGGTCTGTATATCCGTGTATCCATCCTCCTATCTATACATCATATTTCTCCACTCTCCCCTTCCACATTTTATTATATTGATTCCCCTTCCCTCCCCGCCTGCTTATCACCAAACATTAACAACAACAGCAGAAAAACACCAATATCCATTGATACCATCCTGAATACTCTCTTAACGCAGTGAGATATGTCACAGCCCCCGGTCCAAAGTTTGAAATAAGGACCAGTTGATCAACAATATTGGAAGGAGGGATTGGGGTATCCATCAGTCACTTATTCCCTCCCACAGTCTGGGGAATTAATCCTACATCACCACTGAGCTCTTCCGCTCACTCAATATCGGTTATATTTCTGTGTACGTGTGGGCTATATTTATATTTTAATGTATTTGCTGATCAGGTAGTTTTTTTTCAATTGATATATTTACGGAGAACACAGAATAGCACCACTATTACCTGTCATGAATGTCGTAAGAGGCAACTAAGGGGTTATCCGTGAGTTACGTCAATATTGAAGACCTTACGACACCTTATTGAAGACCTTATTTTTGAGGGTAAAGTCAAAGGGAAGCGAGTAAGAGGATACAAGTGAGAGAGTAATATCACAATATGGACAGGTTACAGTCTAGCAGAGTGCACCACTAAGACAAGAGAAGGGATGTTGGAGATTCGTTGCAGCCAACCTTCGTTGCGGAGACGGCACTTAATGATGATGATTCGTCAATAATGACAATGTACAGTTTTAAAAAAGGCCCAGCATCTTGTGAAAAGAGGTGAAACCCAGAAGGTAAACAGCGGTGAGTAGTTAGAAAGTCACGTGTATATTAAAAAAATCATCTACAGTGGTCATATTTTGTCCGAACTGTCCAAGGACATTTGCAGCCAGAGCCATCTACGAACTCATAGTCAAGGATATAACTCTAACTGAATTTCAAAAGGGGATGTAACAATATGCCATCATCATGTTGTGATAGTTGTACAATAGAGAAATGGCAATAACTATGACGAGGAGTGTTGTCTGTAAAAATTTGACGGAGGAGAGGTGGGGGTGGAGTTGACAAAAGTAGACATCAATAATACTGTTTTATGCACAAATATTTGTTAAAACTACGGATCAACTCTGCACTGTGCTATAAATAGTATTGTCTATATATGTTATCAATGTTTACAAGAAGACCTATCGGCCCTTGTATAACTAATACGGATATTATGTTATATGTTTGTTGTTACTGAGGATATTTCAATACCTGTACGGGATGTTTGTTGTTGTAATAGTCCTTGTCTCGATCGGTCCGTTCTGGTGACTTTGTGTGCACGGTTTGAATGGCTTGATGAAATTGCATCTTTTTTTGCAGATGCGGTTAGTCAAGTACGGAAGAACGCGTGTTCAATAGTTGCTAGGCGATTTGGTTCCGTTGAACGGACTAGTTCAATTCCCGTTAGTCTCAAGAAGCTATAAATAGCATACACTGTTTACATTTTTAACTAGAAGACGTCACGGATTTCTGTGTAACACCAATGAAATAAATGAATGCCGTAACCTCACATCTCCCGACACAAACGATATCAGCCACATTTATAATTATAACTTGTATAACTAATTCATCTTTTAATATATAACTGATCCTAACCCTTACCCCTCCCCCTTCCCTAATCTAAATGCTAATGCCAAATTAGTATTCTGTTTCAAATAACATACTTTAAATTTTATTAGGCCTTACAACTTCTGCAATCACACTGCGAAGGTTAGGTAACACCTCGAAACTAGAACAAAGGTCACAGTGAAGAGTTAATCAGCAGTTGCGCCAAATATTGTAAATTTAAAACATTTCTTTTTTATAATTTGCAGAAACTTATGTTGTTTTACTTGTACGTATACAATCCATTTTTCGAGGAGGGAGGGGGGGGCAAAAATTTGACAATGGAGTGGAACTGAGGGAAACACTATGGAACAGTCGCTACGACCTCGAGAAGAATTGAAAACTTCATTTTGGCGACTGGCTTGAATATTTAGCACCACCGAAAGAATTCTGAACGCAGAAGAGGAAGAGGAAGAGACAGACCAGTTTTTCTTTTTTCATGTTCTATTTGTTCATGGGATACCTACAGGAAAAAAAGCCAGAGGTAGACATCAGGAAATACTCAGAAAAACAATACTTAGAGAAATTAAAACAAACAATTTTCATACCTATTCAAGAACAGTACAGAATAGCTTTGAACAGACAGAATTGTAGAGATCTGACCTCTGCCCTATGCACTAACTTCAGCGCAAAATGTAAATGAATGAATGAATTTGTTCATGATGGGGACAGTTTTGCAAGATATTTTTCTTCACCGTTTATTCTCAAACTCCCGTTGGCTCTCTCTTCAGTGGGACAATGATCCTACTAGATTTTAATCAGGCTGTGGTCCAGAGAATGGCAATGCGTTGTATCGCTGTCTTAAATGCAACAAAGATTCGACACATCCGTCTTTGGCGAACTGCAGGATATAATAACCGGACCCTAGATACGGGGTGGGGTTTCAAGTTTTCAAACATTCAAGCCAACAGAGACTGAAAACTAACATTGGTCGCGCCATCCGCAACATTGAGCAGGACCACACTCCTGTACATGGAAAACACACTCCTGTACATGGAAAACACACTCCTGTACATGGAAAACACACTCCTGTACATGGAAAACAATGATGTCTTCCTGTACATGGAAAACAATGTTTTCCTGTACATGGAAAACACACTCCTGTACATGGAAAACAATGATGTTTTCCTGTACATGGAAAACAATGACCACACTCCTGTACATGGAAAACAATAGTGCTGAAGTAAGAGATAAAAAGCCGAGAGGCGAACCAGCAATTCCTGTATGATGCACCGCGTCTAGATAATATGTCTTCACAACAAAATTTACTTGCTGTATTGACATGTTAAATTGCGAATGAGAAGATTTCTCATCAAAAAGAGCGAATTACAAACGAGAACACGAGAACTGGTTATTGAGCTTTTATTGTAGGTATATATATATATATATATATATATATATATATATATATTGTTATACATTCTTCCTCCTCCTCACATAAGACCTATCTACGGCCCTGATAGTGGTGAAGAAGTAATTTTTATGTTAGAAATACCTACTACTACTAATGATTACAATAATTATAGTACAATAAGTAAGGACGAACGAAACCTGTTGACGTTTCGATACAAGATCTTCGTCTGAACGAACACTGCTGAGATGTTTAGTTATCTGTTCCACAAGTGCACAGTGGCGTAGCAGATAGTCGCATCAAGTGCACGTGCTTATTCAACGTGTTGTGTTCTGTCCTCACTCGTGGTATTGTGAGGGTATAGGACATCGCCTTTTACATTTCTGCAGTGCTGCGAAAGTGCAGTATTTCGTGGTCTTCGTGTAAATGGCTGAATCTAACATCGTCTGAGCCTGTAAACCAAACTAAAGTAAATGAATTATATACGAGTGAGGAATCAAGACGTTATAAAAAAAATACAGAAAGCAGTAGACGAGATTTGACTGAAGGTCTGCCGTCAATAGTTATCGATTCTCTGCTATGTGCAGCTGAATACTGGGCTGTCTGTGTTAGGCATGCAAGGCAGCAAATCCTGGAATGTCTATGTTGAGCATGCAAGACAGCTGGCTCCTGGACTGTCTATGCTAGACATGCAAGACAGCTGGCTCATGGACTGTCTATACTAGACATGCAATACAGCTGGCTCATGGACTGTCTATGCTAGACATGCAAGACAGCTAAATCCAGAACTATCTATGTTAAGTATACACGTTACTTCATACATGTTTTATCGATTCGGGCTATGCTTTTATTAAGTATCCTTGCTGGTCTGGGTAGTGGTAGATATCTTTCATTATTTCCTCCAAGGCTAGTTCCTGCAGCTTACGGAACCGTCTGTAGTAGTACATCCTACGACAACCTCTCTCTATAAAAGTCATGATATAGTCACCAACGGCCCACGGTCTGAGAGATCAGTAGAATATAAAGAGAGGCCTCCCTGTGTTGTCTACGATCAAATTAAAACAGCTCTAGAGGACAGCGTTTAGTGCAAGTGGCTGTACACTTGTGACATGGAATTACTTGACCCATCACAAAAGTAAAGCTCACAATCGATAGTAAGGTTTTATATATCTCCAGAAACACATAACGTCTGAAAGCAAATGACATGCAGAGAATGGAACAAATCTTCAGACTAATATATGCTGAATCTTCAAATTGGCAAAATGTTGACGACATTTGTGAACAAACAGTGGCTAAAAGTACAACCAACCCTTATCCAATCTGTACCAGAATCTCAGAGGATGGAGATCTCGCACCCATGGGCACATGCGGCAATAGGCGTCTAATTATTCCAGATAAACTACATACAGTGAAACATTACGTGTACGGTAGACGTACTCAACCGAAGTCTATTTCTATGCCTAGTGTTTCCGGAAACTTTCTCCCAGAGAAATACTGAATTCTAATGTTTAAGGGCATAATGGTGGATACAGAATCATGTTATATAAATTATACACGCGATTGTCGATAAATAGAAAGCTGCCACATGCTATAGGAGTCCACTCAAAGCAAATGCATGCCGAAATCGGATGTGCTAAGAATATATGTCGTAACTGAGGCCGTAGAGAAAGTGTATCGTGCTTATATCACAAACAAAAGTTGTGACAATTAACTGAGAGTTAACTAAAACATCAAAATTTTACTATCATAAAGATAATAATAGCTTTGTATAAATCAACTTTAGTGTCTAATGTCCCTAACGGAGCATAAACTTCACTTTCATTTAAAAAAACATTGAGTTTTATTAAGAAATAGTGACTTCACTTCCACACACACAAAAACTTCACTTTCTTAAAAAACATTGAATTTACTTTCACAAACTTCCCTTTTATAAAGTTGCATAAACATCCTTTGTGTAAAGGAGCAAAAACTTCATTTTTATATAGGAGCAAAAACTTCACTTTTATATAGGAGCATACACGTCACTTTTATATAGAAGTATAAATGTCATTTTTATATAGGAGCATAAACTTCACTTTTATATAGGAGAATAACCGTTTTTTTATATAGGAGCATAACCATTTTTTTTATATAGAAGCCTAACCATTTTTTTATATAGGAGCATAAACGTCATTTTTATATAGGAGCATAAACTTAACTTTAATATAGGAGCATAAATTTCACTTTCACAAATGAGCATACGCTTCACTTCCATCTATCTATACGCTGTGGCCCTTGTTTGCCTTGCGGCGTCATGTGTAGAAGAGTTCTTTGGAGACGGCTGTCCTGTATGCTGTTTGTAAGCTTGCTCCTGTGACTTCTTTTATTTCTGTGGTCCAACTTGTACATGGTCTGCCTCTGGCTTTACAGCAGTGATGTGTATGTGGCATGGTCATCTGTAGCATGCTATCTGTCTGTAGTCTGGAAGTGTGTGAAAACCATTTGATATGTTGTCGTTTTGTGTTTTCCAATACTGGTATATTGTTTTGGTTATCTGTCTGATGTTATTGTTTCTAATTCTATCTCTTAATGACACTCCGAGTATTCTTCGTAGACATGTCATTTCTACTCTCACTATTTTTTTAAATCTTGTGCTGTAATTGTCTAGGTATTGTAAAATTCACTGGTAGTACAGTGATGGAATAATAATAATCTTGTATAATGCAACTTTAGTGTCTAACTTTCATAACGGAGCATAAACTTCAGTTTCATTTTTTTTTAAACCATTGAGTTTACTTTCATGAAGAAATAGTGACTTCACTTCCATAAAATAACATAAACTTCGCTTCCAGAAAATAACATAAACTTCACTTTCATAAAATAACATAAAATTTACTTCCATAAAATAACATAAAATTTACTTCCATAAAATAACATAAATTTACTTCCATAAAATAACATAAAATTTACTTCCATAAAAGAACATAAACTTCACTTCCATAAAATAACATAAACTTCACTTCAATAAAATAACATAAATTTCACTTCCATAAAATAACAAACTTCGCTTCCATAAAATAACATAAACTTCACTTCCATAAAATAACATAAACTTCACTTCCATAAAATAACATAAAATTTACTTCCATAAAATAACATAAACTTCACTTCCATAAAATAACATAAACTTCGCTTCAATAAAATAACATAAACTTCACTTCCATAAAATAACATAAACTTCACTTCCATAAAATAACATAAACTTCACTTCAATAAAATAAAATAAAATTTACTTCCATAAAATAACATAAAATTCACTTTCATAAAAAACACTGAGTTTATTTTCATAAAGAAATAGTGACTTCACTTCCATATAATTAAAATTTTCCACAAACTTCACTTCCATAAAATAACATAAACTTCACTTTCATTCATAAAGGAGCATAGACTTGACTTCCACAAACGAATATAGACTTCACTTCCATGAAGTAGCATAGACTTTACAATTATAAATAAGCATAAACATGAATCTCCTTCTTCCACACATTTTCCTACGTTCATATCCCAATCTATGACTCCAACCACACTTAAATGCATTCACACAACTCCACATCTCCTCCACTATCAGATCGGAAGTTCTCACTTATTGTTCTTCATCCCTCTCCTCAATTTTCTTTAATGGGAATCCGCAAAGACTAATATCGTTTAATACAAGCTTTATGAAAAATTTCTCTTCGCTTCGTTTCTTCTCTGCCCCCCACCCGCCCCGAGGTCCCAGAGTTTGGTAATCGCCTAGTCTAATACATCGTACTTTCATACCACACTGGTTTAGTATGAACATAGTTTTTTCTAGCTAGCCCTATCCGCTTATCTGTGAGAAAATGGATTTGTGTTTTCATTTTAAAATTGGAAGAGAAATATATAAAAAAAAGCGTTCAAAATTATGAAGAGAAAGTGAGAGAAGGTGAAAGTATTGGTAAGAGAAACTGTTGATTGTTGCTAGCTGTCTCCAGGCGTTCGTCGACAAAATTACAAGCCACCATTTCAATATGATACAACGATAGATAAATATTACTAGGGAGAAGAAAAGAGTGATGAAAATGAGGAAGGTGTTGAAGCGACAGATGCGGAGGACGGAGTAAATAACCTTACTGAAAACAGAGAGACAACCGATGTGATTAAGAACTTACTGCCGGCAGTTATTTTTTTTTAATTAGTAGTAACTAATGATGAGGCACGTTTATTTCAACCGCGGATATCAGTATAATTTAGTTATATCAGTCCGTCAAAATTTCAAAGTCGTATGTCAATATCCTCTCACTAAAACATCTGATGTTTTCACAATGGACATCTCACTTCCATATTTCGGTTGGACACGGTTGAGTGCTGTGATCATTTCCATTCGTCTTCTTTTGATGTTTTGTGCATATCTTGATAAGACCTTATGGTTGAAACGTTGAATATCCTGTGTATTGTGTAATTTGTATGTTTTCTTATTTGCACATCATTACCCTCAAGTTGTTGTGATAGTCCGTCGTATCTAAGTGGAACGGTTTTAAACCTGTGTTTACGTAAGTACAATTGTTGTTACGTTTCATGCAGTTATCACCTTATATTGATATTTTCACAGGGAAGTTTTTTTATCTTATCTTCAAATTATAGCTTTGGTCTCACACCAATGAAGTACTGGGTTCATTCCCCGGTAAGGACTATGATTTTTCTTTCAGAATGTATTTTTTTTTTAAATACAACCTTGAAGGACAAGAGCAAGGGTATGCGGCTTTTATCACGCAACCCATTGCAAACTTCCTTGCGACTTCCTAACGGGGAGAATGCGGCATTCACAAAGTAATCATACAATATGTTTGTAACCATTTCTAAGCAACGTTAATCTTACAAATGTTTTAACCATTTTTTTTAATACCGTTAATCTTGCATAATGTTTTTCACTTAAAATATGTAGTTTCTGTTCTAGAGAATTGAATGGGAGAAGATGAGAATTACATTGTCATTACTGCTAAGCGAGCCGTTTTAACGGTAGATGACATTCGGTGCTTCCCTTGTTGAAGCCCGTACTACATGGAGGAAACCCAATAGATAAGTCTTGAAACGAAACAATTTCGTTTATAAACTAGCATCACTGATATAACAGAATAGCACTGATTCGATACAGCCACTAGTACGGAATGGTCGATATTTTGTGGCGACAATTTGTTATAGTTTAACCAATTGTGACCTACATTTCTTGTTACCTAACACCCCTCTAAAGGGCAATGTCCATGTTAGTCGGATCAAAGTTTTTCTGCAGTTTTATTTATTGTCATTATAAAAAAACTCAGACCAAGATGTATCTATACAAAACAGAAGTTCGCTCAGTTGTTCTGTTGTATGATATAGAAATGTGGACAGCAAGCATAAGAAAAAACTTCGTTGTTGCTGTGAGCAGGTAGCTCTTAACACAGGATGATGATGATGAAAGAATAATTTCTGTAGCTGTGAACAGGTAGCTCTTGGCGTAGATGTTGATGTAGATGTACGGTGATAGTGTGCATCGTTGTCTAGCTCCTTTCTGTAAATTAAACCATTTAGATATTGTTCCGTCCACTTTTACTGTTGCCTCTTGTTCGTGGTACAGTACTGCGATTAAATATGTAAGATTTTCTGGAAATCCAATGTCGATCATAATTTTCCATAATTGGAGATGTCGAACACAATCGAACGCCTTAGTATAATAATAATTAAAGCAATCATAATATAGTACTAATAATAATAATAATAATAATAGTAATAATAATAATAATAATAATAATAATAATAATAGTAATAATAATAATAGTAATAGTAATAGTAATAGTAATAATAATAATAATAATAATAATAATAGCAATAATAATAATAATAATAATAATAATAATAATAATAATAATAATAATAATAGTAATAATAATAATAGTAATAGTAATAGTAATAGTAATCATAATAATAATAATAATAATAATAGCAATAATAATAATAATAATAATAATAATAATAGTAATAATAATAATAATAATAGTAATAATAATAATAGTAATAATAATAGTAATAGTAATAATAGTAATAATAATAGTAATAATAATAATAATAAAAATAATAATAATAATAATAATAATAATAATAGTAATAATAGTAATAATAATAGTAATAATAATAATAATAATAGTAATAGTAATAATAATAATAATAATAGTAATAATAATAATAATAATAATAATAGTAATAATAATAGTAATAGTAATAATAGTAATAATAATAGTAATAATAATAATAATAATAATAATAATAATAATAATAATAATAATAATAGTAATAGTAATAATAATAGTAATAGTAATAATAGTAATAATAATAGTAATAATAATAATAATAATAATAATAATAATAATAATAATAATAATAATAATAGCTATAATAATGATGATGATAAATAATACCGTAACACGTCAGTGTCATAGGGGTACCATATTGGATGCTTCAGCACACAGAGTCCTCCAGCGATTTCAATCAGCGATGCGGAGGAGTCAGGAAAAATGTTGCCCTGTCCATTTCTTGATGTTGTACGTCAATGTTGTACGTCCATGTTAACATGGACCATCACCTGCCAAAGATGCTTCTCTTTTGTGAACTGGAGAAGTGTACACGATCTCAAGGTGGCCAAAAGAAGCGCTACAAGAACTCACTAAAAGCCTTTGAAATAGACCAAGATACATGGGAAGAACTTGTCTAAAATAGATCTACATGGCGCTTTGCAGACAAAAAGAACGCGTCATCTTATGAAAAGAGGAGAAATACTGAAGCCCAACTGCGGAGAGTAGCTAAAAAGTCACAGATATACCAAAATCCGCCTACAATCGTCATTCCATGTCCGAACTGTCCACGAACATTTGCTGATCGAATAGGGCTCATTAGCTATCTACGAACTATTATACATGGTCATAATTAAAACTGAATTTTCAAAAATAGATGTTAAAGAAATGGTCATCATCACTTGTGATGGACGAACACACACACGCCCTTGTCTTTATTTGCCCTACTCTGCATCTCCCCTCTTTTACAGCTCCTGTAGTATTGTTTCTGACAAGGAATGATGTCTTCATAGATGTTCAAACCAAGCTATAATAATAATAATAATAATAATAATAATAATAGTAATAATAATAATAGTAATAATAATAATAATAACAATAGTAATAATAACAATGGAATCATAATATGGGTAGAACACTGTTATTCAATCCTTGTTAGGTTCTACTTGTCAAGAAATACAAAAATAGGTAGGTGTGTTACCAAAATGAAACATAAAACAACTTAACAACGAGATACAGAGACAGACGACGTTTCGACTATAAAGCCTTCATCAGGACAACTTTCATCATTTTCTCTTCCATATCTCCCATATTTACATCTGTAAGTATAATTTCTGTACTCCGTAGCTCTGTTATATATACGTAGACGTTTTATACTCCGTTCCACCACTTTTTCCCCCAGATTGGTTATGATATGGGAGAAAGAACTGATTGTCCCAGAGCCTTAAGCGCCGCTGGTTTTTATACTAAAAGTCGTCTTGGCACCATAAACATGTCTGGTGGAGGGACTTGAGGAAGGTGTTGAGGTACAGAATGCCTACCCTCCACGACCGACAACTTGTGTTACTCCTATTGTCAGAATTCCAATTTTAAAATAAAAGTCTCTCTTCTTCTTGTTCCTTCCTTCTCTCATTATCTCCATTGGTTCTTTCCCTTATTTTTCAACATTAACTGAGTAACCGTTTTGTGATGAGAAAACAAGCAGACAGTGAGGAGTATAGGAAGGAGGGGGGAGATTTGAGGACTATAAGAGGGAGGGAAATTTATGAAAACGATCACGAAATTGATAAATGAAAAGTGGAGAAAGATAAGCCTGGACTGTAACAGCTTGTTTGGGGAAAACAAATACAATGATACGCTTCATTTAATAGTCTAGGGGCATTGAAAATATGAGAAGATTGGGGATGTGTGGGCATTGAAAATATGAGAAGATTGGGGATGTGTGGGCATTGAAAATATGAGAAGATTGGGGATGTGTGGGCATTGAAAATATGAGAAGATTAGGGATGTGTGGGCATTGAAAATATGAGAAGATTTGGGATGTGTGGGCATTGGAAATATGAGAAGATTAGGGATGTGTGGGCATTGAAAATATGAGAAGATTAGGGATGTGTGGGCATTGGAAATATGAGAAGATTGGGGGTGTGTGGGCATTGGAAATATGATAAGATTTAGGGATGTGTGGGCATTGGAAATATGAGAAGATTTATGATGTCTGGACATTGGAAATATGAGAAGATTGGGGATGTCTGGGCATTGGAAATATGAGAAGATTAGGGATGTGTGGGCATTGGAAATATGAGAAGATTAGGGATGTGTGGGCATTGAAAATATGAGAAGATTAGGGATGTGTGGGCATTGGAAATATGATAAGATTTAGGGATGTGTGGGCATTGGAAATATGAGAAGATTTATGATGTCTGGGCATTGGAAATATGAGAAGATTTAGGATGTCTGGGCATTGGAAATATGAGAAGATTTAGGATGTCTGGGCATTGGAAATCTGCGGATATTAAGAATGTGGGACACTGGAAATGAGGAGATCACGGATGTAAAGTTATTAGAAATATTAGGCATTAAGGGTGTGGGGGCGTAAAATATGGTGAGATCAATGATGTGAGGGCACTGGAAATAAAGAGAAATTAAAGATGTGTGGGCATTTGAAATATAGGGAGATCAAGGATGTAGGGAAATTGGAACTATGGGAAGATTAAGGATTGGGACATTGGGGCAAATAAGGAGTGCAAGGATGGAGGAGGGATTGGAAATATGCGGAAATCAAAGATGTGGGGGCATTAAAAAAATTGGGAGATCAATGATGTGGATTTTTGGAAATATTAAGAGATTATGGATGTGGGGGGGGGCATTAGAAATATGGATCAATCACGGATGTTAGCCCAGTAGATATCTATTAGAAATGTAGATCAGTCACGGATGTTAGCCCAGTAGATATCTATTAGAAATGTAGATCAGTCACGGATGTTAGCCCAGTAGATATCTATTAGAAATGTAGTCACGGATGTTAGCCCAGTAGATATCTATTAGAAATGTAGTCACGGATGTTAGCCCAGTAGATATCTATTAGAAATGTAGTCACGGATGTTAGCCCAGTAGATATCTATTAGAAATGTAGATCAGTCACGGATGTTAGCCCAGTAGATATCTATAGAGATAAATGAAGTAAACCATTATGAATGTGTGGAGATCAATGATGTATGTCATTTTAAGTATGGGAAGATCAAGATTGTGATGTCAGTAGAAATATAGGAAAATCAACGCTCTGAGATGAATACGGATGTCAGGTCATCAGAAATATCGTATGATCGAGAAACCGGGCCATATTTCGTAACGTAGTTGTTTTACGTTTTTTATCGTAATATTACGTCCCCCCCCCCAATTGTTTCAGGCCAATCGTTACAGCCACAACTACTTAATATGCATATCCAGTGCCGTAGACACGTCTTATGTATAAAGGGAGATAAATTTATATATATATATATATGGAGCTCTTAGTCTAAATAATCTAGTGGTTGTCCTGTGTATCGCTGTATGTCTTGTTTTTGGAGCCATGTTAAGAGAGTTTAAGAAGAAACAGTGGAGGAATGTTTGTTACTGGTTTTTTACTACATTGCTAGTACTATATATTATGTGTTAATTTCATAAGCAGACGGGGAGTTTGAATCCCTCAATCCCTTCCTTCGGGTTTGCACATATAAATATATTGGTTATTCCGGATGGTGTATGCGATCTTGGAGCTGTGTGAGGATTATAGATATGTGTGAAGATTGTAGATCTGTGTGAAGATTGTAGATCTGTGTGAAGATTGTAGATATGTGTGAAGATTGTAGATCTGTGTGAAGATTGTAGATATGTGTAAAGATTGTAGATCTGTGTGAAGATTGTAGATATGTGTGCAGATTGTAAATCTGTGTGAAGATTGTGAATCTGTGTGAAGATCGTGGATCTGTGTGAAGATTGTGGATCTGTGTGAAGATTGTGGATATGTGTGAAGATTGTGGATCTGTGTGAAGATTTTAGATCTGTGTGAAGATCGTGGATCTGTGTGAAGATCGTGGATCTGTGTGAAGATTGTAGATCTGTGTGAAGATCGTGGATCTGTGTGAAGATTGTGAATCTGTGTGAAGATTGTGGATCTGTGTCAAGATCGTGGATCTGTGTGAAGATATGGCAGCATATCGACCATCAGCTGAGTTGTTGACCTACGGTCGTGAAATGGCTATAAAACTCCAACATATTATGTCTTCGTTGTGCTCTGCAAGTTCTATCTTTCATTTTGCCAGTTGAAATGTTTTCACATATTATTTTGAATGTCTGACAAACTATATCTCTTGTTAAAACTGCCACTAAATTTCCTCTGTGTCAGCACTTTCAGGGCTTGAATATATGAATAGCTAAACTGTTTAACTGCGGCAAATATCCTAGTTATTGCTTCAGTGTATGAATAGCTAAACTGTTTAACTGCGACAAATATCCTAGTTATTGCTTCAGGATATGAATAGCTAAACTGTTTAACTGCGACAAATATCCTAGTTATTGCTTCAGGGTATGAATAGCTAAACTGTTTTACTGCGGCAAATATCCTAGTTATTGCTTCAGGGTATGAATAGCTAAACTGTTTTACTGCGGCAAATATCCTAGTTATTGCTTCAGGATATGAATAGCTAAACTGTTTAACTGCGACAAATATCCTAGTTATTGCTTCAGGATATGAATAGCTAAACTGTTTTACTGCGGCAAATATCCTAGTTATTGATTCAGGATATGAATAGCTAAACTGTTTTACTGCGGCAAATATCATAGTTATTGCTTCAGGATATGAATAGCTAAACTGTTTTACTGCGGCAAATATCCTAGTTATTGCTTCAAGATTTGCCTTGCTAGTCATTCATATATCTGCAAATGCTCGTTCAGAGCTTCAGGATATGCATTATTTGTAATCCACATTCCTGTGTATGCTCGTTCAGAGCTTCAGGATATGCATTATTTGTAATCCACATTCCTGTGTATGCTCGTTCAGAGCTTCAGGATATGCATTATTTGTAATCCACATTCCTGTGTATGCTCGTTTAGAGCTTCTAGATATGCATAGTTAGTTATCCGCAACTCTGTGTACGTGGGAGATTTTTGTTTCTTCATGTGACAAGTATCACCATTATCTTTAACTGTATTTGCCACGTATGGTCTTCTAATTCACAGTCTTGTACAATCAGACTTATTCACACTATACACAGTCATACAAACGCTAGCATAGAAATACTCATTACAGAAACGACACAAATTCCCATTATGTAAATGGTCACCATACGAATGTCCACCATATACATGTTCACTATACGAATGTCCACCGCATAAGTGTTTACCCTAGAAATTTCTAACTTACATATATCCATCATACAAATTTCTACTATATAAATGTCCACCGACAAAAATGTACAACACATAAATGTCTACGAGAAAAATATTTACAACAAACGTATCCACTTTATAAATTTCTATCTTATAAAAAATCCCACACAAATTTCCACCACACAGATCGCCACCATATAAACGTGCATAAATACATGTTCACTGTACATTAGTCCATCATATAAATATTCACCACACAAATGTCCACCACACAAATGTCCACCATATAAATGTCCACCATATAAATTTCCACCATATAAATGTCCACCACACAAATGTCCACCATATAAATGTCCACCATATAAATTTCCACCATATAAATGTCCACCATATAAATGTCCACCACACAAATGTCCACCATACAAACCATCACATATCAACCTCGTAAATAATTCCAATTTTTGTTACCGAGGTAATGTTATAAATAACTCTCCTGTACTTACGACCATAAATATGCATTCAGCATATACAACCCCATACATCTCCCCCACATACAATTCCCTGAATGTATCTCCCCTATGTACAATCCCCATATACAATCCCATATATCTCCTCAAATATAATATCATAACTGTGTCTCCTCCATATACAATCCAATATACCTCCACCACAAACAATCTATATATGTATCCCATATACAACCCCATATATCTATCTCTCTACATGCAACCACACATATCTATCTCTCTAAATACAACCACACATATCTATCTCTCTACATACAACCCCATATATCTATCTCTCTACATACAACCCCATATATCTATCTCTATACATACAACCCCATATATCTATCTCTCTACATACAACCACACATATCTATCTCTCTACATGCAACCACACATATCTATCTCTCTAAATACAACCACACATATCTATCTCTCTACATACAACCCCATATATATATCTCTCTACATGCAACCACACATATCTATCTCTCTAAATACAACCACACATATCTATCTCTCTAAATACAACCACACATATCTATCTCTCTACATACAACACCATATATCTAACTCTCTACATACAACCCCATATATCTATCTCTCTACATGCAACCCCATATATCTATCTCTCTACATACAACCACACATATCTATCTCTCTACATACAACCACACATATCTATCTCTCTACATACAACCCTCTCTACATACAACCTCATATATCTATCTCTCTACATGCAACCACACATATCTATCTCTCTACATACAACCCCATATATCTATCTCTCTACATGCAACCACACATATCTATCTCTCTAAATACAACCCCATATATCTATCTCTCTACATACAACCCGATATATCTATCTCTCTACATACAACCACACATATCTATCTCTCTACATACAACCCCACATATCTATCTCTCTACATACAACCCCACATATCTATCTCTCTACATACAACCCCATATATCTATCTCTCTACATACAACCCCATATATCTATCTCTCTACATACAACCCCGCATATCTATCTCTCTACATACAACCCCCATATATTATCTCTCTACATACAACCCCATATATCTATCTCTCTACATACAACCCCATATATCTATCTCTCTACATACAACCCCCGCATATCTATCTCTCTACATACAACCCCATATATCTATCTCTCTACATACAACCCCATATATCTATCTCTCTACATACAACCCCATATATCTATTTCTCTACATACAACCCCATATATCTATCTCTCTACATACAACCCCATATATCTATCTCTCTACATACAACTCCATATATCTATCTCTCTACATACAACCCCATATATCTATCTCTCTACATACAACCCCCGCATATCTATCTC
>CM067306.1:6844721-7136135 GCA_034231615.1 Meghimatium bilineatum
TACACCCAGGCTGTACATAACTCATCACACAACTTATTACATTTTCTCGCCCGTGTGTTGTCGGAGCCCGAGCGGGAAGCAAAGAATAACAACACTGTTTACCGTCCATGCATGTCGTAAGAGGCGACTAAGGAGGATATGGGATGGCGTTGACTGTCCCATCGCATATAGGGTAGGTGTCCCAAGCCATGCTGAAATGGGATGTGTCAGACCGAAAGGCGTAGATATCGCAGCAATGCTGTAAACCATGAGATAGCGCATTCCGTTAACCGGACTACATCCTGCTGGTCTGCAGGAGTATGCGAACAAACGAATAATTACAAGAAGTTAAAAAAATATCCCAATTGAGACAGTCTTACTGATTATGCGAATCTCTAACATTTCTGTCGTTCAGTTCTATTGTTCTGTCGTTCAGTTCTATTGTTCTGCAAGGTCGTAAAATCTCTGATGGTACATTTTTATTGTTCCAGAAATCAGGTAACAATGAACATCACTAATTTCATCGATCACCAAAAGAAACTGGTGAAATTCACTTTTTCTTGGAAGTATCATATCATCAAATGGGACAGACAACACAGAAAACCAACATAGATGTCCCCTATCAATGTTAATGTGGGACAGAATGAGTGATCCGTTTCTTCTTCCACGTTGTAAAGCAGAAGTTAGACACTGAAATGATTTTCATTCATGAACTGTCTGTGGTAGACAGCCATAGAGCTTGTCTGTCAGAGATGTTTCACATGGCTGTTACACCCGTGTGTTGTCGGGGCGTGAGACGGGAGGAAAGAACTGTTTAACTTCCATGCATGTCATACGGATGTTATGGGATGTAGTTCCCCATACCATATAGGGTCAGCGACCCAAAGCCATGCTTAAGTAGGTTGTATCAGACCAAAAAAGCGCAGATATCGCAGCAATGTTGTAAACCACGACAACGCAATCAGTTCTCCGGACTACATCATTCACCAGCTCCAAACTGCCTGTACAAATGTTGTTTGAGTGTGTTGTAGCCTGTTCTCAATCTAAAAATGACTGTTCTTGTTCTTCCACGCCTGTATATGACATCGTTTTTTTGGCTGCATAAGTTGAGTTCCATGCCGTGTTTATGCAGCTTTTGATGATGAACGTAATTTCTGGATATAATAATGAATCCTTTAGCTGATGTTGGAAGATGAACCATCTGACATGCACTTCGATGCGGAAGTAATCTCCTCTCTTTGCCGTGAGCAGGTAATGCTTGAAAGCCACTGGTCTGTCTCAGTTGAATAATCAAGGTGACACCGAAGCTTATATAAGGTGTGTAGTGTCAACGGCATGACTGTGTTGGGGGGGGGGAGGGAGTTATGGATGCATCTTTAGTCTGCGAAGGGAATCCTTCAAGTGCGGCACTATGCCAGGATCATTACGTACTGCCTGGAATGTAGAATATATGTCTTGGCACTCTTATCAATCACCGTTACCTAGGAGTCTGCTAGACAAGAAAGAAGATGATATGTCCGCTTAATCTGATGGTCATGCACGGGATTATTTGACAGAAGACACGGAAATCGAGACAAGACACACAGGGACTGATCATAAATTCTCACAGGTGATATTTTATGTAATCGTGAAAAGACATGAAGTGACTGATGATAATTTCTCACAGATGACATGTTGTAAGCCTCCCCCCCCCAGTCACATACATAAAAGAAGACAGGGGCCCTAAACTTTGTACCCTGAACTAGAAGTACAGGTCTTGTTTGGGCGACACTATGTTCACACGGACCATCTCCATTGGTTGCAGTAGACAACTTTCCGTCCTTGCAGAAGATAGTATTATTGTTGTGCTATAGGAAATATAAATAATCCAAGGCGGGGACGAATGTGGCTCATTCGTTGAATGTAGTATAATGTACTTAACAAATTAACAATACCCACACAAAGAACACACACAAACAGTACAAGTTCTTATAAAAATATGATTTATTATGTTCAAAAAATAATGTATGGAAGACAGTTTGAACATTAATCATGTAAACAAATAAAGAATGGAACATTAATCACATATAAATATTATATTAACTGGACCTTTGTAGATACGTCACTTGATGATGATGATAAAATGAAAGATGGACGGCTACTTCTAGTAATTGTCTATAACGTGACGCATTGAACTCCATTTTCTCACTTTTGGCAGAATATCTGTAACAGTTGGCCGTCTAGATGGATCTTTCTCTAACAGTTTCATTAACGAGTATCTGAAGATTGAAAAAAATGATTTGATTGTAAATAAACTGTAAATTAACTTAAAACATGTTAAATTATCGATAAAAATAAATTTGTTTTTACTCATAGACTACTGTAAGATTCTGTAATATAAAGAAATGAAATACATTTATAGAGTACGCCTACTGGAACCATGTCTTCTTTCGTTTGCATGGAACGTGCTTTTTTTCTGCAATAATTTCTAGATATAAATTATGTACAAGAATTACATTCAATAGATAAAAAAAAGACATAAAGCAGAAAACAAAAGTAATGGATATTTCACAGAAGCACTCACCGCCAAGATGCAGTGTTAATATCAATGACGCAAAATGAAATCAAGTGGATAAAGTCAAGTGTCTGGGCACCATTTTAACATCAGATGGCAGGTGCTCCAATGAGGTCGAGAACAGGATAGCACTGACCAAATCAACATTTCAAAAGATGAGAAACATTCTATGCATTGGAGTAGTATCAGTGCATATACAAGTCCGAGTGCTAGGATGCTATATTGAGCCAATCCTTCTTTATAGATGCGAAGATGGACGCGTTAAAAATAAGATCTGAAGATATGTTGGAGACAACAGAGATGCGGATTTTGAGAAGAATGGTGAAAATTTCATGGACAGATAAGAAAATTAATGTAGTAGTCTTCAGAGACGCTGGAATAAAACAACAAATTTTTATGTAAAAAAAAGGAAAAATTATATGCAGACATTCAAGATTTTTAGGGCATGTGATGAGAATATAAAACTTGAACATTTAGTAACAACCGGAGAGATCAAGGGGAGAAGAGACAGAAAGACACATACATTTCTGGTTGGGTTGTCACTGTGGCACATAAAGAATACGAAACTTATTAACAAGACAAAAGACATGGCACTTGATTTCTTGATCTCGTTCATGATTGCTAACTTTGTTGTCGAAAGGAAACATACCGATGTTGTGAGCTCTAAACCGTCTATACGTATGTTGTTTACATCTGGCGGTGCATGTTCTCTATCTAAAAATGCTAGAGATTATCCCAAAAATGATCCAAGTTTGTGTTTGACATCCTCTGTGTGACTATGAGTTGAATTCCTATCCATGTCTATGAAGCTTTTATACAAATGTCTACTGCGTTATTTTACATGAAGTAAGTCTTTCTCGTTGAGCTCTGTGGTAGGAGCTGAAGGGAGTGCATCTGTGGTAGGAGCTGAAGGGAGTTCATCTGTGGTAGGAGCTGAAGGGAGTGCATCAGAGGTAGGAGCTGACGGGAGTACATCTGTGGTGGGAGCTGCTGAGAGTGCAATTGTGACGGCCACTATGCTGGGTTCAAATCCCGCCGTAGTCAATTGTTCATCTGGACCGTACAGAAAGCAATGGCAAACTAATGACGCATATAATGCTAAGGAAATCACTACAACTAAAAACTGCTTGGTTGATGGCATGGGTAGGATATTCTACCAAAACAAAAACGTATTATCACAATATTCCAAGTACATGGCCGATATAATTACGTTCCCATAACATTCCAAGTACATATTTAATATTTCTACACAGAACATTTTTCTCTTGTGAAACTTGACACAAATGCTGTTATTTCCTTCTACTCAGTAACCCTGTTTTTAAATCGGTATGTTTATGATCCTATTCTATCAATTCACTTGTTTTAATATGTGATTACTTTAGTGCACATTGTTTTCTGCGTATTTCCAGCGTTGACATCCATACCACAATACAGGTAATATGCATACAGTGAACAGTCTAAATTGTGTTAGTTTGTTCAATTCTTGTGAACGCCATCTAGTGCTACTCACAAGATACATAAGATGTTAACAGAATCGCCCAGTGTGACACAGCCGCAATAGCGAACCCATTTCCATCGCTGAGAAGTATTACCAGACTCCAGTAAAGGAATGTCTACAGAAAGTAAACATAACATAAATCTGATTTGTGATTAATTCTGTGCATGTTGTTGATTTTTTTAATGGCATACGCATCCAATTATATGAATAGTGATAAACAAAAATCATGACAACGATAATAAACACAACGAATAAAATCTTGTTTACTTTTTGTATATATGTCTGTACTATCGACTGTCTCGCTGAGTGGCATCAAATTTCTGGCATAGAGAAAACGTGCTATCAGACGTGACAGAACAATGAACATGTCGATGTCCAACAGTGCATTACACTGAGTACACCAGTCAGGTATGTATCATGTGACCATCATGGCTGTTGTCTCTGCTGTCTGACCAACATATTTCGTTACCTCTATTCATCTCCGGTTAGATCGTGTTGCAGGTGGAGCTGGAAACGGTGCTCATAATTCCTTCAGATGTCAGTAGCTAGCTCTTAACAGCCATAAGCCAATAAAGCCCTAGTGTTCTGGACCAAATAATATGATCAAAAAGAAGATGGGCCATACGTAAGCCCATAGATAAGATTGAGTGAAACACTGCCCCTCCCAAGGAAATCAGAAGATTCCATTTGGTACGAGGGAGCAATCAAAACATTGTGTATACCTTCATTTTCCCATGAATGGTTTTCTCTAAGTTTTCAAAATCTCACGACAAATATAGAATTATCCACGAAAAGTAGGGTATTGTCTTAAAAAAAACAACCAAAACTAAACCTTAACGAAAACGTGTTTCCTCCCTGTGTCTACGGTCTCTGTTTCAGATGTGGCGTGGGATTCCATACCACAATATAATTGTTCAGTCATTTCCGTGCAGAGAGATGAAAAAACACAAGTCTAATACTGTTGTCATCATCACCTACGATGGAGAGATGCAAAAACACAAGTCTAATACTGTTGTCATCATCGCCTACGATGGAGAGATGAAAAAACACAAGTCTAATACTGTTGTCATCATCACCTACGATGGAGAGATGCAAAAACACAAGTCTAATACTGTTGTCATCATCACCTACGATGGAGAGATGCAAAAACACAAGTCTAATACTGTTGTCATCATCACCTACGATGGAGAGATGCAAAAACACAAGTCTAATACTGTTGTCATCATCACCTACGATGGAGAGATGCAAAAACACAAGTCTAATACTGTTGTCATCATCACCTACGATGGAGAGATGCAAAAACACAAGTCTAATACTGTTGTCATCATCACCTACGATGGAGAGATGCAAAAACACAAGTCTAATACTATTGTCATCATCGCCTACGATGGAGAGATGCAAAAACACAAGTCTAATACTATTGTCATCATCGCCTACGATGGACTGCTATTAGGACTTGAACAATATCTCAGAAAGTTCAACTTTAACCGTTTTTATCATTTATATATAAACAATGGAAAAGTTTACGCTAGGAGAAGAATGGACAAAATTTGTGAGCAAATAAAAAAAAAATTACACTTTTCACAATCAACGTCCGATTTGGACATTAATTTTGATTATTCTTTGACGCAAGACAATAGGTAAAAAAAGAACGGGGGAGGGATGTGTTCTGGGTTCAATCCCACTCCTACCCTTAGGAAATGAGTTATGAGTACTAGGAATTTAGTCACAATGTAGGTGCCGTTCCCCTCTTCCACAATAATGTTTTCTAGAAAAAAATCATAACACCCCCCAAATAAGATATATCTACAACCCCCCTGTGTGAATGTCTGATGAAAACTCACGAGATTGTCCCCAGTGTATTAATACTGTTTGTTCAATTGAGTATCAATATTGATGTCTACAATATCACAGATATTCTGTTACGTCCAGACATTATTCTATTGTTATTCATCAATATTTAGATTTACTGCTGGTTAGATTGTCCGGCTCTGTGGCGAAGTGGTACATAGAGCGTCTGTGACGGCACAGGTACCGAGTTCCATCCTCACCACAGGCAATTGTGCATCCGGAACGTTCAGAAAGCAATGGCAACCTACTGAACGAATTTATATTGCCTAGAAAATCACCACAGCCAATAAATGCTACGTTCTGGATAGGATATGCTACCAACTTTTTTTTTCTCGTAACGTGCTATATTTCTTCTATTGTTATATTCTTATCTAGATTTGTGCTACTTTTACTCCAATCTGATTTAGTACATCACCTAACTCATTTATAAGAGAGATAATACAATCAATCTATGTTCCTTCAGAGCATGAATACGGTGCATAAGGCTCTCCAGCCATGAGACGACCATACTGGAGAGGATGATGCCAGGGAGACGAACAAGATAGATTTGTTGATCAATCAGACCAAGAGCAAGATGTATGCAAGATATCAAAGACCACATGAACATGGCAATAACAGAAGCAGGAAGACTGGTACAAGATCGAGAGAAATTTCGAAAGGATATGATGGCTACTACATCCTGTTCAGGATATGCTACCTGGTGATGAGTGGCAGTTTATTGCAAAGGGTTCAAAAAGGGTTTTTTAAATACATGTCCGATATAGGCCCATCGTTTTCTTCTTATTGTTGTAGAAACATATTGCTGTTTCTGTAATATTATTGTCTTCTCTTACTTGCTTGTTTGACTTGAATTGTTCCTAATCAATATTTAATTCTAAGACATTTATTTTCAATTGAATGTAATAAAGATATTACGATACCTTATGATTAAAGGTTGGTCTTTTATTTTCCTAGCATCCAACTGATAATTAATGTTCTCCTCGGGCAATTTCCTCATTACTAATGCCCACAGAACAACACCGAGGCAGTACGAGTCAACCTGAAATTTAGAAGACAAAAGAAAAACACAGTTATGATGCTGATATAACTACGAGGGGAGTCTTGAGTCTACCAAACGTGTTCGACATGAGTAAAGTTTAACTTTCATATTCATGTGTTTTCTTGCAACATTTGTATCGGGAAGTTTAGCCGAGTTTTTGGAAGTCCTAGGTTTCTAATTACAATTAATTAGATCAAGTATATCCTAGCGGTATTCTATGGTTGCAAAACATGGACACTAAAAAAAAAGTAAAAAAATAAAGTTGCCTTCTAGAGGAGATGGTACAGAAAAATTGTGAGAAATACCATGGACGGAGAAACAATAACAAAAATGAGGTGATAATGAGGGTAAACGTGGATGTGGGTTGAGCATGATAATAGGAAAGCTGAAATGCTTGAGACATATATACATAATGGTATGGACAGACTTACACTGGATCATATGGTTGGTGTTATCAGAAGATAAATAACAGACATATCAAATGTTGAAAGATGACTCTTATAAATGAACTGTTCCATATTTTCTTATCATGTTGCTTTTGTCATGGTTGTTAACGTTTAGATTAATACTTATGCAATTTGTGGTTGATGAGAACGCCGAGAGCATGGCGGGAGGTACAATGAAAATCCTTCTTTTAGAGGTACAATGAAAATTCTTCCTGTACATGTCGGGTGTCTGCTATAGCAAAGTGGCCGTTATTTCCACAGCCCATAGAAAGTCTCCTTTCACTCATTTCCCAGGAAAACATGCAGTAACGAAAGAATAACATATGTACTAAATACCTGGCCTACGTGCTGACGAGATTTGAAAGGGGAGGAAATAATACCAATAACTGTTTACTGTTCATGTATGTCGTTAAAGGCAAATAAGAAGGTTAGAGGGTAAAGATGGCTGTCCTATCCCATATAAGGTCAGTGACCCAGATGCCATGCTAAAGTTGGATCGAAAGACACTTATACTCTAGCAAAGCTTTAAACCATCATTCTCTCCGGACTGCATCCTGCTCATCTACAAGAGTTTGAGTACAAAGAAGGAGACGAGAAAGACTAAGTACCCATTAAGATCTATTCTAAAAAAAAGATCAGAATAAGATTGTCATTAGTGACCAGCTTGATTGAAAATGAGTCAAAGAGTTAAGGAAATAATAGGAGCATCTGGCCCTCTCTTTCCAATCACACACCCAATGTGTTATACAGTAATGGAGACCTTTATTTGACAGTCACATACTCCCACATTGTGATAACTTTATCTGACAGTCACATACTCCCACATCGTGATAACTTTATCTGACAGTCAGATACATAACTTTATATGTACGTAGTACTGGCATCGCTAATGAAAGATATAAGTAGCGCTTACAATTACAACAAAAATTGACAAGATTAATTTCCTGTATCGGATATCCAATAAATGTTATTATCATCACTAGTATTATCGCTATTTGTAGTAAAGAATACCGCAGGTGTTGTAACCGTTGCCTGGACTTCTAGTTTAGGGTGCACATGATAGTGTTTGCTGTTCTGTATGAAGAACAAAGACTGTTTGTAAAGGTATTTGTTGTATGTAATATTCCACGTTCTTCTTTCCAGGCATGTAGTAGAAGGCGATTTAGGGTCACCTGTACACAAAAAATCATCATTATCAGATCGTGTCTCAATTTCTTGTGTCTTCTATCAAATCATCTATATAGATGACGAACTGATGCCGACTATCGGGCATTGCACCCGCGTCCCTACTGTGGCAAAGTCCTATGTGACAGGGACTGCTAGATGTGTCATCATTGCTGATGGCCAGCATTATAAAATAATGATGAGATTTTGTCCCAAAAGTGTGTGTTGTGTTCCTGGCAGGACGGGATAATCCTGGGGAAGATTGGTGCCTTGGAATGTTTCCCTTCGGTTTCTAAATATGCATCCATAAACCTTCCTTAAACAACTCCGGGTTTCACCTCAGCAACACAACTGAAAAGAATATGTTTTTGTCTAAATGATTATCGAATGTCCAGAGCCTCCTGCCCCCATGGTGTCAAGAGCTACCTGCCCCCATGGTGTCAAGAGCTACAAGCTCACAGGGTGACAAGAGCCGCATGCTCACAGCTAAAGCTATTATTTCATCACAATCATTAAAAAATAAAATTAGTATTTGCTTAATAATTGCATATTTTCACACACAGAATAAATGAATAATATTATGTGCAGGACATTGGTACATGTACAGGACATTGCTACATGTACAGGACATTGCTGCATGTGCAGGATATTGCTAACTGTGCAAAAATTGCAATTCAAATATTGTTGAATCATTATTGAAACCACATTATAGTAAATAGTTGAAAGTGGAAAAAGCATAGAGAGAAATAGAAAACATGGACAGACAACATCAATGACCGGAAAGTTGCATCTAATGTGTTTCCCCTACGACGCTGACGGGTTACGAATATGCATTATCGAATGTTCAAGCAGCAGGAATATATTTAGACGTTGTGCCAGTACAATGTGAATGATTGAAATTCAAACTATTAGCAAAGTTATTGTATTATGTTTTGAAATGATTCCACTACCATCGAGCTAACAGAAGAATACATAGAAGTAGGTAAACATAGACAATGTTGCAGAATTAATGAAAAGCAAATATATATTAATGAAATTAATGACACTTACCTTATAAGGATCTATTTCGGGTCTAGCAGGTTTTTCCATTTGCTCCGGAGAAAAATATCCAGGTGTACCAACACAGCCGATATCGGACAAGGTCTGCTGTTCAGGAAGCAATTCCTGTGCCAAACCAAAGTCTCCGAGAATTGCATTACAATCATTATCCAGAAAAATGTTGTCCAATTTCACATCCAGATGAACGACATGTTTTGTATGCATGTATCTCAGTGCACATCCAATTTGTGTGAGGCAACGTTCTGGGTGCTCAAATGTGTTCTTCTCAACGTAGTAATCAAGTGTTCGTTTGTGATAGTAGTGCATACATAGAGCCTTATATTGCAGGCACTCTCCATTCATGACACATTTCATTAGAAATGGATGCTGAAACAATCTCATCAATCGCAGTTCAGTCTGGAAGGCTTTGTCATTTTCTGATTTTGTTTTGTCGTCTAAAAGGCTGAATTTCTTAACAGCAATTCTGCCGCACGTTTTGTTCAGAGGTGTAGCTATCACAATGTCTCCGCACATTCCGAAGTCAATAACTTGACCTGGACGGAGATTAAACTTAATGAACAAATCCTCTTCTGTAAGAGACACTTTGGAACTGTTTAACATCACTTGAGCCATAATAAGAAGCTCAGAAATATCCACCACAAAATTCAGACAAGAGTTGGTTGAAAACTGACCAGTGCACACTCATACACAACAGCACGTAGACTGACTGACCAGAAATAGATAATGTTTGAATGTATTTTTGTTGAAAACTGAATGGTCACAGTTAACTAACATATTCTTACCGCGACCAATCAGAAATGAGATGGATGACAAATTATGATCACTTGTTACATTCAACTGCCATAATGTCAACGTTGGAAGAACCACCCACAACACCATCTGAAAAAAACGTCATCAACATCATCCCGACATGCTTGAACAGAGAACAATGACCATATCTTGGTTGGACGAAGAGTCGGCTCTCCTTGTTCTTTGATGGTCTGCTGATTACTTTTCTCGACCGTGGTCAACTTTATCCCTTGTCAAAACATTCAATAGTTTTATAAACTTACATTCTTATCTCTCAGACGAATTGACACGGATAACGTGTCTAATTAAGTGTCATTGTTTTCTCGCTACAAGGTGTCAAATCTTTACCTGTTGATAAGTTCATTATTTCTTTTTTACCATTTTTCATCTATTCCTTCTGTCTTTTATTTTTCTTCCTTTTATTATCTGTTGCTATTTTCTCTTCTTTTTTTCATCTTGTTAGTTATTTTTTTTCCTTCATCTTTTAAATCTTCTTTTTCATCTTTCCCCCTTCTTTTTAATTATTTCACTTTTTTCTCCATCTAGTTAATTGCTTAATTTGTTCTTGTTTTTATTTGTTCATCGTTTTCTCTGTTCATCTATTTTCATCTTTAACAATTTTTTTCATAAATTTTATCCCCCCCCCACATCTTTTTTGACTTTTTTCTTCTTCTTTTCATCTTTCTTCACATCTTTTCTTCTTTTTTTTTTTTGGTTTCTTATCCTATTTTATTTTTTATGATTTTTCTATCTTTCGTTTTGTCTTCTTTTAATTTTTATTCGTTTTCTTCTTCCTCTGTGCCGTTTTCTGTAAAAAGTTTGTATGGTTTTCCTAAATGTTAAGTAGAGGGTGAAGATCTAATCATCCCTTTCGACAGATTTGGTCTTTCTTTTTTTAAATAAAAAACGTAATATTTCATAAAATGAAACTCGAAGTATTATTTTTTTGTTAATTGAGGAATGAGGGAGAGAGAGTGAGAGAGTTATATAACGAAGTTATATAACGAATTCTGATATATCGAAATGAATCGTGGACAATCAGTAGAGTAATGAAAACATTATGTTGAAGCAGCAGAGACTGTTGTTTCATAGAAGAATGTTTTGAAGCACCAATGGCAGATAAAATGCGTAATTAAGATATCTTGAAAGAAGTTCATTGAAAAAGAAAGCTGCTTACCAGCATCATAAAGAGACAGTCCACATATTTTGGACACATCATGAGAAGAGGAAAGATGGAAGACATTGCAACAACAGGCAAATTGAACAAGGAAGGTAGGAGATGGCCAAGAGAGAAGATGATTGACAACCTAGCATTGTGGCATGGGAGAACATCGATATCAGAAATGATTGACAGCACACGAAATAGAAGACTGTAGAAAGACATGATAACCAACACCACACGGCTTCGACTATACGAAGAAGATGAAGAAGAAAGGGGGAGGTGAATTTGTGATTTTTAGAATATTTCTTCGTAAAAATATCATTTTCCACATTACTAAATTGGTGCTAACAGTAACCCTGAAACTCCCCTCTCCACATTACTAAATTGGTGCTAACAGTAACCCTGAAACTCCCCTCTCCACATTACTAAATTGGTGCTAACAGTAACCCTGAAACTCCCCTCTCCACATTACTAAATTGGTGCTAACAGTAACCCTGAAACTCCCCTCTCCACATTACTAAATTGGTGCTAACAGTAACCCTGAAACTCCCCTCTCCACATTACTAAATGGGTGGTAACAGTAACCCTGAAACTCCTCTCTCCACATTACTAAATGGGTTGTAGCAGCAACCCTGAAACTCCCCTCTCCACATTACTAAATGGGTGGTATCGGTAACCCCGAAACTCCCCTACTTATATATAGCCTTGTGAGCCCTCTTCCTCAAAATAAACTTTAAAAGCGTATATGAAAATAAAATATTTTATCCAGCATTAAACACCAATGGTAAACATACACACCAGCTTTTGTTTTATTAAACATGAAGCAATGGAAATTATAGTTTCTTCTTCTTCTTCTTTCGTTCACTTGAAACATGTCTATATCTGTAATTCTGTCTCCTGAATAAAACTCACTGTCTTTTGTAGTTCATACAGTGTCCCATAGAGCTTTGATTCCAGTGTTGTTTCCTCTGGCCAATATGTCTGCCTCAGCGTTTCATGCTCAGAACACTCTTGAAGTATATGTTTGGCACTCTGTGCTGCCTATCCACATGTACACATGGTCGTGTTGCCAATCTTGAACTTTGTTTACATGTGACTGCGGCGTCGGTTGTGTCCTGTTCTGAGACGTAGAATTATAACTTGTTCTGATCTGTTTATAATGTGATAGTCATCTTGTGTTGGTGTTTGTGGCTTTCTTATTGACTTGATCATCTGTTTTTTCTGATGGTGGGTGATTGGTATATCTGGTTGGTCTTCGGCAGCACCTTCCTTAGCCAGTTGGTCTGCTTTTTCATTTCCTGGTATTCCACAGTGAGAGGGTATCCACTGCATGGTTACCCTATACTGGTAAGACAATTCACTAAGTAGTTTTTTCAAGTCTGCTAGTTTTCCCGACTGGAGAGCTTGAAGCACTGACCTTGCATCTGTCAGGAATACCACAGGCTGTAGGTCAGAGTTGGAGTTCAGCAGTTTTTTAGCTACCACACTAATTGCTTGGATTTCTGCATCAAATTATTGCAGAATTGTCCTGTCGGTGTTCTGATTGTATCTGTAGGCTTGTGTGGATATTCTATATATACACCTGCACCTCCATTCCTCCCAGCATTCTGTGCTGACCCATCTGTGTACACTCTGACCCATATATCTTGTGGATATTCCTCATCCAGGAAACTGAGGGTGACTGTCATTCGCTGCACACTGTTCTGTTCGTCCTCGCTTAGTATTCCTTTCACATGGGTCTGAATGTATATTGGCATTCCATGTCTTTCACTCCACGGGGTTTGTTCTGGTACAGGCCTTAAGGGGCTGTCAACTTCAGGTAGGTCTGTAAGTTGTCTACGGAGTCGTTTAGCTTGATGGATAAAGCTGCTCCTTTTCAGTCGCCCCATTGCTAGATTTTGGAATCTTTCCTTCATTGGATGACTTGGCATACACTGAAACTTTTCTGCTTGAATTAGTACTTTTGTGTCTCTGCGTTCGCCAAGTGTTTGCATTCTTCCCATTTTCTGCATCTCTGCTATGGATGTTGATTTCATTGCTCCCAACATTATTCTAAGTGCCTGGTTTTGCACTTTATCTAGATCTTGTAATGTGGTGTTTGATGAGGACACCACGCAGCTGAACCATATTCCAGGTGTGGTCTGATGCCTTGTTGGTAAACTTTACTGAGTATATTTCCACTGGCTCCCCATGTGGTTCCACTTAGTTTTCTCAGGATAGCTAACTTCCTCCAGGCTTAGGAAATTATAGTGAGTTTTGTTTTTGTTTTTAGAAGTTCCCTGGTGTATACTGCAAAGTTATTTTATAGAAAGATTGACCATCTTAACTTCTGAAAACACACTTCACCCATGTATGTTTCTGAACACACTACAGCCATGTATGTTTCCGAACACACTTCACCCATGTATGTTTCCGAACACACTTACCCCATGTATGTTTCGGAACACACTTCACCCATGTATGTTTTCGAACACACTTCCCCCATGTATGTTTCCGAACACACTTCACCCATGTATGTTTCCGAACACACTTCACCCATGTATGTTTCCGAACACACTTCACCCATGTATGTTTCCGAACACACTTCACCCATGTATGTTTCGGAACACACTTCACCCATGTATGTTTCTGAACACACTTCCCCCTTGTATGTTTCCGAACACAATTCACCCATGTATGTTTCCGAACACACTTCACCCATGTATGTTTCCGAACACACTTCACCCATGTGTTTCCGAACACACTTCCCCCATGTATGTTTCGGAACACACTTCACCCATGTATGTTTCCGAACACACTTCCCCCATGTATGTTTCCGAACACACTTCACCCATGTATGTTTCCGAACACACTTCACCCATGTATGTTTCCGAACACACTTCCCCCACGTATGTTTCCGAATACACTTCACCCATGTATGTTTCCGAACACACTTCACCCATGCATGTTTCCGAACACACTTCTCCCATGTATGTTTCGGAACACACTTCACCCATGTATGTTTCCGAACACACTTCAGCCATGTATGTTTCCGAACACACTTCACCCATGTATGTTTCCGAACACACTTCCCCCATGTATGTTTCGGAACACACTTCACCCAAGTATGTTTCCGAACACACTTCCCCCATGTATGTTTCGGAACACACTTCACCCACGTATGATTCCGAACACACTTCCCCCATGTATGTTTCCGAACACACGTCACCCATGTATGTTTCCGAACACACTTCACCCATGTATGTTTCCGAACACACTTCACCCACGTATGTTTCCGAACACACTTCCCCCATGTATGTTTCGGAACACACTTCACCCTTGTATGTTTCCGAACACACTTCACCCATGTATGTTTCCGAACACACTTCACCCATGTATGTTTCCGAACACACTTCACCCATGTATGTTTCCGAACACACTTCAGCCATGTATGTTTCCGAACACACTTCAGCCATGTATGTTTCCGAACACACTTCACCCATTTATGTTTTCGAACACACTTCAGCCATGTATGTTTCCGAACACACTTCAGCCATGTATGTTTCCAAACACACTTCAGCCATGTATGTTTCCGATCATTATTTAGTTATTGTTGCAGTAAGAAGGAGTTCTTCTACGAGAACCTGCTTTCAACTGCAAGGATTATTCCAACTTGGTACTATCAGAAATTGTTATTAGACATAATATCGATGTCGTTGTGCTGATTTCTTGCATGCATTTCTGGATGTGTTCAATCTGTTTTTTAATCTCTATTTCTTGTATATTTTACTGGGTGCCTTCAGTTTTCGCCTTGAACCACAGTTCCAGTATATTTTACTGGACGTGGCCAGTCTATTTCTTCTTGGTCAAAATTACTGGTTTTATGTTCGCATACATTATTTGTGCAAAACTATCTTCTTCTACTTCTCACATCTCTGAAGATTATCATGTTGTAGTTTGTGAACGTAAATCGTTGTGTCATAGTTTACAACTTAACTGCGATGTCGGTTTTACACGTCTGCTACAGTGACCGTCCATAGAAGGGACAACCAACACCATCCCAATAACTCATTAGTCGATTCCTGTGACATACATGGCAGTGTTGCTATTTTTGTTTCTCTCTCGAGCCCAAGCAACATACGGGTGTGTGTTGTATTGTTTTGTTGTCTAGTATTCTGTGTATTTTAGCTCGTTCGTTTGTGTGCTTGTTTATCTGCTTGTTTGTTTGTTTGCTTGCATGTTTGTTTGTCTGCTTGCCTGTTTATTTGCTCGTTTGCTTGTTTATTTGTTTGCGTGCATGTTTGTTTGTCTGCTTGCCTGTTTATTTGCTTGTTTGCTTGTTTATTTGTTTGCTTGCATGTTTGTCTGTCTGCTTGCCTGTTTATTTGCTTGTTTGCTTGTGTGCTTGCTTGTTTTTTGTTTGCTTGATTGTTTATTTATTTGCTTGCTTGTTTGTTTATCTGCTTGCTTGTTTCTTGGTTTACTTGTTTGTTTGCTTGATTGTTTATGTGATAGCTTGTTTGTTTATTAGATTGCTTGCAGTATTTACTTACTTGATGATTTACTTGTTTATTTCAGTTTCCTTGATTGTTCGTGTGTGTATTTTGATGTCTAAGTTTATGAGGGTGAGCAAGTGAGAAAAAAATGTACCTCTTATGTTAGAGAACGCATATGGAAAGTGGCCTCAGTAGCTAAGTGAATAGTGTACCGGTTTCCTAGTTCAGTGTTCCAAGATTCAATTCTCAGTACAGGGGGAAATGTGTACCGGATTAATCCGGGAAGTAAAGACTGCGAGGGAGAGGAGATGGCTACCGCCCTCATTTGCAGAGCCTCTTTAATGTGCAATCGCTAACATCTCACACCCCTACCGCAGTAATACATGCTAATGATTAATTTACATTTTACAGGTGGATATATATTTAAATCACCCACTAATTCTCGGTAGTGTTGTGTGTGTGTGTATTGCTAATTTAGTTATGTTCGGATGGGTCAAGACGAGACCAGGCTGGGTCTTGACTCTTATATTTTAAAGTGTAGCGTGATTGCTGAAATGTGTTGTGGGTATAGTGCGACAACTTCCAACATGAGAATAGAGATCAAGGCAGTTACTTCTGGTCCATAACTCGGAATCTGAATAGATGGCAGCCAGACGGCATCATCCGCCGTAAAGATATATGTACAGAAAGTAAACACGCCTTCATTTCCTACGTTTTTGATTATTGTCGGAATTTTCGTTGGTCACTATGTACATACGTGGAGTCTTATGTCAACCAAAAAAAAAAGGTCGATCAAAGATATGAACAGAAATAATAAACAATCAGTCCTTCAGGTTATGTTTAATTTTTGCACACAGGTCTTTTACTGGTGCTCGGTCATATTTACTTTCTGTACACAGGTCTTTTACTGGTGCCTGGTCGTATTTACTTTCTGTACACAGGTCTTTTACTGGTGCCTGGTCGTATTTACTTTCTGTACACAGGTCTTTTACTGGTGCCCGGTCATATGTCAGGCTGTTCTTGTGTCGTGCTCCCAATATAAGGTTTGAAAACTCAGAATGGATGTCTGTGTTGGGATTTCCCTTCATAGACTTTCATAACTGTGTTGTGGTCATGCTGAAGTTCAGTGCAATGAAAGAGCTGACAGACTGGTTTCGAGAACACATGTATCAGGACAGAAAACAGTGAAGAAGGATATTGTGAATTCCCTATATATGCGTCTTTTGAACGAGAATACAGTGGTGGATGATGATATCGTACTGGACGAGGATAACAATACCATGGTGGAAGAGGATGCCATCTTGGACGAGCATACAATTGTGAACAAGGATATCATTGTGAACGAGGATACCGTGGTGGACAAATATACCATCGTGGACGAGGATACCGTGGTGGATGAGATTGTTGTTACGTGATTAAAGAAGTCTGCAATCATTCGGGTCATCTTCATCAAGTGTCGTCTCCGAAACGAAGCTAAGTTGCAACGGACCTTCATTATTCCATGTCTCTTGCTGTGATGTAGCACTCTGCTATACTTTAACCTGTCTATCTGGAGATGTTTCCTGTATCTATGTCTACTTCTTGCTCGCTACCCCTGAACTCTACCCTCAAGTAAGGTCTCCAACACGATGTTATGCGTATATGTCCAACATATTTTATTTGTTTGATTTCTATGTTCTTTAATATTTCTATTTGTCATATGAAGTGTTGTTAGACAATCTTTGTTCATTTTCTTCTTTTTAAAGAAAAACCAATTCTCCCCATTCTACAAATCCACATCTCAAGGCATCAACTCTGTCTAATAGTTATTTGATCATTGTCCATGTTCTCTGAGCCATACAGTAATACACAAGAGAAGTAGCATTCTATAGTTCTCAATTTTAGCGTATTTGTAATGTTTTAGCGTATTTGTAATGTATTAGCGTATTTGTAATGTTTTAGAGGTCAATATTTTTTCCTCATGTCATTGAAAGTACTCTTAGCCATTTCTATTCTCTTTAAAACTTATATTTCATATCTGCTATGATTTGTGATTTTGTGCCCGATGTATTGGTAATGTATTAGTTGTCGTAATGTCTCCATGTAATTTAAAATGCATTTGACCGATTAATTACACTGATAACACGAGTGATTTATGCGAAATTTACATGATACATACAACAAATGGCATCTATCTCACAAAGTTAATCGCCAACAGAGCTTATTCCAATGAACATGTGCCCGGACTCAGTTATTTTGGTGACTTTAATAAACCCTGTAAGGAAGAAAGATTTTACCCGCTGCTTGGTTTGCTTCCTAGTGTATGTCGCACGGGTTGATGTCTTGTATTTTACTTGAAGTGTTTCAGTAATTGTGAATCCTCCTTCTTCTTCTTCTTCTGCGTTCGCACTTTGTTAAACCACACGAAAGTTCGTGCGATTTCCGCCGGGTAGCGTTAAGTACTTGCCTTTAGTTTGTGTTATGCCTTTAATTCGGATAGTGGGCTTCCCTAGCCTTTAACATCCTTCCTATCTGTCCAGACAGCGAATGTGTATCGACTCTATGCCGTGACGGTTTATCACCCACTGTACCCTCCAACTTTTCATGCTAAAACATTTCCCTGGGAGGCGGTCTTCGTGGTGACGGTTGTCAGGAATACTTCTGTTTCCAGGATGCACTACGATGAGGTACTTTTGGAATCTTGATTATATGGTAACCTTTGGTCCGCCGAGAGAAATGTGGTACTCTTTGCACCCCGTGAATCTCCTTCAAGCACTTGTATCTACGTTTGGTTGGTTGGTTGGTTGCTGATCTAGCGGTCCTTGGACTCATGCCCTTTGACCCAATGACATTGTGTGATATATACATGTGTTGTGAGCTGTTGTTTTGTTCCAGATAATGTGTTCCATTTATCTGGCCCTGGAGGGAGAAACATTTTCCTGACACAATCCAGCGCTAGGCATTCGAGAGTATGCCTCTCATACTTTTGTTTTGTTTTTGTTACAATGTATTTTATGCCATGTTTTCTTTGTTGTTGTTGTTTATAGCAAGCACCCTCTGTGGTTGGGAGGGAACCAGAGATTTTCCTATGGCTGAGGCCCATCATAGAAGCACACTGACTCAGGACGTGACAATCCTTTTAACTTGAACATTTGGTTACATGTCTGGAGCAAGAGAGAAGTTCGGCATAACCAGTAGTCAATTGGTGGCTGGAAATGAGCAAAGTGAACCCTATCTTGGCTGCAGTGGCTCGGAGCACTTCATAGGTTGAAACCCCCATAAAGGCCAGCACCGTGCAGTGGTGATGGGGCTTAGTTCAACCATCAGGGGCTGGAAACTAAGACTGGTCGGCCAGTCCCATTGGACCATAGTTCTGCCCAAGAAAGCAGAGTGCTGAAGACCCAGTCATCCAGCCAAAAGACGCACAGATAATCAGGATGCCACGCACAAAACACAATGGAAACATGTCTGTATCTATAAAAAGTTATGGTGCCTGCCCTGTGGCGGACGTTCAGGCAGGACGATGCCGGGACCTATACCTCGAAATGGCCCAATCTCAGTTAATGAAAGTCATTCTCAATTGCCTCGAGGAGCCAGGAGGCAAGGAAATAGAGCTACTGGCCAAACAAACTTTAAACGACCAATAAAAATAATGCACTAGAATGCTGAGGGTGTCAACAGTAAAAGAGATGGATACAGCAAAAAATTGGAACTTGAAAATGTCCTCAGTGAAGAACAAGTTAATATATGCTGTATCCAAGAAACACACCTCAGCAGCGACATAGCCTTCAAAATCAGAGGCTACCAGTGCTACCGATCTGACCGAAAGGACAGGCGAAAGGGTGGAATTCTGACACTTGTTAAAAACAATATCAGCGCATGTCAGCTGGAAGTACGGTATATATGGAAGGGACAGAATACCAGATGCTCCACCTAAAAACAGACAGTGCAGAATTCCATCTCCTGAACTACTACTGCCCAAATGATAAACCATTGGCACTAGACACAATTCCAGATAAAGAGAGACTTATGGTGTGTGGTGACTTCAACAGCCACTCTCAGAGCTGGGGCTACGAACATATCGACAAGAGAGGTGAGGAACTTGAGAGCTGGCAGGATGAAAATAACCTCATCCTTATTAACCAGCCAGCTGACTCACCAACCTTCTACTCGAGAGCATGGCACACCACCTCTACACCAGATCTGGCATTCCACTCACCAGGCCTGGAATGGAACATCACACGTGTCGTTGGAAAGCAGCTTGGGGGTAGTGACCACAGACCAGTATTTCTGGAAATCCACAATGAATTTACCAAGGACAGCAGCACGCTCACTAGGTGGAAGTATAAGAGGGCAGACTGGAAAATGTACCAGCATTTAACCAGTGTTCTAGCTAAGGACATGAACTTAGACAAAGACATCAATAGAGCAGTGAGTGAATTTAATAGATGTATACTACATGCTGCTAGTAAAACCATACCCAGGGGGGCACGCAAAAACTACAAACCCTACTGGAATGATGAACTGGAAAAGCTGCAAAATGAGATGGAAACATCTAGACAGCAGGCTGAGAACAGACCTAGCCAAGAACATCACAACAAATATCAGCAAACAAAGGCTAAATTTCAAAGAGCCAAGTTACAAGCCAGACGGAGCAACTGGAAAGAAAAAACAGAGTCGCTGAACCTAGAAAGAGATACTAGGAAATTATGGAAACTTGTAAAACAACTAAATGATGAAGGTACAGGAAGAAATACCAGGATCACACTTTATAAAGATAGAGACATTTTAACAGGTAAACACGCAGCTGATTACTTTGCAGATTCCGTTGCAGAAGACAATAACATCAAAGTCAGCCCAGCCAAACAACAGGAGGTTCGAGAGAACCAGCAAAACATTGGACAAGGCGAACCTATACCTGAAGTCATGGAGGCACCAATCACAAAGAGAGAACTGGAGCATGCAATATCCAAATTGAAAATGAAAAAGTCCCCTGGAGCTGATGGAGTGTCCAATGAAATGATTAGAAACCTGGGAATTGCAGCAAGAGCAAAGCTACTGCAGATCTTTAACACAAGCTGGTCCACGGGTAATGTACCACATGCGTGGAGAGAAGCAATAATGATACAACTCCTCAAATCAGGAAAAGATGGCAACACAGTCTCCAACTACAGGTCCATCAGACTCACAAGCTGTCTATGCAAAACAATGGAACGCATTATCAATCTTAGGATGCAGTGGTACATTGAAAGTGAAAACCTTCTAGTATCACAGCAAGCAGGTTTCAGTCAGTGCTACTCTACTGAAGATCAGGCAACCTACCTCTCCTAAGAGACTGAGGATGCCTTCCAAGATAAGAAACTGGTACTAGCAGCATGGATAGACCTCAGAAAAGCATTTGATAAGGCCTGGAAAGAAGGGCTCCTAACTAAATTGCGAAATTGCAGGGTTAGCTCAAGAATGTACAAATGGGTAAAAGCATACCTGCATAATAGAAGAGCCAGGGTACAATTAGATGGTCGCAAGAGCAAGAAAGTTCTACTGCGTCATG
Organism: Meghimatium bilineatum; assembly: GCA_034231615.1. Lineage (NCBI taxonomy): Eukaryota > Metazoa > Mollusca > Gastropoda > Stylommatophora > Philomycidae > Meghimatium > Meghimatium bilineatum. Next base: position 6,866,268 of record CM067306.1, read on the forward strand.
GAGTCCCCCAGGGAGGAGTCCTGTCACCTACACTTTTCTTGGTTTACATCAATGACCTAGTTGCTGAACTACCACACGGGATCAAAGTGGCAATGTATGCTGCCGACCTGGTGATCTGGTAGAACATGCGACAGTGGCCACTAAACAAATACAGAGAACTATCGATACCCTAACCTTATGGGCTAATAGATGGTGCGTCAGCATTAACACAGATAAGTGCAGCACTACACCTTTTACCCTCTCACCAAAACAAAAAGCCGGTCATATCAAAATAGATGTAGAGCTCTTGAAAGAAGACAAACAACCCACATACCTCGGAGTTACTTTTGATGATAAACTGACATAGAAGCAGCACATAAACAAAGCAACAACAAAAGCCAGGAGGAAGTTAGCTATCCTGAGAAAACTAAGTGGAACCACATAGGGAGCGAGTGGGAATATACTCAGTAAAGTTTACCAGCTAGGCATAAGACCACACCTGGAATATGGTTCAGCTGCGTGGTGTCCTGCATCAAACACCACATTACAAGATCTAGATAAAGTGCAAACCCAGGCACTTAGAATAATGTTGGGAGCAATGAAATCAACACCCATAGCAGAGATGCAGAAAATGGGAAGAATGCAAACACTTGGCGAACGCAGAGACACAAAAGTACTAATTCAGGCAGAAAAGTTTCAGTGTATGCCAAGTCATCCAATGAAGGAAAGATTCCAAAATCTAGCAATGGGACGACTGAAAAGAAGCAGTTTTATTCATCAAGCTAAACGACTCCGCAGACAACTTACAGACCTACCTAAAGTTGACAGCCCCTTAAGGTCTGTTCCAGAACAAAACCCGTGGAGTGAAAGACATGGAATGCCAATATACATTCAGACCCATGTGAAAGGAATACTAAGCGAGGACGAACAGAACAGTGTGCAGCGAATGACAGTCATCCTCAGTTTCCTGGATGAGGAGTATCTACAAGATATATGGGTCAGAGTATACACAGATGAGTACATCATAGAATGCCGTGAGGAATGGAGGTGCAGGTGTATATATAGAATATCCACACAAGCCTAGAGATACAATCCGAACACCGACAGGAAAATTCTGCAATATTTATGATGCAGAAATCCAGGCAATTAGTGTGGCAGCTAAATAACTGCTGAACTCCAACTCTGACCTACAGCCTGTGGTACTCCTGACAGATGCAAGGTCAGTGCTTCAAGCTCTCCAGTCTGGAAAACTAACAGACTTGAAAAAACTACTTAGCGAATTGTCTTACCAGTATAGGGTAACCATGCAGTGGATACCCTCTCACTGTGGAATACCAGGAAATGAAAAAGCAGACCAACTGGCTAAGGAAGGTGCTGCCGAAGACCAACCAGATATACCAATCACCTACCATCAGAAAAAACAGATGATCAAGTCAATAAGAAAGCAACAAACACCAACACAAGATGACTATCATATTATGAACAGACCAGAACAAGTTATAATTCTACGCCTCAGAACAGGACACAACCGACTCCGCAGTCACATGTATACAAAGTTCAAGAATGACAACACGGCCATGTGTACTTGTGGACAGGCAGCACAGAGTGCCAAACATATACTTCAAGAGTGTTCTGAGCATGAAACGCTGAGGCAGACATATTGGCCAGAGAAAACAACAATGGAATCAAAACTCTATGGGACACTGTATGAACTACAAAAGACAGTGAGTTTTATTAAGGAGACAGAATTACAGATATAGACATGTTTCAAGTGAACGAAAGAAGAAGAAGAATAGGTTGAAACCTACCTTCCTAGTGCTGTGATAGTTGTTCTCTGGCTCTGGTCCTGAGGTGGGACGAAAATCCACAGACACCCCAGAAATATAATGCTAGTTTCTACGTTTAAAACTATACAATTGGGGGAAACGACACAAATCATTAAATCATACACCACTTGTACAGATATGCTAACAAATAAAGCATAACACAACATAATCAACATTGCTGTGTCAAATATGTTTATTATCTAGAAATAGTCAAATTCAATTGTAACAGTTTGGTCTGAAATTACGAAATATGTCTGTAATAACAGACATTCGTTATGTACAGTATAAACAATTAATATGAGTATGTATTTTAAAAAAAGTGTTGTTAAATAGGAAAATGTGATATAAAAGAATGTGCTATAGAGGGATTCCACTGTACACATATGGAATAAACATATTAAGTAGCAATCAGAGATGATCAATAATTTTTCCTACAGAATCGAGGCCGATATTAGTAGAATTGTTGATGTTCGCAGTCCTGCATCAAACAACAAATGATACAAAATAACATTTCTCAACCAATATTATGTCTGTCACCTTTGCTAAATTTGGATAGTGACATGCACGCAAGATATAAGCTAATAAAAACTGAAGTAAAATGTTAGAGTTACCAGATTAGACAAGTTAATAAATGACGAAATACGAATTAAAATAGGCATTATAATATAAAATAAAAATATTTGACTCATTTAACGCAACAAGAAGAAAGCTATGAACATCTGAAACAGTTCTGACGGACAAAGAAATACGGTAGTGTCTCGGGGTTTGTAACAAGTTCAGTTCATTTATGAAATCCATATAAGCGTCTGACCGGCTGGAGAACCAGGAAGATGAAGAAATGTATTGAATATATGGAACCAACAGCAAACAAAATAAGATAAATATCTAGTGTTAGTGAACAACTCAACGTACTAGAGGCGTGAGGGATGAGGAAACAAGGTGCAATATAAGGAAAAAAATATGTAAGAAGTGTTGCAAGTATTTAAGTACACAGCATATTAACACAGTTACAAACACAGACGATGTTTCGACTAATGTTTCCGTTTATGAAGAAGTTTTAGTTGAAACGTTCTTTGTTTCTGTGGTGGTTGTTAGTATGTCCTATAGCGTCTGTGGAACTTGTGGTTATTGTAATGTTTGAAATTTGGATACACATTTTCGAAAAACGCATGACACCAGTAAAATGGATCTGTGCAACTGGAAATTAGATGAGAAACATAAATTGTTCGACAGCATATTAGGCAGGAGGCTTGGCAGCAAGAAATCATACAAGACAGTCGAGAACTCAATCGTGTGGAAGAATGTCAAACTGGACGGAAAGACTGCTGAAGAATGCAAGCCTATGTACCAGAAATTGACCAGTAAAGTAGTAAAGTACAGGACTATATCAGAAGTTATTCATGCTGCTCAGATATTGGTGTCTGCAGATACCTCACAAGCGTTTGGAAATGAGATGACAGATCTGCCCAAGAAACCTCAAACATCCTTCAGCGTGTTTGTTACACATGACTGTAGGTGTAGATATGCGTGATTGATTAATTTAAACATACTGCATACTTTATTTAGACATACACTACACAAAAATACATTCAAAGAATACAGCAACAAATATATAAACCATATCAATATATTTAACCAATATAATACAGAATGCACAATGTATGTGAGTTTTACCAATGACCCACTAGACAAACCACCTATGCAACAGGCGCCTCAATATAACCCATGCTGTTATAATGAGACTAGCTTTCTTATGGAAGCAAGTTTCGTAGCCTATCATCGTGTACACGTATGCATTTCCTGTTTTTTTTTTGTTGTTGCGTTTTCTATTGTTTATGATTTGTTGTGTATATATGCATGCACCGTCTACGTTTGTGAGGGAACCAGAGATTTACTGCGTAGCACTGGGAAGGGGAAACTTGCTGCACTGTTTTGCTATGTCTGAGGCCCATCATAAAGAGGAAATGACGCAGGAACTTTCAATCCTTTTGTCTTGAATATTTGGTTACATGCCTGGAGCCATAACAAAGTTCGACATAACCAGTAGACATATGGTGGCAAGGAATGAGCACAGTGAGCTATATCTTAGCTGCAGTGGCTCAGAGCAGTGTATAGTTAGAACCTGCCTTCCTGGAGGCGTGAAAGTTATTTTCTGGCTCTGGTCCAGTGTAGGTCGAAAATCCACATACATTACAGCAGCATCTGGGTCTAAGGCAATGTGCCTTGGACCGATATATTAGCAACCAATATACCAACAAATATGATTTATTTAATGACCATAACAGTGCATTACACAATGCAACACAACAATGCATCTAAATAACATATCAATAGACATATATTTAACGAACATAATTTATTGAGTGACCATAAAATCAGATGAATAAATTGGAATGAACAAAAAAGACCGCTACTACAAAAGGTTAGGAGATGAGAAAGGAAAAGAGGAAGACTAAGAAAGACTCTTCGAAGAACAACCATCAAAACGGTTCATCAACATGCAAGAATTACACACAGTAGCATCACATTGCTCGAACTGGATTGCTCTGGTTTCTAGCCTATACACCGTATTCAGCGTTGAAGGAACAAATATAAATAACAGTGCATTAAAATAACACAAGAATGCATCTAAATACTACAGCGATATAATGCATTCAAGAAACATAACAATGGATACAAAATTTCATAAATTGGCATAACAATCAATTCAAAATCATTTGTAAAACATTTAGTTAACACAATGCATACATATAACATAACAGTGCATTCGAAGGAAAATAATCGGCTGTGGTTCAAGATGGTACGGCAATATGGATCATATTATTCTATCGGCTTTTACACGGGTATAATTAACACTGTGTTTCAGGGCTTTTCAAGTTGAAAATATTATTTCTTTTATGAATTTGATAGATTAGAACAGTTTGATAATTCCCAGACTCTGAAACGACATTGTCACTGGTCTAGCAAGCCGACAATGCAGAGCTAAAATGCTCGTAGAAAACATAGTCTTCTCAGGAGACAACCAATAAATAGAGAAAAAACCGGATATATTCCGAATAATAAATTATGAATAATGACAATCTTAAAAAAAAACAACAACAAGAAACACTACTATTTTCATCGATATCCAACAATTTAAACAAGTGAAATAATTCACTTCTCTTGAAAGAGACATATCTTCAGATGGGAAAATACAAAAGAAATCTAACAGAATACCAGGTCTTAGGACAGATGTGCCAAATATTCAAAAACAAATACATGAGCATGAAAACCAAAGCTGCACTATATAAAACGATAATCATACCATTACTATACTACCAATGTCAAACATGGACACTAACGCCAAAAGACAAAATAAAACTTGCTAACAACAGAAATGACTTGCCTGCATAGAATTCTGGGAGTAACAATAAGAAACAAAATCATAAATGACAACAGAAGAATAACAAACATAATATCAATCCTGGATTACATCAGAAGACAACAGATTAAGTGATTTCCACATGCTTCCAGATACCATGAGATAGTGCCCCTCAAATAATTAATAATATACAGACACGATAGATACAAGGCCAGATGCAGACCATGCTTAATTAAGTTGGATTACAGAAATAAAAGAGACCACAAAACACACATATATAAAGCACACACAAATGATTTCTCCAGAGAACTATTCTACCCCTGACGCCGTAAAACAAAAAAGGGTATAATGGGAAAAGAAATAAAAGTAAAGAAGATAAATTAACACAACCCTGTGCGAAAGAACGCGAGTTACTTGTACAGTCGGTAACGACAATAAAATATATACTGCACTCGAGTTGCCGGGGCCTTAAATGGGAGCACAGAATAGCAACACTGTTCACATTACTTCCATGTGGTAAGAGGCGACTAAGGAGGTTTTGTGGTATAGATGGTAGACCCATTTCATATAGGGTAAAAAAAACACCCATAGGTCATACTAAAGTCAGACGTGTCGGGCCGAAAGTCGTAGCTAAGCTGTAAGCCATAACATAATGCTTCTAATATGGCTAATAACGATAAATAAGCTACACGCATATATTGATAACTGTTAGTCGTCGGATGCTGTTAAGATAGGAGTACCTGAACCACATTCTGAATTTTTTGTAATTGCTAAAAACTCTGTATATTCAAATTGGACTAACGTCCGCGGTCGATAATATTATATCTTCACCAGAAGCGGTATATATTACTTAACATGCATAAAAATAATTATAATTCTGAAAAAAAACTAAAAAATTTGTGGAAATACAATTTTATGAAAATGTTTATACACTGACAAGGTAAATATATTGTAAAGTTTTCAGAACATCAAGAAATTGTCATACTCATTACAGGATATGTAATTACTAAAAATACAGAAATTGTACCGACGGAAACGATATCCCTTGCCAAATTTCAACAATCCAGTAAAAGCTACACACACTCTCAAATTCAGCTTATATACAACATTACCAAGACTTAATAAAAGATTACAATCCGATTATATAAAAATATCAATATTAATAGAAGATCAGAACAGAGAAAATGCCAAAGGAGTTATACACTGGAGTACTCCGATAACAGCAAACATATGCTCGTAAACATGTGTTTACTATCCTTTTGTTTAAAATTATAGTACTGAGTCATGTTCCCATTTCCTGGTGGGGAGACTTGAATTTCCCAATCACCATTATCCACAGACTTCAAAGCAACAGCATAGTGGTGATAATTCAAGCCTATATAGTTAGACAGTCATCATCCCCACATAACTTCATTTACACAATTACGCTGAAATTCATTCTTCTTCTTCAGTGTTAATTCTCAAACTCCCACTGGATCGTTCTTATAGAAGTACAATAGTCCTACTAGACTTCCAGTAGTATGTAGTCCAGAGAATAGATATGCGTTGTGTCGTCGTTTATTTGCACAATGGCCCGATACATCCGTTTTCGGCGGTGCATCCCTTTCTGAGCAGGACATTTCTCAAAGTATCGTACCCCATTGAGAGTTGGAATATCCTGAATATTAAAGCTCAAATGAAATAGTTATTTAGCTAGCAGCGTTATTGGATCGCCTAGTTGATAGTGATCTCACGCACTATCATAGGGTTATAGCGTGCCAGGATCCAACCCACATCTAGAATGGAAAGAACAAATCCGGGGTAGTGATTTCTCGTCTGACATGACCGTTTCTCCAGTCGACCCAGCTGTAAATTGGTACTTGACACATTAGTTAGGGACCGTAAATATGGCAAGGAAGGGAACTGGCTACCCCACCTAATAGTTGCTGTGACTTAGTACATGAAGAGTTATCTTCATTACCGACGGCAGTTTGTTGTCATGGGACATATATTTACTTTTAAACTCTGTAGAGAACCCTCCCTCCCCTGTTCAGCCCCCAGAGTTAAACAAAAGGATAGAATATCGCTATTACGTTTAATTCCTAGGGACCGAGACTAACAAAACAAATAAAGCAATGATGTACTTTTTCGTCAAAGTCGAATACGTCGGGCGTTGGTCGCAAATAAAACAACAACACAACACATTTCCTTTATCTCGACTACGCCCTGTTGGAAATAATATGACTATTGTTCTTCTACAAGACAGATCCGGTGGGAGTTTGAGAGAATGGACTTTTAAAAAACGCAGGTTCAATACGAGGAGAAGCCTACATTTTAACGAAACTAACTATTTAATTATTTAAATAAACGAAATATCGATAAAGACACATTTTACAGTCGCTAGATGCATCGATCTGCTGCAGATGCATCGATGTGTGCGCTACCGACTGAGATCCCACTCGAACCCATTGGATAACCCTAGGGGCAGGATGGGGCTCTCGGTGCACCGGAAGCAGTCCTAGCGACATTTAGATCTCCGATTAAATTAACAAGGGACAATAAGGTTTGATAAAAAGTTGGAATGTAGGTATTTCTTCCAGTATTGAACGAAAAAAAAAAACAACCAACAAAGCAATGATGTATAACAAGATCATACACATGTATTCAAATAATACAGCAGCACATTTATAAAATAAACAAATATATTTAAAGGAACCGAACAATTTATTTAATTATCATAACAGTGCAATAAAGTAGCACAACAATGCATAAACAATAATACAGCAATATGCCGGAAAGACAGTGATGACCTGAATCCGTTTAAGCAAGGAATAGCCCGAATAGTAACTGATTCCATCAGTGAAGAACAAGTTAGCAAACATGAGTTTGACGACGACCTAAAAGTAAATAAAACTTCCGAAATCATCTGGTTTCTAAGATTCAAAATCAAGTTTCTTAGTTTAGATTTGACACTGATGTCACTTCTTGGCTTTTTACCAAAGATCTTGGCTTTTCTGATCATGTGAGGAAATTTTATATCCCCTTCCTCTCCAAGAAAATCATCAGGTACAATTTTGACATAATAAATAATAATAATATTGCAGTGTTGAGACTAAACCTAAAATTTTGTAATTTGTACATGTCAGTAGCATAGGCCTAACTAATGCCTCTGTGGTGGTAACATTGCTTTTCACTTGAACACAATTGACAGACTTTCACTAAGGGGTTATGAGATGTAAAGGCGAAAAAATAGAATTGGCAATACACAAGACCTTTTCACCGTTTCGAACCGTTAGGTCTTTGTCAAGAATATATAAAACAAACACTGATAAGCTATAAAAACAGTTAAACTTTAAAAACCTGTGTTCTAGGACAATACTAATGATAAGACTAAATGTGTTTTATTTTTCCAGTAATTGATACGAAACATATGCTATTATTTATATATTATGTGCACAGTATATTATATAGAGACAAATTATAGTAGACATTAGAGCCGTGTTTCCTAATGTAGAGCGCACGCCCCACAGGGGGGCAATGTGATTGTCCATGGGGGGGGGGGTCAATTTGAAAATTCGCTCATGTAGAGTTTAAAAACCAACCACCTACAGTGATTTAACTTGTATAAAAAGAAGGATTGTTAGTATCTCAATATAAAATAAGCATTCGTTAACCCTTTATAAGGCGGAGAAATCGGGCGAGGAGGACAGTAGTAGTTTGTCTCAAAACAGCTTGCTTTGTATGGAATGTCCCACTAGGCTCGGATGTTGAGTTACCGATACAGGAGCGATAACTGTAATTGCGGAAGTATGTTTTAGTGGCAATATTTTGGTTATAATACTGTTTGCAAACAGAATTATTATTAATGGAAAACCGTGATACACAATGGTATGTATGTGTCGTATATGTATATTTCTGTGGTCTCGGTGAATATACAATTAAGCCCAAACACTGGAATTTGTAGGAGATGAAAAATAAACTTCAAGCTCTCATAAAATATGCATTATATTCGAATATACACATATATAATTAAATATTTATTACATTCGCCAAAACAACAACGAAGATATCAGCATGTTCCATAATAGTAAATAATAAATATGTTATTGTTACTAAATAGTCACTCAAATAGACTAAAAGTGGTTCCATCAACTCTGTATGTATTTGTGGCCAGGCAGCATAGAACGTGGAAGAACCAAATAAGGGAGGGACACTGGCCCACAGAGACGAATATCCACAAAAATTTGTATAGGAGCACCGAGGAGCTTCTAAATATAACAAGACTCAAGAAAACCGAACTTGCTGTGTATACATGTCAAACTTCGAACGAGAAGGCGTAATTTATTTTATTTATTCATTCAAAAAGCATACTAATAATTAATTTTGATATATTAACATTAAATTAAATTAACTTTAATACATAGTTTATTTTTAGTTTTCGATTTATCTTATATATATCTTGTTTTCAGTCGCACAGTAACATGAGTAGTGCAACAAAATAAAAAAAAGTTCGTCAGTAGTCAGAGGAATACTTGAAATTTGGGTTCATACCCGCTGTCCACGATCAAAGGTCACCTTTTTGTCTATTATGCCAACCAACAATGCTGGACCAATGAATCAATGAAGCGATGTCGCATTGAGGCGCATTTGAAGGCTAAACATAATGATTATGTCAATTTAGATTTAACTTACTTTCAAACTTTTAAAGAAGAATTTTGATAAAAAGGGCAACATTAAAGTCTTTGTTGATTGCTCATACTGCAACTGGCAATCGTACTCTTGAGGCTAGTTATGAAATTTCTTTACTGGTTGCTAAATCTGGGGAAATCATACTATAGGAGACAGTTTAATCAAACCAAAACTTTGTTCTCCCGTGGGAACGAGTAACCACGGGAAAAATCGTGGCGGTGGGTGGGGGAAAGATATAGAGAACAAAGGACCATGTTGCTGGATGTGATGTCATCATGACATGGAAGAGCCTTACCAACTAACTTATTAACAGTACACAGGACAGAGAGTTGTGGCGAAAAATGATCGCCTACGCAACTCGGCATTACATTTGAATATTTTATATAATATATGATTGAAGCCTATCATGTATAAGTGAATATTTAAGTGCAAACATAAACAGTTCAGGAGTTCAAAAAAGGTTCAAAAGACGTATTAATTTCACTGTACTCTTTTTTCCATCATTCTCAAGGAAGCAGCACGCCGCCTGTCAAGAGTAGCACTCATAGCACGTAACTCCGTAGCTTCAAGCGATAATTCACAGGTATCTCCGAAAAAATTCACCTTGTACACAAGACGGCACGAGCCGGATTTGAACCCATGACCTCTTGAACACAAGGCGGACAGCTTAATTACTACGATATGGATATTGCCCTAGTTCAGGGGCTTGTGATGCAGATATATATCATGTATAAGTGAAGCTCCCAATCAAATACACACGACAACATAAATAGACTACACCGTAAAGATCAAACCACATTATTTAGGCTGCGAACAATACATACATAACTGAACACTTAAAACAATTACCGCATACCGTAAACCATACTGCAACCACTACATCAGACAAGAAGAGGAAACAGTAAGCCACCACCTTATTGAATGCCCTACGAAAAAAACGTTACAATCAAATCCCTCCATTACTAACACCCTTCATACAGACACAACACAGTTGAAGAACACATGCACCTACCACCACCTGGCACATAGAAGAAATAGTGAAAGCTCGCAACCCCGGGATCGGATAAGTAAGTAGGCCTATAAATGAATATTTCAGTACAACCATAAACAGTTCAAGGGATTGTGCTACAGATATCATATATAAGCAATTGTTTTTAATGACTGTTAAATTTATTATAATTATCTGAACATTATGTAACTTTACCAGTGTTGCATCACTAAGACGACGTGCAGCGAGAAACAAATACTAACTGTCAGACACAATTCTCGGAGTTTTGATAGTGCAACTTTTTTTAGAAATCGCAAAGTCACAGAAGCTAATATAACAATCAATAACAGATAATACTGCTGTAAAACTGTATGCACTGTTATCATTGTTTGTACTGTTTGCTTTGTTCACTGTTTTTTTATATTCTTGATAAACACCTAACGGTTGAACGTTGAAATGTCTCATATACATCGTATACACATCATATATATATATATATATATCTCGGTATGTTTTCGTGTTAATACCCCATAGTCCAGTAGTGATAGTCTTAGTTGTTGTTGCCAAGTAAAAAAACAAACAACAAAACGTGTTCTACGTAAGCACTATAGAAGCTAACACATAGACTCAAACGCTTCAAATCTTCAATATACATCATGCCTATACATCAGGGAACGTGTTTTATTCTGAGTTGTACGCAGCTATATTATTTAGTGAATATAGTACGATAGTCAATAAGTCAATGTGTTTTGGATAATATCTTGAAGGTTTGGTTTTTCTGTGGGCGGAGACAATTAAAACGATATAGCAGCGAGTGTACTAATATCGTATTTTAATCTACAGAAGAGATATTGAGGGAAGCTTATGGTATATAACTAAAGTGCGTTCATAAATAGTTGTTCACCTATATTTAATTTTATCTGTAATTACTGAGCGTATAGACTTCATGTTTTGCATGAGTGCATCATTTAATAACCACGTTACAGATTTTTGATTATTCATTATCTATATTGAGCGGATTTATCGCAGCAGTCGCTACGAATGTCGTTTTTAGGTAGCATTTTTCTTCGATTGGAAGTACAAAAATTGGACTGGTCTACAGTAAAAATTATAATATTATTTGTCAATGAGTCTTATCTGTTTATTGTTGTTTTTTCTCATCCAATTATTTATTGGCTCTTATGCAAATTTTAACTGTGCTAACCAATGAAACACACGATGTTATACAAAACCGTCATCATTCATTGCATAGTAATTTCGTGAAGTTTATGGTGCGTACCATCTCGCGTTTTGATATTGTTTTCACAAGACAATTTGCTTATGAAAACATCATACAAGATTTGGCACAATTGTAGAACGGAATTTAAATTTTTAATTTGTGCACAATTAAGTAAGTTTTTTTAAATAGAGATTTCATAGTTGAATGTCTGATAATAATAGTAAATCGTCATTTCTATCATAGGTGAATCTTAAATACAACGTTTTTATATTGTGATATAATCAACATATCGTGTTTTTGTAAATAAATACAACGTATTATACAGTTGTATTTACACATATATTATAAGTATAAGTATTAGTATAAGTATATAGTATAAGTATTATACTATAGTATAAGTATAGTATATATATATATTATAGTATATATAATATTACATATTATATATAAGTATATATAATACACATAAATATAAGTATTATTAACTTTCAATAAGTTAAATTCGTTACTCTAAAAAATATAAATGTAAGATTGTACAAATATTTTTCACAAGAACAGAGACGCGGTACTCTATTTCATAGTTCATCGAAGCCCGCAAAAAAAATAAAAACTACATGTCATGGGTATATCCTACACAACACTATCATTAAGCGAAGACAACACTAATGTCAAAAACACAAAGGAAATGAGAGGACGAAAAAAATTTGTAGACAATTTCGATGAAGAAATCATTAAGAGAGCAATTCATAAGATTTTGTATGGCAAAGAAGCATTGCCATTAAAAATATTGAAAACGTATCCAGAAAACACCAACGACATTCACATTTCTGAAACATAATTATGGAAATCAGTAAGGAGTGCCGGATTTACAATTCGCAAATATATGGCAGAAGCGTCATTTGTGAAAAACCACATTTACAAATTAGGGAGATGCGGAAAGAAAATTATGATATAGTATATATTGATGAAGCATGGATAAATGATCACCATACTAATGAAAAGGAATGGCAATCTACAGATGGAAATAATAAGAGATATGTACCAAGCAGCAAAGGTCAAAGATTAATAATGGCACGTGCATGTAGCAGAGAAAAAGGTCTGTTGAAAAATTGTGAACTCATGTTCATTTCCAAATCTACTGATAATCGATACTACCATGTTGAAATGAATGGTCATATATTTAGAGAGTGGATAGAAAAGAATATACTTCCATCGTTAGATAGACCCTTCTGACTGGTTATGGACAACGCTTCTTACAATAAGGTAGTTGCATGTGAAGATACGATCCCTACAACCTCGTCTACTAAGGAAGAGATTAAAATATGGCTTAGAAAAGAAAATATTTCCTTTACTGAACTGCACATGAAACCTGAGTTGCTGATGTTGGTAAAACATGCATTAAGAGCGAAGACTTTCCACATTGATAAAATTATAGAGGAGCATATTTATCTGTGACAATATTTATCTTCATGTTATTTTTTAACATGTTGTATGGAGTCTATTCATAGGTCTTGTTATTGTTCTTCTGATGTCGCTATTAGTACTTGGTCGCCTGCAAAGAGTAGTTCGTTCAATTTGTATTATATGTTATCTTATTCGTTGGTACTTGTTAGTTTACAGATGTGGTCGATATGTTATAAAAAGTAGAGGGGATAGGATACACCACTGGCGAACTCCTGATAAATACGCTTGCATATGTTGATTAAATGTTCTAGTACTCCTTATATTGATATTATTTTCCATAGTTGTTGTCATAGTCTGTCGAATGTCTTTTCTTGGTCTACGAATGCGATGTATAATTCTTTGTTGTTTTCTGTGGCTCTTTCTGTTAGCTGTTTAAGTGTAAAAGATAGTATCCGTACTGCTTTTGTTCTTACGGAAGCACATTTGGGTGTTTTGAAGTTGTGGTTCAATGTATGATCGTAGTCGTTGCTCTATTTTGTTAAAAATGTTTCCTGTGTGGCTTAGTAAGGATATCCCTCTGTATTTTGTGCAGTCTCTCTTACTGCCTTTTTTCTTCCATATGGGAATGATTGTCGCGTTCCTCCAGTCTTCTGGTGTTTCTTGTTTCTTCTACATTACATTAAAAAGTATGTGTAACCATTTTTTCCCGCTCTCTGCTGCTGCTTTGATAAGTTCTGCTTCATGTTAGCAGAGCCTGCTGCCTTGTTTATTGCATTTTCTATTTCCGATAGTAGTATATTTGGTTCTGGGTTCGCTGCTGTAGTGTTTATTGTTGTGTCTTCATCTCCTTCTTTTAGATTTAGTAGTTTCTTGAAATATTGTTGCTATCTTCCCATTATTTGCTGTGGTTCTTTTAGTGCATTAGCTTTTTCATCTTTTATTATTTCTGTCGGTTCATATATATTTTCTTATAGAACCTCTTTTGTGCATTTTTATAATCTGCTTTGAGAATGTCTCCATATTATTTCCATGAGTTGATTTTGACAGTTTTAATGGCTTTCTTGGCATTTATTTTTGTTGTCTTGTATTCTATGTAATCTACTTGGTTTTTGCTTTTGAACCATTTCTTATATTTTTGTTTCTTTTCTTTTGTGACTTTTTTGACTTTTTCTTTCCACCATGATGTTATTTTTTGGTTTCGTTACACTATTGTTCTTGTATCCGCACATGCTCCTCCTGCAGCTTGTGTTATATCGTCTTTGAATAGTTTCCATTCTTCTTCTGTTGTTGTAGTATCTACTGGTAATTTTTCTGTGATTTTTTTGTGCGTTTTGCTCACGTACCGTGTCGTCTTAAGCTTGTGTATTTTAATTGTTGTTGCTTTGTTATCTTTGTTGTTGTCTTTCTTCTTTCTCTTTCTGTTTGTTTTTACAGATACTATTACGACAAAAACTAGTAAAATTAAAGTGTGCGCACCAATCACGGACGGTGTTTGCGATCACATGATATAGGGTAGCAACGAAAAAAAAGTAAATTAGAGCAGAAAGGCAGTTAATCTCGAAGATGCATTCAAAAGGAACAGTCGTTATCCGGATTGCTAGAGACCATGCAATGTCTCGAGAAAAAGAGACTGCAGAAGATTACACAAGTTGTATTTTCGAGATATTCAAGTTGTGTTAGATTTGTTATAGTAATTTTAAAGAATTGAATGTCAAGGTAAGAATGAAGTAAATCGTTTTTATTTACAAGTCATACAGAATGGAAGGATGGAGATTTCCATCGTCCATGTTGTTGTGGTTGAATCATAACGACCAACTTTGATCAGTTGGAACTGAATAGTACGGTGGATTATATGAATGATCGATCGTTTGGAAGGTTTCACACGGTGTATTTAATGGACTTTCTACATATATACTTATTTGAACGATTGTTTGGAAATGAAGTGGAAGAATGTTATAATAAAAATCATTGATGGACAAAAGAGACAAGGTCTCTTTCGTGACCGTTAGGAATTGTATGTTATAGAGAGTGGGGATATACTCCTTTTCAGTTTGAAAGAGACGTGTGTGAGTTACTTATTATGAAAGTTGGAGATATGTTTATTTTCAATTTGTAAGAAAGGTATTTGAATTACATTTTATGTGAAGGGTGAAGATATATTCATCTTCAAGTAATCGTCACTGAAACAATATTTCTGCTCGACCTCAAATCAACAACCATGATACGATATTTATATTTTACTTCAAGTAACTATCGTTAATACGATATTTTTTGTTCGACCTCAATTAATCAACGGGAAAACGATATTTATATTCGACTTCAATCAACTGACACTAATACGATATTTATATTCGAACTCACTTAACCAACATCGATACAATCTCAATATTCGACTACAATCACCCAATATCGTTATGTTATTTATGGGGCGTGTTTGAACATTTTATGAACAATAATACAAATGAAACAAGAAGATTCAATTCAGATATACCTTCGGGTTAGCCCTCTGAGTCTAAGATTGTGATAGTTTTAAGAAATAGAATTCAAGAGAAATTATTAGTTATTGATGGAAACAGTTCAGAAATAGAGGAAGAGCCCGCTTTTCTTTTCTTGTTGCAAAATGGGAACAAAGATAAGAGTTTAGCTATTAGGGATGTTTGTAGGAAGTGACAAATGATAATATTTTTGTTTTATTGAGTTTGTCGATATTTCCATAAAAGAAAGGAAAAGATATCTGGTTGGAAGTTTTTAAATTTTTATTTCTAATATTTGTCTTGTGTTTCTCTGAAAAAGACTTTTATGTTTTTGTTTTAAACTGAAAACTTAAACCTCTATAATGATCACTATACTAAGGCCATGTATGAGAGGACGATGAAATGAAAGATTTAAAGAGTTAAGATAGGGGAAACTAACGGCATATTCATTGATGCCGTGAATATTAAAAATAAAAAGATGTGACTGAAAAGGTGCATGTTATTGGCGCTGCAGTCTATATTAACACAAAGCGAATGTCATATCCAAGATTAGAATCCTTTTAAAAAAATGGAATGACACTATGTTAACGTTTGTAACGCAATTAACTATCATTGAATAGCTCAGCACGAAGTTCAATATAAGATGTAGTATCAACACCCGTACCATGTGATGCAGACCGTTAGAGAGAGTACGATTTATGTAATCACGTTGACAAGATAACTGAAGAGGAGATGGGCATCACCAGTTAAATCTTTCGCCCACTCAAATATTACATTGGAAAACGTGCATGGTTTGACACGAATGACGACATGAGTCCTTGTCAAAAACAAATATTCAGGGGAACCATTGAAGGTGAAAAAAGCAGAGGAAAAATAAAAGCATGGTCAGACAACATCGTGGATAGGACAAAATATTTCGTCACTCATCCGCACCGTTGAAGGTAAAAATCATTGTGCACTCATTCTTGTTTTAGTTATTAAAGACCTAGAATCCCCCCCCCCCCATTTTAGTAGGAGGGAGGAAGTTAAATTAATAAATTGATTATTATAATTTATACTTAAAGAACCTTGTATAACTGCATTTTTTTCGATGTAGGTAAAAATAAAAATTTAAATTTTAATGTTGATTGTTCACTTGATAAAAGAAAAGAGGCAGTCTGAGGACCAACAATAAACCAGGCTATCTTTAACTTTGTTCTAGATTTATTAATAAAATAAATAAAAGTGTATAGTGATTGTAGTGCATAAGAAACAATACAATAAAGAAATAACAAACTTGTATAATTGGCCCCAGTGACAAAACATAACACCCCCAGACTCACGCTTGTGTACTAGGTCCGACAACACTTCAGGTTGAAACTGTGGTTATGACTAGTGTCACGGCTCTCTCAACCGCCGATACAAATGAAGTAGCAGGAAACAACTTGGAACTGGAAACAACTTGGAACTGGATACACCTAAGGTAGCAGGGGGTGGGGACATGGTCAACACAAGAAGCACGACGCAAAGTGCTGATAGAAGATGTTTTTGAAAATTCCTCGATATCCAATGACGTGGAAATGAAAACTCAGTAAGTGACTAATCCGGCGTTCTCTCATCTTCTGTTAATGATAACAGAATATGGGGAGCGCCGTAAAAAAAATTGGAAAATAGAGAAGCGGGATACATCTAATCCAGCTTACATAACCAGTCAATCATGTCGGCAGAGTTAGATAAATCCTCATCTAACATATATATGTTTACTTTTAAAGGCTCTTTTTATGGTCACCAACTTTACCACTTTTCGAACAATTTGGTTTAAATTGTTGTCCATAAATATCTCACTGAATGAATTATATACCTAACTCCGTGAATTAATAACTATCTTAGTGAATGAATAACTCACGGTGTTTTTTTTTCTCAATGTCGTGTCTAATTTAGTGATTTTTAAGGCCGTCATATCACGCATGCGCAATCCGGTATAATTTACGCATCCTGCCTTTTTTTCTTCCCGCCATTTTTTTGAGTACGTGAATCGACAAAACGTGGTAAGTAAAATTGTATTTAAACCGTCCAATAATTTATGTTTGTATTCAGAAATTGTTATTTTATACTCATTAACATATCATAATATTATTTGGCTAATGTATGGAATGTGTGAGAATGAAATTATTGTTAATTAATATAATGTAACACATACTAGCAATTTTTGTGTAATTCATAAATTTTCTGCCCGCAAGACGAAGTGGGTGACTTAAAAATGCTGTTTGTTTACATAATCACCACAGGAACTCTTATAGCGCACGTTTTTATAACATTAAAATGATATTAAACCTATAATAATTATTTTCCATGTTGATGATGATATGGAAATACATAATTCATTGCCTTTATTCCTAACACTCTGTTTCAGTTCAGCTTGCTTGTACATTCAAACATTTCAACAACCTTATATCAGGGCTCTTCAATCAGAAATTGCATTTTTCATTCATTTTCTTTCTTGTAAGTGTGAATTTTAATACTGAATGTCATTTTAAAATGTGTTTATGATGTACATAGCCGAGAAGATTGACATATTTGTAGAAATTAAACATCAACAGACCTATATTATAAAACATCGACAGCTTGGGTGTATTGAATATTCATTGTGCCATGAATATAACATATTAACACTGCATGATCTATTGACCTATTGATATTTTTAATGTCGATAGCCTTTGAATATAATATGATATGGGGATAACTATCATATTATTTATATCATTTTTAATTTTGGAATATGAGACCACATATGGACAAGAATATATTTAAGGAGCACCTATAAGGATTTCTACCTTGATTAATGTTGGTAGACCTATAATATGTAATTAATTCACACACTTTCATATAAATATTTGATTTATATTCATTTATGTACCCACACCATTTACGTGCATGTCTGAATGTTTTCACTGTACATTTATCAATACAGTAATTATACAACATTTAACTTTACATAACAATTTACCTACAGCCATGCCCATTATCCAAGCACTCTATCCTGGTTCCCCAATATAAACTAGAAAAGCATTTGATTTGCTGAAAATCAATCTTGTTTTTAATGTGACATATTAATGAGATTTTGTATTACAGAAATAAGTGAATGATGTTAAACAGAATATTGATTCCTTTAACTAAAGATAGAGAAGTGGTAGATACGGAATATTATGTGAAACAGGCCACAATTCTTAAACCTAGATCAATAAATATTATGTTTGTATGTTTGTTTTTCGTTCGCTCCATTGTAACCATCACGGATATCCGTGCGATTTCCGCCGGGAGCGTGATTACGTTGTGCCACCGTTATGCGCCTTGTAGGCCTAGCACATCCGATTTCGACATGCCTTGACAATTCGGGTGGGCTACCCTTAGCCTGTGACAGCCTCTATATCTGTATCCAGGCACGCGTAGTGGCGACTCTTCGCCCAGACGATTTTTGCTATCGTCTGACTCGCACGAGGTGTTCCACTGTCTATGAACTTGCCTCGTGTAATTGGACGTGCTGTGCCTGTGCCCATTGGGTACTGAACCGTTTATCATCCGTGAGCCTGGTTCCTTAAGGGGAAGAACTCAACAGAGGAGTTGGACACTGGCTCTTTCGCCCTCTTAGCCGAGGTGTCATTCACCGACATCGTGTACCCCTTGTCCAAGTTCGAGTCTCACACCACGCGTTTGAGAGCAGGGCGTTCTTGAGCTGAGCGTCCTTGTCCCAATAGCGCCTGAGCCCATCAGGTACTGAACCCTTTCTCTCTTCAAGTGTATTTCCGGTGTAGGAAAACCTGACAGTAGAGTTGGGCCAGGGCTAAATGGTTGTCCCTTTTGTGCCTGAGCCCATCGGGTACGGGACCCTTTCTCTCTGCAAGTGTGCTTTCGGTATAGGAAACCTTGACAGTAGAGTTGGGCCAGGACTACCATCGTTGTCTCTTTCTTGCCGAAGCCCATCGGGTACAGAACCCTTTCTCTTCGCAAGCATATTTCCGGTTTAGGAAGGCTCGACATTAGAGTTGGATTAGGTCTTCTTGCTCTACCAAACGTCAATGAATGGGTCTGGGTCTATGCCTGTAAGGGACACAGGTAACTAGAAGCTCGACTCGAGCTGACGGAGCTTGTAGTTCCCCTTTCCTAGGGACTTTTCACTTTCTATTTGCAGTTCGCGCTGCCCTCTAGCGCTGTTCTGCCCTTTCATTGTTTCATTGTACTCGGTATGACATCTATTTGTCTCTCGCCATGCATCTACCTTTACGTGCATTTTACATTGGCCGCCCCTCCAATGCTCGGACTGGACTGACTAGCTTCACTGTATGTCGACAGTGTCGTTATATGTGGTGATGCTTGTGGTGTCGGAGATATTGTCTGTCTCTTGTGCAGTCAAATCTCTTTTCATCTGCTACCTCCACATTCTCGGACACGATCCCCAAATGATTTGGTCAGAATCAGCTCGAGCTGCTGTGTTTCTGTTTCCAGGGTGCACCGCGTGGAGGTACATTTGGGATCTAGGTTATCTGCTAACCCTGGGTCCACCTAGAGCAATGCGTTCCATTTGCACCCCAATAAATATTATAATTGTAAATACAAAGAAAAATGCTAAAACCATACATGGCTTATGTTTACATACAACAGAAGAAGATGAATTGGAAATTGATCCGGAATAAAAATAATACCCAGTATAATGAAGGAAGGTCGAAATCGGAATTTCCCAACGACAATAATAAATGAAACGGGTAGGTCATATAAACTTGAGGTAGGCACTGTTGTTAGGGAAAATAAGAGAAAAAAATGTTAAATTTCTGAAAGTGAAACCTCAGAAAAGTCAGGTAGGCTGGATACAGAATAGAGCACGAGAAGAAGATAATAGATTTTACAAAGTTCTTGACAAAAGAAGAGAGATAGAATTACTTAAAAACATAAGAGTACCAGACGAATATTATTCACAATTAAGTAAGTTAATAATACAAAATCATGATGTTTTAGCTTTGAATGATTCTGAATTAGGTAGGACAAACACTGTTCAGATGTAGATAGACACTAGAAATGAAGAACCAATCAGATTTAAACCATATAGAACACCCTTGAAGAGTCGTGAAATTATTGAAAATGCAGTAGAAGAAATGTTAAGGGCTGGTATAATAGAACGATCGAGATCAATTTGGGCAGCGCCCATCGTGCTCGACGACAAGCATGGTAGTGAGGAGAAAAGATTTTGCGTCGCTTACAGGGCGCTAAACAAAATAACATAATATATCTTACTCATTACCTTGTGTAGGTGATGTCTTTGGGGGACTGGGCAAGGCAAAATTCTTCTCCACCCTGGATGCATGATCTGAATTTTGGTGCATTCCCATATCCGCTGATGATAAGATCAAGAGTACATTATGTGCACATGTTGGTACCTTCTCATGGAATGTCATGCCATTTGGTCTGAAAGCTGCCCCAGTCACTTATATGAGTCTGATGGCAGAGGTTTTGAAGGGTATGCATTCCTAGGCAGTCGCTTATATTGATAATATTTTGGTATACACTGATGGGGATTTACAGGAGCACATAACCCATTTAAAGAATGTATTTAATCGACTACGGTTGCATGGCGTAAAGTTAAAATGAGAAAAATGTAGGTTCTTTAAAAGAGAAACCAAATATTTGGGGTTTGTTATTGGACAGGAAGGGGTTAAACCAGACCCAGAAAAAGTACAAGCTATTAAAGATATGCCTGCTCCAAAAAAGGTTCCAAGAGTATGAAGGAGAGTTTATACAGGGGATAAAGAATGAGCGACCCATTTACTTCCTTTCCCAAAAGTTAAGTAAGCGTCAGAGAAATTGGTCAACCATAGAAAAATAAGCGTTTGAATGTCCTATTGATAATAGTAAGTTGCAAACTTGGGCGTTGAATCTACAGGATTATGACGCTACAATAGAATATATTAAGGGAAAAAAATAATTCATGTGCCGACCTGTTGTCACGAATACCACACTCAGAAGGTGAAGATGACGAAGGAGAACCACGTGTTGATTCCCGATATCAACAGGTGAATGTCATCAATCTGAATAAATGACCGATATTGGGATTGAACCTGATGAGGAATGCTCCATTGATGTTAAGAGCGAACTTAGAGCGAAGATAAGGATGCATTTTGGAGTCAGTTCAAGAATAAATTGAAGGAAAAGAGTAAGGATAAGAAATTGAAGAACTTCTCATTGGAACCAGATGGAAAATTAGTGAGAGTGACCAATAACGGAGGAAATTGGACTGTACAAATCTTTGTGCCACAGACTTTGAATAGGAAGATATTGTGTCAATATCATGATGCGTATGGACACCAAGGAAGGGATAAAGTAGTTGATAGCATTGGAATAAAATATTATTGGGAAAATCTATATAGAGAAGTGAGTGATTATGTAAAACAGTGCCAAATATGTCAACTAAGATATTTGAGAGCAATAAATGCAACTAATCAGGAGATGGATCGACAACATTTCTGTATGCAGAAAATTAGTATTGATATTGCTGGTCCCTATCCAACCACATATAATGGCAACAAATATATTGTCAATTTTACCGATTCATATAGTGGATGGCCCGAGTGTTTCGCCACTCGAGATAAAACTAGTAAAGTAGTAGTACAATTGTTATTAACAGAAATTGTACCAAAATTTAGTTGTCCTCAAATAGTATTAACTGATAATGGGGGAGAGTTGACCAGTAGATTATTCAAACAAACTATGAAAGAGTTAGGTATCAAACACATACTCGCCTCGCCACATTGTCCTCAAGGAAACTCGGTTAATGAACGTCAACATCGCACTTTGAAAGATGTTCTAGCGAAATTAACTACAAATAATGTTGATTGCTGGGACTGGGGAAAACAGTTAAGAAAAACCAGATATGTAACCCAATCAGAAATCTCCTCAGAAGAAATAACAAAATATTATGCCCCTGAGAAATATCGGCCAAAAAATTCCAGAATACCAGATATTCCGAATAGCTTAGAGCATTGTTGCTCTAAAAGTTTGAAACCCGAATGTTTGAGCGAAGTAGACAAATTAGAACCCCTCAAAGAACCGTCAGAAAGAGAGAATTTTGAATTGCCTATATCAACTCTGGAAGAAACAGAAGAAGAAGATATAACTGAAAATAAAGATTTAAGAATAGATATTATGATTTCTAGTGATTAGGAATCATCTATGAACTTAACAGATACATTTAGGGTACCAGATAATGATGTGCCATATATGGACACACGGGTAATAAGTAAAATTTCAGACGATCATTTGAGGAAAAGAAAGGCTATATTCTTCCAGTGATAGACCTCTTGGAAAGAAAATTAAACGCATAAATAAGACTATGGGAGAGAATATGCGGTATTAAAGAGAAAGAAAGTGGGAAATATACTTCTCTAATGTCAGCATTGATTGGATTTCTTCATTATTTGAGAGAATAACTGTACAGATGGAATGCTAGATTTATGTGTGAGATATAAGTTCACAGAAATGTGTCGAGTTTATAACCATGTATTAAATCCAGTTATAGAATAGATTCACAGATGTAACCAATGCAAATAAGAAGAATGAACATTTCAATTTGGCATGTGACCTAATTCTATCTATCTGTTCGCTGTGTCATTTGTTTGCCTTGTGTTGTCGGGAAGTAAGAAAATTCTCTAGAAATGATTTTCTTGTGTACTATTTGTAGGCTTGTTCTTATAACTTCTTTGATTTCTGTGACCGATCTGTTGACTGGCCTGCCTCTGGTTTTGTAGTCGATATGTCTATTATGAACACTTGTGGTATGCT
Source organism: Meghimatium bilineatum (assembly GCA_034231615.1). Classification (NCBI taxonomy): domain Eukaryota; kingdom Metazoa; phylum Mollusca; class Gastropoda; order Stylommatophora; family Philomycidae; genus Meghimatium; species Meghimatium bilineatum. Next base: position 6,889,993 of record CM067306.1, read on the forward strand.
ATCTTTTAGTGATTTAGAAACGTGTGGGAATCACTTGATTTTTCGTATGTGTTGCAACACTAATATTGTATTGACTATATGTCTGATATTATAGTTCTAATTCTATCTCTAGACACTCGAGTATTCCAGATTCTGCACACACTTTTTTTTAGACTGATTACACTGTAGTTGCTTGTTGAAGTATACACATTGAATGTTTGAATACTTGACAATATTTATATACTTGTCATTAGGTTGGACTGACCTTTCTAACATCATGCATTAATGCAGTCTAGAAATTGGATCAGAAGGTCAGGTCACCAAATGTTTGTGTAGGACGTGGACACACATTGTTGAGTAGAAACGGAAGTTAGATTGAAAATGTAAACAATGCGTGACAGGTCCCATATCCTATAACACAATAATTTACAGATGATGAAATAAATTAAGTTAGATGAGTAAAGATGTCTAATTTTGGAATGTTGTTTACTTATGCATTCTTTTCCATTGTGTAATGTATTTACCCATGATTGCTGAATGTAAATTGTAATGCAATACGACATTACAAATCTCAGACTTCGAATATCATCGAATAACCAAGCCTGCAACTTTAATAAAAGTTGTGAATCAGGGAAAATCATGATAACATCACAAGAAATTGTCAGATTGTCAAGTCATATCTAGCTGTTGCTGAGGAGATATTCTTGATTAGTTTTATTAGAATATTCAGTGATGAAATTAATGAAATGTTATTTCCAAGAAAATGGAATGTATATGTGACATCTTGACATGCTTTTTTTTTTTTTGAAGAGCTGTGGAACAATTCTAAACAACTCTTGACGGTTTTTGAACTTGTAAATTTTTATGAATCTGCATTTTGTGGATATAAATGTAAAGGTGATAAACTGTATAAATGAGATGAATGTGTAAAACTTATCTGTAGATAAGAGGAACTGTTGATCAGTGGATATAGATGCGAATTTAGGATCTCACGTAATTTAAAGAAGAATTGTTAGACTTAGTATGTCAGCTCATAGACGGGCAAACAGTCCATAGGGCAATAAAATATATTGGATTATGTCCGTCAGTAAATAGGCGAATGGGATTTCTCTTGACCTTCGTCAGTAAATAGGCGAATGGGATTTCTCTTGACCTTCGTGAGCAAATAGACGAACGGGGTCACATATTTGTATTGTGATATACGTCAGTGAATAGGCGAAATGAATTGAGGACCAATTACCAGAGAAGGAACAACTGTGTAAAATTAAGGATGTCACTAGATTATTCTTCGAGAATTTAATCTTTAAAAGTGAACTTTAAATTAATATTGTATTCATATATATATATGAATAGGACCAAGAAATTAGGATCTATAGGGAATCTAGTAGACTGAGAGCTAATTTTACGAGTCCAGAAAATGATTTTGTTGATGGAAGATTGCCCATTCTTTTGTTTGTAATTAAAATAGAATTTGTAATTCAGTTATAAGTTAATATTTAATGAAAGGTTAAAAATCGTTGATTTTGAATTATAATTGGAGGAAATTGAGACAGAGTTGATGTAGTTAGTTTCAATTAACTTAAGTGAGGGGGGGGGGGAATTGTAAACGTTGCATGATTACAGTCTTAGCATGTATTTAAGAAATCCTAAAGATTCACTTAATTGTGGGGGTGCAAAGGGAACGCATTGCTCTAGGCGGGCCCAGGGTTAGCAGATAACCTAGATCCCAAATGTACCTCCACGCGGTGCACCCTGGAAACAGAAATACAGCAGCCAAATCATTTGGGGATCGTGTCCGAGAATGTGGAGGTAGCAGATGGAAAGAGATTTGACTGCACAAGAGACAGACAATATCTCCGACACCACCAGCATCATCACATATCGACACTGTCGACATACAGTGAAGCAAGTCAGTCCAGTCCGAACATTGGAGGGGCGGCCAATGTAAAATGCACGTAAAGGTAGATGCATGGCGAGAGACAAATAGATTTCATACCGAGTACAATGAAACAATGAAAGGGCAGAACAGCGCCAGAGGGCAGCGCGAACTGCAAATAGAAAGTGAAAAGTCCGTAGGAAAGGGGAACTACAAGCTCCGTCAGCTCGAGACGAGCTTCTAGTTACCTGTGTTCCTTACAGGCAGAGACCCAGACCCATCCATTGGCGTTTGGTAAAGCAAGAAGACCTAACCCAACTCTTATGTCGAGCCTTCCTAAACCGGAAATATGCTCGCGAAGAGAAAAGGTTCTGTACCCGATGGGCTTAGGCAAGAAAGGGACAACGATGGTAGTCCTGGCCCAACTCTACTGTCAAGGTTTCCTATAACGGATGTACACTTGCAGAGAGAAAGGGTTCCGTACCCGATGGGCTCAGGCACAAAAGGGACAACGATTTAGCCCTGGCCCAACTCTACTGTCAGGTTTTCCTACACCGGAAATACACTTGGAGAGAAAGGGTTCAGTACCTGATAGGCTCAGGCGCTATTGGGACAAGGACGCTCAGCTCGAGAACGCCTCGCTCTCAAACGCGTGGTGTGAGACTCGAACTTGGACAAGGGGTACACGATGTCGGTGAACGACACCTCGGCTAAGAGGGCGAAAGAGCCAGGGTCCAACTCCTCTGTTGAGTTCTTCCCTTTAAGGAACCAGGCTCACGGATGAGAAACGGTTCAGTACCCAATGGGCACAGGCACAGCACGTCCAATTACACGAGGCAAGTTCATAGACAGTGGAACACATCGTGCGAGTCAGACGCGAGCAAAAATCGTCTGGGCGAAGAGTCGCCACTACGCGTGCCTGGAGACAGATATAGAGGCTGTCACAGGCTAAGGGTAGTCCACACGAATTGTCAAGGCATGCCGAAATCGGATGTGCTAGGCCTACAAGGCGCATAACGGTGGCACAACGTAATCACGCTCCCGGCGGAAATCGCACGGATATCCGTGATATCAAATTGAAAAAGGTTCAATTTGAGCCGATACGTGGAGAATTGTCCTGTTTAGTTTTATTGTATGTTTTTTTATATATAATTTTTTTAATATATTTTTATTAATAGGCAAGGTAAGTGTTTTAGTAACCTGTTTAAATCATTTTGCTTTACTATCAATACCACCAAGGAGCTAAATTTACTAAATTAACAGAGAAGCAATTAGATAAATTTAAAAAAGTCAGAACCTACAACAAAGTCATTTTCGGATAGCGACATCAATTTAACAGAAGAAATTATAAGTAGAACACAAGAACCTAAGACAAAATCAACATCGAAAAGCCACAACGAAACTGGCAGGGAAGAAAACAAATAATCATAACCTATAACCAAATCATCATCGAAAAACGAAAATTAAAATTAATTGAGAAGAAACCACGATTGAACTTAGGAATTTGATAAGGTAATAAATGAGAAGTCTAAATCAAAATATCTAGAATTGAAAAGATATCGTTCAACTCTTTGTGACGAGGAAGAAAACGATATAATTTTTCTTCGACGATCAATTGTCGTCTGAACTGTGCATACTGGTAGGACCGGCAGATTTAAGAATGAAGCTGTGTTTTTGAACATGTACCCTTGGACAGACTCTTATGCGAACAGAAATACAGTTCACAATCCATTATTGCCAACAAGTCAAAGTTATCCTGAACCAATCGTATATTTGAAGTCTCCACCAACCAGGCTGTGGAAAGGAAACAACAACCCTAGGAGGATCTTCACGACAAGATAAGATACATTTTTGCTATTACTATTAATATGTTGTTACTGTTTAGTGTGTAGTGTAGTACAGTACAGTGTTTAGTGTGTAGTGTAGTGTAGTGTAGTGTAGTGTAGTGTAGTGTAGTGTAGTGTAGTGTAGTGTAGGATTGAATTTATAAATCTTTCCAAAAGTAATGACTTGTAAAAGGTCCTAAGTCAGGACAACAGATAATAAATAAATAGATACAGAAGTATAGTTATAGTTACCATTAAATAGTAGTTTTTGTGTGTGTGTGTGCACATGCATCACGGAAACAAGAAATAGTACTTCTAAATATATTTACATTATAATGTTATATATATATTTCGAAACAGAAATGGACAGAGAATGTGATTATCACAAGACCATTTTGATTAAAAAATATGTTAATATATAAAAATTATTTTAGACAGAAAAGAAAATATCTAAATGACAAATAAATATTATTTTAGATATGATATTTGACCTTACCGCATTTTAAAATCAATAAATTCCACTCAAACTGTATCATTTCTGTTAGATAATCCAATTACAAACACAATAATGTATAATATATATGCATAGTGCGCCAATAATGTATTATTTAGAAAGAATTTCGATATCTATCAATAACAGTAGACTTAACTTTACACGAAACTCAAATGAAAATATGGCTAATTTTTCTTACAAAATAGCGTAAATTTGGAAACACGATGCTAGAAGCATTTGCCAGGATGAATTTCATAATAAATGAGACCAAAGTAAATAAAATAGTTATTATTTTGCGAAAATAAGTAAATTGGAAAATATATATAAAACATGTAAGGAAAAATGACGTCACATACCCCCATTATCAAAACTTATCAATAACTTAACAAAATTGATATCAATACACATAAAAATCATGCAAGAAGTAATGTGGACATATTACACTTTCGATTGGAAACATTCTTATGTTGATATAAATACCGAAAACAACAACATGAATGTCATTGGAGCATGGCTTATAGGAGTCTTTGGGGCCAGAAGACATAAAGTTTACTGACTTTAAGTCTCCCGGGCTGGAATCAGTTAAGGTCGCTATGCACCAAGATGTCCTTCAGATTTCTATCACGCCTGTAAGCCACCAGAGGTAAGTCATGGAATGCGTCACGGGTGTCAGGATTAGACTGGAGAAGAGAATAATGTTTAAACATGATGCGTCGAACAGAAGAGTTATGGGGATGAAAGGTAGGAACAAGTTTAAAATTATCAGAGGAGGAGGAAGAACCCTGAGAGTTAGTCAAGGTATCGAGGCGAGACAAATTGTGCACACGGAACCAAGAGGATGAGAGAATGCTGTCACGGAACGATCGTCTACGGAAAAACCTCATAGGACTTGTCGAGAAAATCGTCGTAATCGCTACATAAGCGACCCATGCGAAGAAGCTGGGAGTATGGTAGAGAGTTGCGACAGGCAGGAGGATGAGAAGAAGTGTACAGAAGAAAACCATGCGCATCAGTAGGTTTATAGCAAACGGATGTGCTAAGGTAAGGGGGATGAATGGTGACAGTGATGTCAAGGAAGGACCTTTACCTCCAGGAGAGCCACCAACATTATTATCTTCTTCAGTCTGATCCTGACACCCGTGACGCTTTCCATGATTTACTGCTGGTGGCTTACAGGCGTGATAGAAATCTGAAGGACATCTTGGTTTATAACTCTTAACTCTTCTGTTCCCTTCCATTTTGGCACTGTTCGTTGCTCACGTGTCCGTTGCTATGCATGTCCTTAAGTAGTTCAGATGCGCTCCATTTCCTTTCCCAAGGCCACTTTCTCCATCGATGAGGCCTTTACATGTAAATCATGTAATGTTATTTACGTGGTCATATGTAAACGCTGTAGCAAATAGTACATCGTGGAAACCGGCCTACGATTGAGCGATCGCTTTTGTAACCATCTTCATGCCATCAAGCACAGTACACCCACTCCTGTGGCCACACACTTTAACGGCGATGGTCATCATGGTGCTTTTGATATTCAGGTCACCGCCATCAGATCTTGCACCGCCGATGATAGATCTAGGTACGCTATAGAAAATTGTCTCATTTTTGAATTTGGTACACTCAAGCCTTTTAGACTAAATTCCAACCACTCATATGTCTAGTACTGGGTTAGTGTGGTCTTTGTCTTTATTCTTTTTGTTCCGTCATTTACTCATCTTTTTGTTCGTTTCGTTTCCACATATATTTACGTTTTTTATGTACTTTCTGACCTTCCGGCATCTCATTTCTATATTTCCGTTGGATGTTGTGATACTTTTTCCATTCGTCGTCTTTTGATGTTTTGTTTGTGTCTTGATAAAGACCTTTTGGTTGAAACGTTGAATGTGGATTGTGTATTGTAATTTGTATGATTTCTTGTGTGCGCATCATTACTTACTAGTTTTACGTATAGTCTGTCGTGTCTCATTGAAGCGATATATAAACCTGTGTTTTATGTAAGTCAGAGTGAAAGGATATTTCTTCAAAAGATCGATTTATAAATCAGAAAAAGGCGTGCTTATCCACGCAAAAAACCCCTAAATGTACAATATTTATACTGATTTATGCAATAGTCATATCCTCGCTACTTCGCGGTTCATTTATCGTGGCCTCAGTACATCGCGGAAGTTGCAGTACATCGTGGAAGGTCGTCCTCTTCAAGGACTGGATAATATTTATATTAATTATACATTATTTTATGTATATTATTTATACTATTAATATTTTATTTACATGTTTGAAACTATTCTTTAATGTTCTAATGATAACACATGAACATAGACTCTATATGGTTTCATATACACCTATTGATATTATACATACACAAAAATGTACGTGTGTTAAAAATGAGAGGATGACACTACTTCGCGGTTTTTCACTTATCGCGGCCGGTTATTGTCCATATTAACCGCAATAACTGAGGGATGACTGTATATCCTTTCAGGGCGTAGAACAGCTAACTGTATCTGTTACAGCTACGGGCGATACAATCAATGGAAAAAATTTCAATAACATGCAAATATTGGAAAAAAAAACTATGTTTCCGTAATTCCGTCGACGGTAGGACTTAAGCAGATGTGGTATGTGTTCCAACAAAACTTCAGGTTGAAACTGTTGTTAGGACTAACGTCACGTCTCCGCCAACCGCCGATACAACTGAAGTAGCAGGAAACAACTTGGAACTTGATACACCTAAGGTAGCAGGAGATGGGGACACATGGTTACCATAGAAGCCCGACACAAAGTGCTGATAGAAGACGTTTCTGAAAATTTGTCGATATCCATTGACATGGAAATGAAAACTTAGTAAGTGACTTATCCGGCGTTCTCTCATGTTCTGTTAATGATAACAGAATTTGGGGAGCGCCGTAAATAATTCTTGGAAAATAGAGAAGCGGTATAAATATAATCCAGCTTACATAACCAGTCGATTATGTCGGCAGAGTTAGATAAATCCTCATCTAACATATATATGTTTACTTTTAAAGGCTCTTTTTATAGTCACCAACTTTATCACTTTTTCAACAATTTGGTTTAAATTGTTTTCCATAAATATCTCACTGAATGAACGAATTACGTATATATTCAAAAGACAGAAAATAACGTCATGTCGTCTGTCATAAATAATTCCTGTCCTCTTAGACACATAATAAATGTTTAATTATTTGTATACGTGCATGTGATCCTTCACAAACGAGTAAAGCAAAAATGGGCAACTGCATTTGCCCGATAGCGTCGGAAAATGGCGAAATCCTGAAAAAGAAATAATTAAAGAAGATAGTCTTTTCGCATAAATGCCCCTACATTAGAATGAAAGCATATTTCTTCAGACGATCGATTTATAAATCAGAAACAGGCGTGATTGTTCGATAAAAAAGCGGTGAAATGTGCAATGTTTATACTGATTTATGCAATATATGATTTTCTGGGTGTAGAACAGCTAACTATATATGCTATCACTTTTCATCCTCATAATATGCCGGCACTACGTATCCTATTACGACATTTCTCTATCCTCCAGTTAGATCCCATCTCCAGTCCTGCATTTCCCTCTCTTCCACTAGTCGCTTTTCGGAGGGACAGAAACGTTCGGGATCTCTTAGTTCATTCTCGTCTGCGCACTTCTGCAGGTCAACTAGGAACTGTCCCTTGTCATCGAAATTGTTTGACTTGCCCTTTTGTTATTCTCACTCCCATGTTACAGTTTCCTAAATCACACTTTGATATTCATGATTCTTTTTCATGTGTGTCCCGTAATTTAATATACTCTATCATATGTAAGAGTTGTGATATGAAGTATATTGGTGAGACTGGTAGACGTTTAGCAGATAGATTCGCCGAACATTTGAGAGATATCACGAATCATCGTGACTCCCCAGTGGCTAATCATTTTAACAGCCCGTCACATCATGGTAGCTCTGATGTCTCTGTAACCGGTTTGTTACGTTGTTATACCGGTGACCGGCAACGTCAGTCCTTGGAATATCGTCTCATTTGTCATATGGGAGTCTTGCAACCACACGGAATGCACATTAATCACCGTTTTGTTTGAGTTACCCACCTTTTCTTTATACCCTCTACTCCCGTATTGCACTGATTCTTGTAATTATTTGTCTTTGTACACTTTCGTGAGTAATTATTATTTTTGTGTTTGCGGTACTTCTATATAATTCTTTTATGTCTTCTTTCGTTTGTGTATGTCAATATGTGATTATTTTTTACTTTACCATTTTGTTATTGTTAAATCATTTACATATTTTGATTTTGATTTCCTCGTTTTTATTGCAGTTGTCTCTTCGATGGTGCCCACACATGTATAGTTATTTGTATATGCATTTCGTTTTACATGGTTCTATGTATCCACACAATTACTTTGGGCCACACATTTGTATGTATACATATACAGTTGTTATAGCATTATCTTTATGTGAACGAACGTTTATATTTACATTAATATATGTATATGTTTCTATGTGTACGAATGTTCATGTTATTGTTTTTATTTATGTTAGAAAGTGTTTATGTGGATGAATGTTCATATATATATATATATATATATATATATATATATATATATATATATATATATATATATATATATATATATATATATATATATATATATATATATATATATATATATATTTATTTATTTATTTATTTATTTATTTATTTATTTATGTGAGCGCTTGTTTATGTTAATGCACGTATCTCCATTCTGTGTCAATGTGTATACCTATTCTGGTGTGAGCCCTTTCCTGTGTGTGGATACATTTACATGCCTGTGCATTTTGTGTGGGTATCCTTCACACATCTGTGTCCATTTTGTTATGTGTTTATTTCTTGACTCTTGGTGTGTGTATACATTTCTATGTATGTTTAGGTTTGGTTTTATATATATGTTTATGTCTATATTTGGTTTAACATTCATTCCATGCGTTTTCAAATGTTGATTCTTCTTGTATCCTTCCTTCCCCAAACCCACTCACCCCACCACCACACAACCTCATCATTACTCATCTATCATTGTCATATGCCATTCTGGTTGGCGTAGGTGACCATGGTTCTCTGTTCACAGTATTGTTATCAGGATCGTTGTTTCCAAGCCTTGCTAGGTTGTCACATTAATATTTTCTCACGTCCCCATCTGTCTCTGTTCCCTTCAGTCTTGCCTGTTGTGATTATGTTCTTAAAACCTGCCTGTCTGATAAAGTGACAAAAGGGGTATTTTTCTTATCTTTTTCTTTTATTATTCTTGCACTCATCTACAGTGCCTCTAATTTCCCACTTTCGGTTTGTTTATAATGAATGCACGCATTTTCTCTTTTACTAGATGCGTTGCCATCCCTGCGCTATGGAAACGGGACTTGATGAAATCTAGTCATCTATTTGGTTTTTTATTTTGTCGTTTTCTGTTGTTTGTTTCTTGAAAAAGGTTCAATTTGAGCCGATACGTGGAGAATTGTCCTGTTTAGTTTTATTGTATGTTTTTTTATATATAATTAAAAAAAATAAATATTTTTATTAATAGGCAAGGTAAGTGTTTTAGTAACCTGTTTAACTCATTTTGCTTTACTATATGTTACAGCCACGGTGTACCAGGATGCCCTGGCACCTGCCCCCTCGGAGCGAAACTATTAGGCACCTGCTCCCTTGGAGAGAGTCTATAATTGTCTACGTTAAATTACCGTAGAGAGTTTCTGAGTAGGTTAAAAGGTTGTGTAGAAAGAATAACGTGGGAGACGACGTCATGGGGAGTCAGAAAAATGATGGCAGAAAAGATGGCAGCGAAATAACGAAATCGTACATTCGAGTTGCAATAGGACGTCGTGTCTGGGATGGCGTCCACCTCCTGACTCGCCAGTGGTCAGTAGCTGCCAGGCTAACCTTGATTGCTGTCGTCTAGTGGCCAGAAATACGTTTGAGTTTGTTTATTGTTCAGAATTACCAGATTAGCTGTAGTCTGTATGATCGGCATTACACTATGTATGTAACAGTTCAATCCCAGTTCAATAGTGCATGTACTTTGGGTTAGAGAGTTTTGTAGCGTTAGAAAAATAGTGCGGAAAAGGGAGATGACGTGCGACTTGGAAACGACATGACGAAAACAAGTTAATTAGGAAGGGAAGAAAAACCATGGCAACTTAGCAGATTGAATGTTCAAGAAATGTACTCAGATTCCCTCGTGTATTCAACTGACTTGGGACATTTTGAAAGAACAGCTATATCATTCTCACCTCGACTGACGGAGAGGACGGTAGTGTTAATAATGTGAGGAACAGTTACCAATGGCTTTCTATAGTTAAGCTATGAGAAACTGCCGGTACTCTGTATATTATAGGCAAATTGGACAGGAACAACTACCAGAACAGACGAAGTAAAACTTATAACGAGATAACGACCATGATATGTAAAGAATCAGCATTTCTACATCAGACGTCTTAAATTCAAGAATATTTAAAAAGGACAGTTGAACCATATAATAACCAGAAGAACGAACTTCTCAAGTAGATTTCAAGGAGGAAAGAACTACAAAGATAGAAAGAAGAAGGAAAACTTCTGGTCAAACTGTTGTTCAAATGGTAAAGAGAAACCAATGGAACACAAATAACAGAATCAGACATGTACGTTATACTGATGTGTGTTTGGAAGTTTCTTTTAACTGTAAGTAGAACAATACACAACAATGATGAACCAGCAATAGTGAAATCAGAAGTAGAACATGAAATAAATTCAATAAAATGTGGAAAAGCTGCAGGCTCTGACAACATAACAGCAGACATAATAAAAACTCTAAATTAATTCGGTGTAGATACTATCACAGAAATTTGCAATGACATATACGAAACAGGCCATATACCTAAAGACCTAACATCATCAATATTCATACCACTACCTAAGAAGCCCAGGGCTGTGGACTGTACAGAATATAGAACAATAAGTCTAATGAGCCATCAAACTAAAATACTTCTCAAGATAATACATGAAAGAATTAAGAACAAGATAGACACGGGGGTCGGTGAAGAACAATTCGGTTTTATGAAAAACAAAGGAACTAGAGAAGCTATACTGAGTATCCGGCTAGTGATAGATAAATATATAGAAGTCCAAAAAAGTATCTATATTTGCTTCATAGACTACAGCAAGGCCTTTGACAGAGTCCAACATGAAAAATTAATCAAATGTCTTCAAGAAATAGGCATAGATGGAAAAGACATCAGGCTGATTAGAAATATATATTGGGAACAAACTGCATCAATAAGGTGTGAAAACAGCTACTCTCCATACATAGAAATAAGAAGAGGGGTAAGACAAGCATGCATTTTATCACCAAGCATATTTAATATCTACACAGAGAATATCTTTAAAAATATAGAAGAAACACCAGGACTCAAGATCAATGGGAAAATAATAAACAACATTAGATATGCAGATGACACTGTTCTTTTAGCAGAAAGTGAACATGAACTACAAAGACTAATAGATCAAGTCAATAAATCAAGTAATGAATATGGACTGGATATAAACATTCAAAAAACACAAACCATGATAATCAGCAAAGACACAGAAGAACAGGAGATAAACATAAACATACAGGGAGAGAAACTACAACAAGTAAAATAATATCAATATCTTGGACACATAGTCACAAATGATGGCAGATGTGAAACAGAAGTTAAAAGGAGAATAGGAATGGCTACAAGTACCTTCAATGGCATGAGGAAATTATTAATATCTAAACAAATTACAAACAAGTTAAAAATGAGAATTATAAAATGCTACATCTATTCCATATTAATGTATGGCTCAGAAACATGGACACTAAATAAACAATTAGAAGACAAAATTGATGCCTTTGAGATGTGGGTATATAGAAGAATAGGGAGAACATCATGGAAAGAGAAGAAAACAAATAAAGAGGTGCTAAAGACACTTAATATGAAGAAAGAACTACTAAGAGACATAAAGATCAGGCAAATAAAATACTTTGGACACATTAAAAGACATGACACCTTATTGAAGACCTTACTTGAGGGTAAAGTCAAAGGGAAGCGAGCAAGAGTTAGGCAGAGATACACGTGGGAGAGTAACATTACACGATGGACAGGTTACAGTCTAGCAGAGTGCACCACCAAGACAAGAGACAGGAGATGTTGGAGATACGTTGCAGCCAACCTTCGTTGCGGAGACGGCACTTGATGATGATGAGAACAATGTTATATAATTGACAAGGTGTGTTTAAAAAGTGGACATTCGATGGCTAGCAGATAACACGACACGTTAGAGCAAATAGAATTAGGTTACTGGATCATCCGTAGGACATAATCTGTATTATTAAAAAAAATGCATTGATGAATTTACTGTTTACAATTTCACTATTGTTGTGGTCATAACGTTGCGATAGTGTTGGAAGATAAACAAGAAAGTATGGTCACTCTAGAATATTGTGATCAATTTGAGATCAGTCAAATAGATTTCAAGGACTAGTATTCCATTTTAATATATTTTTTCTTCTTCTTCAGCGTTCATTCTATAACTCCCACTGGATGTCACTTGTACCATGGTCCTATTAAATTTCCAGCAGGATGTAGTCCAGAGAATGGAAATGCGTTGTGTCGCAGTTGTAATTGCGCAAATGGTCCGACACATCCGTCCTCGACTGGATATTAATATATAAATTACATGGTTGCCACTAACCTAGGTGAGAAGAATGATGACATAAAGTTCATGTAATGACAAATCTGTTGTCAACTGAGAATTTGTATATACATACAACCTGAATACTCAAGGTTATTACTCTGTGATATGAGACTAGAGATAAAGATAAAACGTTTTTAACAACATAAAAAAGAATAACCAGAATATAATTGAGTTAGAACTTCAACAACCATTTGACTAGAGAATCATAACAGTTTTGCCAATAACGATTTAAACTAAGTTTATATTAGGTGGATTTCACTGACAGATTTAACTTAGAAATTGATGTCGACAACAACTTGCAGAATCGTATTTGAACGCATAAGAGATGGAAGATCCAGAACATAGCTTATACATTTACGATCGATCCAACAACAAGAAGACCGACAAAACATTAACGAGTTAACAGACAACGTTCTACGCATAATTATTGTGAACCTGAACGTATGAAGACTTAAACTTTGGACTTTGACCTAATGTACACATGTGTGTGTGTGGACACATGTATCAATTACAATTGTTAGGAATTACCAACCAGTCCAAGAGGTTGGGTAATATTGAACTTTGTATTTTCACAGGTCAGTAATATTGAACTTTGTTTTTCACAGGTCAGTAATATTGAACTTTGTATTTTCACAGGTCAGTAATATTGAACTTTGTATTTTCACAGGTCAGTAATATTGACATGCCATGTTTAAATAAGATGATTACCACTAATTGTTAATGTTAAACTTGAATTACTATTCCAACTTATGCTCACTGATGTTGTAAGAGTTCAAGACAATAAACAATGACACGTTGCCTGAAAAGTTACTTTGTTCCTTGTGTCGTAGTTGTACATTGTAATTGTTAGTGTCTGATAACCACAACCGTCGAGAGACATGCCGAGGTAATCATATTCAGTAGATATATTCACGGGCCATTTTCTTGAGATATTTTCATGACGTTGCTCAAACGCATAACGTTACAAGTGTACTTATTGTCAGCGATTTCCAGGATGACCAGAAATAAGTGGAAATTTACTAATTGTTCAGAAATTACTAGAGTAACGTAATGATGTCGTCTGTATGACCGGCGTTACACTTGATGTACTTATTGTCCGAAATTGCAAGAATTACCAATAGGCTTACTTATTATTGGATTGTTGTATCCGCTTCTATTAATATTTGCCATTGTTTAAACGATTTTGGTTGTTGAAAATTAAATGCAGTTTTGAACGTTCATGTCCCGATTAATGTACATGATTATCAACAGTTTGAGAGTTGTATGAAACTATATGTCTCGTACGTTCATGTCATATCATGTACCAGTCCACAAGATGAAGAACAACGGGACAGTTGGTAAGAATACTGAGGTTCATCGGTCGCCCTAATAACCTTTTCACCGAATTCTCCACCAATTCCTGACAACTCGAAGAAGATTCCCAACCAAACATACCCCAAATCCCCACACATAAATGGACCTCTATGGGGATTTACGGTGACAACGGGGAGGCGTTACCATCAATGGAAAAAATTTCCATGACCTGCAAAAATTGGTGGAAAAAAAACTGTATGTTCTCGAAATCCAATCGGCAATCATACTGTAGTAGGTGTGGTACTAGTTGTGACCAGACTTCGGGTTGAAACTGTGGTTAGGACTAACGACACGGCACTGTCAACCTTCGATACAACTGAAGTAACAGGAAAGAACTTGGAACTAGATACACATAAGGTAGCAGTATAACCGTTTCACGATTACTGACTTAACAAGTATTTTAGAAATCCTAAAGATTCACGTCATCGGGAACTCTCAAAACAAAAACAAGAAATTTTATCCAAGGAGCAAAAATGCGCCATGAGAATAATATGCATCTTTGGGACCGTTGTGAAATCAACGAATGAGATTGCGAGTTCCAGAAGGTTCTAACATCGAAATATATATACGTTGTAGGAAATGATTGATATTCATTTTTCTCATGTATTAGGTTGCAAGTAGAGCTAGTTAGAGACTGCCATCCCTGTGGCAAGGAACTTAGAGGTTAGATAGTTAGGAACTTTTTAAAGGAATTATAGAATATGAACTGTGGATAACAATATCATCAGGAAGTCACAACAAAACTAACATTTGAAGATTTGAAGGACATCTTGGTTCATAGCCACCTTAAGTCTTCTGTTCCCGACCATTTTAGCACTGTTCCTTGCTCACGTGTCCGTTGCTATGCACGTCCTTAAGTAGTTCAGATGCGCTCCATTTCATTTCAGAAGGCCACTTTCTCCATCGATGAGACCTTTACAGGTGAATCCCGTAATATCATTTACGTGATTATATGTAAACGCTGTGGCAAACAGTACATCGGGGAAACTGGCCTACGATTGAGCGATCGATTTTGTAACTATCTTCATGCCATCATGCACAGAACACCCACTCCTGTGGCCACACACTTCAACTGCGAGGGTCATAATGGAGCTTTTGATATTCAGATCATCGCCATTGTAACAGTACCACTCCTGTCCAATAGCGCATTAAATTTGTGTTGGAGAGTTTTGGTACAGTTGGAAATAACTAGCGAAAAAAATGACGTAAAACCTAGTTACGAAATGACGTAAGTGAGAGAACGGACAGAAAATGGCTCATGTATTTTGATTTGACAGGAAAACACAGCTAATAGTAAGGCCTAGCTGGAAATACATGGGATTATAGAACAATCGAGAAGTTAAATATTCACTCACAATATAGAACGTTAAAAATATAATAGTAGAGAACCTTAGAATATAATATTTTAGTGAACTGAGCGTGAGAAGAAACGTGAATTTCGTGCAGTTCATATAGAACATATGATGTAATCTGAAGAGAGATATATACGAAGGTAAGAATGATTTTAGGATAGTTTAAGATTGAACATTCGCGAGTGAACATTAAGAGATTCCAGAGTCGACAGTCTACGGTCAGTCAAGCGAGGAACAACATCGCCTGTGCGATGTTCATAAGAACAGACATATTGTAACATTAGAATTGCTGAATGGCACGATAGTTCGTTCTGTAACTGAAGCGTCAACACGATACAGGTTCTCTAGAATCTAGAAACAGCATACAAAATCTAGAAAACACACTCTTCAAGCAAACACCTACCATGAATCAGTCAACTGAATTAATCGACCAACCATCTATCTAGATGTGTTGTTCTTAACAGTCGAATACAGTTAGTACTTGTGAAATAGAGAATTCGGTTAGGTCGGAGACTGAACCTAAACTGGAATTAGATAGTCTTACCGTTGGGAAAGCTGTGCATAGAATAAAATATCGTATCTAACTTCATATTTGACAATTTCATTTGAGATAGAGAGAAAAGTCAAGGAATAGATAAACAAATAAAGGGATAGAAGAGGAAATTGAGGATAGCTGTGTGTAACAATGATTTATGGTTAGCAACACAACTGTCAAGGAGTCTTGTGGAGTTGTCTTACCAAGAGTATTTATCAAGAGTTCCCATTGAGATGTTGCTTCCTTTCTACTGAGATACAGTACAGCCATAGTTTACCTGAGGTAGTTCTAAGCGTGTCTTGGGTCCATCGAACTGAAGGATATTAGTTAGTTAGTTAGTTTGTTCCTTTCGTGCCGCAAGCGACACATAGGGCAGAGATTTTGGTTCTCCATGTGATGCGGTTCGCTGCCTGCAGCTTTAGTTCCTGGATGGGCTTACAGCCTATTAATTCCCCTTCTTTAAGAATGGTATTTTTAAGGATATACTAACTGAATTATGTTCTCTTTCTTCACTAACATAAAAGACTTAACCGAATGCAATTATTTGAGACGACAAATCCTACTACGAGATTGCTATCTATAAAACGGAATTATCAAAGTGTTTTCAAGAAACACTATAGACCAACTAGGGAGTTTGTATTGAACCAGTGCAACAACAAAAAAGGAAGTTCACATAAACAACTAAGACCTTAGATCAGTACTAGGACAATATGTATACATTCTTTCTGGAATTAATTTTAAGGAAGACATCTTATAAGATAGCAGCAATACAACGAAAAGACAAATTGATTTATTTTGGACTGTTAAATAGACGAAAGAAACACCTGATTTGTGAATATCAAATATCAATGTGTATAAACATGTCTTGTTGTACATTTATGAATATGTTATGTTCATTTTAATAATACTATGAACCAGCTATCCCACGGACTCCCTTGATAAATTAAAAACACTGAGACCTGTGATGACGGGGTTGTTGTGTTGTTAAGACTATTAATAATCGTATGTTGGTTTGAAGTTTACCGTAAAAAAGAATCTGTTATGTTTTTGTGGGAGAATATATATGTAAAATAAAATCGCGGGACACACATCACAAAGTCGAAGTAAAAAAATTATATAGGATAAATATAAAGATATTCCATAAGAGTAACCGGGGGAATAAAAACGGTTATACCATCAGATCTTGCACCGTCGATGATAGATCTAGGTACGCTTTAGAAAATCGTCTCATTTTTGAATTGTGTACACTCAAGCCTTTTGGACTCAATTCCGACCACTCTTATGTCTAGTACTGGATTGGTGTGGTCTTTGTCTTTATTATTTTTGTTCGTCATTTACTCATCACAGGAGTCCAATGGTTAGGCAGACTACTCACAATAGCCTGGTCAGAAAGAGAAGTACCAGATGACTGGCAAAAATCAGTAATTGTACCACTATGGAAAAACAAAGGTAATAAGAGAGAGTGTGAATCATATAGAGGCATCTCCTTGTTAAGTCACACAGGTAGAATCTACGCAAAAATAATAGAACAGAGAATGCAATACATTGTGGAACCACAGTTGAGCCCCTCTCAGTTTGGCTTCAGAAGGGGAACAAGCTGTACAGACGCACTTTTCACACTGAGACAACTGAGTGAAAAAGCAATCGAATACAATCAAGATTTAAACACAGTATTTGTAGACCAGGAAAAGGCATTCGACAGAGTAGATAGAAACATTCTATGGGAAATCAGAGGACAACTGTTATATAACATAAAAGCGATATATCAAAAATGCCAAAGCTCAGTAGGAACAACAGATGGAATGACTGAACCTTTTGAAACAAGATCTGGAGTAAGACAAGGATGCATACTTTCACCCCTACTTTTCAACATATACATGGACAGAATAATAAAAGAAGCTCATATCAACAAAGAGGAAAACATTGCAAATAAACCTGATGTAGAACGTAATATTGAAAGCAATGAACTATTATTTGCCGATGATCAAAGTTTAATATACAAAGAATAGGAAACTTTGCAAAAGCGCATCACTGCATTGTTGTTAGCGTGTCAGAAGTACAACATGAAAAAAATGTTTGAAATTAGCAAGTCTTCAACACCAATGAATATAACAATAGATAACACCAAAGTGAAACAAGCCAAAGAATTTAAATATCTAGGCAGCATTTTTTCCGAAGATGGAAGACTAGACAGAGAAATAGAAACAAGGTGCCAGAAAGCAAACACAGTGACTTACCAACTTTCACCATTAATTCTTCATCCAAAGATCAAGATGGAAATTAAAAAACAAATAATATCAACAATTTTTATACAAACACTGTGCTACCAATGTCAAACATGGTCTTTAACAGCTTCGCAACAAAGAAAAATCGTCACATGTGAAATGAAGTGTCTGAGGAAAACTGCAATGGTTACCAAACTAGATAAAATAAGAAATGAAGAAATTAGGAATAGAGTTGGTATAATATCAAGTATCGAACATATTGAGAGACAGCAAGTAAAATGGTTCGGCCACCTTATGAGAATGAAGCCAAACCAAATACCAATAAGAGCATATCATCATCATCAGGTGCCATGCCGTGTGCCGTAGGCGGTCATGGCTCTCCACAGCTCTCTGTCCACAGTGTTATGTATCAAAGACGTTGTTGTTTCCTTGCCGTGCCATGTTGTCAAACTGTCTAATATTTTCTCACGTTGTCGCCCTCTGTCTCTTGTGCCTTCAATCTTGCCTGTTGTGACTATGTTCTCTAAACCTGCCTGTCTCATGAAGTGGCCAAAAAAAGAAGATTGCCTTTTTCTTATATTGTTGACTAAGGACCGTTTCGCATTTAACTCATTCAACACCTCAACATTAGTTTTTCTGACAGTCCATGGTATTCTCAACATTCTTCTGTAGAACCACATCTCTGTTGCCTCCAATCTCCCACTTTCCAGTTTGTTTATTGTCCAAGATTCGCACCCATATGTTAGTATAGGGGTTATATAGCACTGCAGAACTCTCTTTCTCACCTCTAATGACATGGTCTTATTACACAGTATATTTTTCATTTTTCTGAATGTTGTTTTTGCCTGTCCCAATGTGAATCTTATTTCTGTTGAACTTCTTCCATCTGCTGTAATCATTGTACCTAGATATTTGAATTGGTGGACCTGTTTTAATACTATATCATTCACTATGATCTTGCAAGGTGTGTTATTTTGTTTCTTTGAAATAACCATTACTTCTGTTTTCTTGATATTTAGGAATATGCCTTTCTCTTTACTTTCTGTGACTACTACTTTAATTAAATTTTGAAGGTCTTCCTCACTTTTTGCAATCAGAACAGTGTCATCCGCATATCTCAAATTATTTATGTTATGTCCTCCAACTGATATTCCTGGGATATCTACTATTGCATGCAATATGTTTTCACTGTATTATGAGAACTGGTCTGGTGAAAGCACGCATCCCTGTCTGACTCCTTGTTTTATTTGTTGAAAAGGGTCAAATTGGTTTCCTACTCTCATTGCTGCTGTTTGTTGCCAGTACATGTTCTTGATTATTCTTAAATCCTTGCTGTCAATGTTCAGATTCTCTAGCATGTGTATAATTTCGCTATGTTATCAAATGCTTTCGTGTAGTCTATAAAACAGAGGTACAGATCTGTTTTTACCTCTATAGACCTCTCTATTAGTGTTCTCAATATATAAATAGCATTGTTGGTACCTTTGCCTTCTACAACGCCACATTGTTCTGGACTTATTTCTGATTTTATTTTGAGTCGATAAATCAAACATCTAAAGAGATAATACCTTAAGTAAAACATACATCAAAACAAAAATTGATGACTGAGGAAATATTATAATTTATGAGCACCAGAAATAACACGTTTTTGTTATTTTTGTCTGTTTCGTTTCTTGAGAAAGGTTGTGTTTGGACCGTAACGTGGAAACAGTCCTTGTTATTGTGTTTATTGTTATTTAGTTTCTACATTGTTTCGTTTATTTTGATAGTTAGTACTATAGTAACATTATTAAATTTATAGTTAGTATTATAGTAACATTATTAAATTTATATAGTCTGTTGTCGCTTACGTTATTAGAGCAGTCTACACGATTACAAATAATTAATTGAGTGACATATTGTTTAGTAGTGAAAACAAAGATTTCAATTGTTTGCTGCTTCACACAGATGTTCGCTGGCTTTCAATTGAACAATTGAACAATTTGATTTGATTCCATACTAGGGTTCATAGAAAACAGAGAAAACGGATTACGGCCCAACATGGTTACATTCAAAAATGGCATCGCTTATTAGACACACCTCTATAAAGTATATAATGAAGTCAATTTACAATTACAAGCCGATGAGTTGAATTTAATTAAAATAAAAAATATTATTAATGCTTTTCTGGATAAATTACTTCTGTTCAATCGGAATCTAGACCGAGGGGAATATAACCACTTTCCAAATTTGTCAACATATTCTCTAAACGTAAGATTTACTTATATACTACCAACATTTGGATGTTCTCCATGCTGATGTCAATGAGGCTTTAAAGAATATTCTAAACATGAATATACCACATTGGGTTATAGATCATTTCTCACATGTAAACACAGGAGCATCATCACATTTAGAAGAGGAACTCATAGAACTGACAACAAATGAATAATTAAAAATAAATTTCAAAACTGGATACCAAACGTTGTAGCTTCAGAAATCAATACCGACACTGCACTTTCGATTTTTGGAAACAGTGCACAAATTAGTAATTAAATTTTCACTTTCATATTTGGTTGAGCGTGGTTTTTGTGCTGTAGCGAACCTACTCAGAAAAAGAACAGATTGCACAAAATTAAGCGGGTAGATTTATGACTGTTCTTGAACCTCATATTAAACAACTTTAAACATGCATCACAGTCATCCTTCGCATTAATTTGTTATTTTTTGCTTTGTATTTTTACTTTGTACGTTTTCACTAAACGATTATTGCGCAATATATTCTATGGTGTTCTAATTATTACAATACGATTCTTACTAGTGTAATGCAATCTCTGAATATTTATTCCCAAATTTTATTTTGAAACCACTGTATGAAACTGTGCAACATGCGGCTTTATCACACAGCTACAAACCTATCGGTAAACATGCAGTACTTGACAATTAAAAAAAACAACCAACCAACTTGTGCATACTGTTATTCGAGAATACACTGTACAATGTTTACATGTGAGCTATGCTTCAGTACAATCGGTATAGAAATATCTGTGTTCAAGATGAAGCATGTATTGGCCGTTACTTTTTCCATAATTTAATAATTTAACGGCCCACGCAGTAATGTTTTCGGCCCTGTGGCGGCGTGATACAGGTTAGATTGATAGATACGTACACCCCGAATAGGATACGGTAGCAAACGTGTAATGTATCTTTAGCTGATAATTACGTTGAAAATATCAACCGAATTGAAAGCGGAAACCTGTTATAATTTGGCGTGGGGAAGAGGGGGGGATTACAACATTTATATCGTGAAAAGTGGTCGTTTCCCCCCAAAAATGTGGAAACCTATGTGCTAGAACAATCACTGACCATATGCCAGTGTAGCTGGATGAAAGGATGTTTAGTTTAAAGTACCAATCGTCTTCCTTCCCCCTGTTATAATTGATGGAAGTGAGAATGACTTTCAAGTCCTTCATATCCGTCTTTGAAAACAATGTTGTACTTTTTATAGACACAACCATGCTGATTGTTCAGTACCTGGAGGAAGTCCACCTCATCCACCACTACTGAATAGATTGTTCAGTACCTGGAGGAAGTCCACCTCACCCACCACTACTAAATAGATTGTTCAGTTCCTGTAGGAAGTCCACCTCATCCACCACTACCGAATATATTGTTTTTCGCTGGAAAAGGTTACACTTGTTGACAGAAAATTATATCTGGGAAAATTCCAACAATATCCACTACAAGAACGCACAAATAGAAAACGTAGCACATTGTCGAAAGCAACAAAAAAGGTAAAGGAAAAAAAACAAAGAATGTCACTTGGAGAGTATGCGAACGACATATAGTTGAGTTTAGGATTGTGTGTGGGAAGAACAACATAACATAAGGAAACACAGAAGTATACAATATAGTCGGACTGAGAAATTATGAGAAAAAAGGTTTCATCACAGAAATGGAAGAAGCAAAGGATTGGCAAGAAGTAATAAATATACGTGTACCTTACTGAAGGATTCCGTTTCACGAGGAATGACATAAATGTTATACTTTTACTGAACAGAGACGATGGAGTGGAAAGCCAACGATGACCGTTAATTATAAATACAAGGTAACTTCGTGAAACGTAACAACAATTGTACTATAAAACGTGTTTTACGTAAGTACAATTGTTACGTTTCACGCAGTTACCTTGTATTGATTGTCGTATTGAAATTTTCAACTGCAACTTCTCGTCTTGTAAGTACTTTTCTTTTTTTAATTTTAATTTTAGCTTTATTTCCATCATTATCTTCCGGTATTTCCGTTGGATAGGTTTGTTTGTTGTGATAGTTTTTCCATACGTTGTCTTTGATGCTTCGTGTGTATCAAGATAAAGACCTTTTGTTTGAAACGTTGAATATGTTTTGTGTATTGTAATGTGTATGTTTTCTTGTGTGGACATCGTTACCCACTAGTTTTAGTTATAGTCTGTCGTGTCTCAGTGAAGCGATTATATAAACCTGTGTTGTACGTAATTTCAATTGTATAAATACATTGGTTTTTATCACCAACAAATTTGATTTATCACCATCATTTTGATATGTCACACATTTTGATAACTTTTTGGTCAACTGAACACCTTTCGTGTGGATGGACCTCTTCATCAAGATACGGAACTATTTGATAACCTATCTACCCAAGTTATTCTTAGGAGATTTTACATATATTTTCATAAAGTTGGGGATTGTAACGAAAACTCCGTGTAACGGACCATGATGGACATCTGTGTTTTGAAAAAAACGAGACGCATGTAACCGCCTATGTTATTACACTGCTTAATCGAAAGTATAAATACTATTGTGTGTCTCCAGGTGAATTATGGTTAATCGTAATCATACTTGCCGTTAAGCGTATGGGTGGGAGTGTAAACTGTCGTTCCAAGGCCAGATGTGTCTTCGTGGCTGCACTTATTCCATGTTTATTCATTGCTATCGTGATGTTTTTTAACCACCGTTTTCTTTGGTCTACCTTTGACTTTACGTTCGGATATTCTTTTGTTATATGCTCTTATTGGAATTTGGTTTGGGCTCATTCTAATAAGGTGACCGAACCATTTTACTTGCTGTCTTTCAATATGTTCAATACATGATATTATACTCCAACTCTTTTCCTAATTTCTTCATTTCTTATTTTATCTAGTTTAATAACCATTGCAGTATTTATCAGACACTTCATTTCACATGTAACGATTTTTCTCTGATGCGAGGCTGTTAAAGACCACGTTTGACATTGGTAGCAGAGTGTTGGTATAAAAACTGTAGATATCTGCTTTTCTAAAAATTAAATTTCCATCTTGATCTTTGGGTGAAGAAGTAATAGTGAAAGTTGGTAGGTCACCGTGTTTGCTTTCTGGCATCTTGTTTCTATTTCTCTGTCTAGTCTGCCATGTTTGGAAAAAAATACTGCCTACATATTTAAATTCTTTGGCTCTCTGTTTCACTTTGGAGTTATCTATTGTTATATATATTTGTATTGCAGATTAGCCAATTTTCAATACTTCTGTTTTAAAGATACTAGTTGCAGATACGTCTGATACTGTTGCAAATAATAGAAAGTTTAAATACAAATAGGATATTCTGTTTTCCTTCCGAAAACATATATGGATTTTGTCAAGTTCGTTGCTAATAACAAAAACTCCTTGTAACGGACCATGAAAGACATCTGTGTTTTGAAAGGAACGAAGAACATAAAACGATCTTATATATTTATATCAACTCAAATACTAGGGAAGGAAATTAATCAATTAGGAAACTGACATTATTATTCAATTAATCGAAATTAGGGGAGCAACAGACAACTGCTGATAGGAGATACCAAGAAATCGGAAGTCAATAGATAAATACACTTGTAAAAGTTATATATGTAATATCTGTATACCATTTTCATTTCTATTTAGTTATTTTGTATTAAAGTTTGTGTTGAATAGAGAGGGCTGTTATTGTACTTCTAAGATAATTAGTTTGGTTTATATATAATTAAGTTAATAAACTGAGATAGATTGTAACAGTGATTTGTTAATACATTTGTAATTAATAAAAAAAGGAAACATTGGTTGTGTATAGTTACTTGATACACACATCGGTGAATGTTAAATAAAAGAATACATGCATTGTATTAAAAAATTGAACGAGGAAGTAGAACTGCCAGTAATAATGGGACTGTGTCCAACTGGTCGTTATTGAGAATTAATCCATAATCTTAGGCTGACAATCATGGTCAAGACTTTATGTTGACCAGGAGAGACAAGACTATTATGAAAGACGAGTAAGATAAAACCAGCATCCATACGCATAGTTAACATTCAAACCACTTACCAGAGATTACAGAACCATCGCGGTTAAGTTTAAAATATTTCACGGTTGTACACGCAATAACCCAGATGTTTGTAATTGTGGTCGCCATGTCTAATGTTATCACTGTACAGTGTATCTGTGGTCACCATCTAGTGTTGTTTACTTTGTATCTGTGGTCACTATCTAATGTTACTGTAATGCACTTTGTATTTGTTATCTGTGGGCACCGTTTAATGATGTTGTATGTATATGTGTCTTTTGGCACCCACATGTTATGGAATGTACGAGACATGTTCAAATTATTCGTTAATAAAGAACAATTATGCAGCACCTGGAATTTGAAGCAGATCCGCTCAAATGGCACCCAGTCGCCTTGCAGTTTGAGACACGTCTTCCATCTTCGAGCACACAATATCTCTAAAATACGATGTGATTTTAGTCAAGAATTTCAGCGTTTATATTCTCAAGCTACTAAGAATATGTAAACGCGAATGCTTGATCGGAGAGGAGTGTCTGTCTCAGAAAATCATGCACATGAACGCACCAGAATAAGACGGGACAACCAAAACTAAAAAGTCACAGCATGGTAGCACTGATGTTTCTGTAACTGGTCTTTTACGTTGCTATTCTGGTGACTGGCAACGTCAGTCTTTGGAATATCGGTTCATTTATCATATGAGAGTCTTACAACCACACGTCATGAAAATTAATGTCCATTTTGTTTGATTTACCCAGTACTTTTTAATAACCTCTACTCCCATATTTTACTGATCATTGTAACTGTTTGTTTATGTGCACATAATCAGTAATTATCTTTGTGTTTGCCAGATTTCTTTGTATTTCTATTATGTCTTTGTTGTTTCTGTTGATGATATTGTATTCGAATCTGTCAATTGTGTATGATTTTACCCTATTTTGTAATTGTGTTATTTCATTTACATATCTTTACTTTCGTTATTGTTTCGTTTCCTCAATTTATTATTGTAATTGTTTTACAGATGGGTATCCACAGATATATATGTATTTGAGTATGCATATTATTTTACATGGTTCTATGTATCCATACATTTAATTTGGGTATACATTTGTATGTGTGCATATTCTTGTGGTATAGCAATACATGTGAGTATCTTCATGTGAACGAACGTGTATTGGAATACATGTTTATATATATATATATATATATATATATATATATATATATATATATATATATATATATATATATATATATATATATATATATATATATATATATATATATATATATATATATCTATGCGTGCGAATGGTCATGTTACATGTATTTATGTAAATACATGTATATATATTTATATTAATGCTTATTTTGTGTCAATATGTACACCTATTCTTGTGCGAATCCTTACTTGAGTGTGGATGTATTTACATGGCTGTTCAGTTTCTATGGTTATATATATATATATATATATATATATATATATATATATATATATATATATATATATATATATATATATATATATATATATATATATATATATATATATATATATATATATATATATATATATATATAATTGTGTGATTCTATGTGGATGTATATATATTTTTGATGTAAATCTATCACATGTGCTGTCAATTGCTATTCTTCCTTTCTCATTTATATGATCTCTGCATCTATCAGTAGACACCCTCTACCCTACGACAAATTTCTTTTTCTATCCTTTCCCATTTTATATATATCTCCCCCCCCCCTCCGTCTTGGCATCGCTAATTGTTGTCCCCTTTATTAATTTTTGCATTTTTCATCTTTAAATTTGGGCTTCCATTTGATCCTTTATGCCATGCACATTTCTGACTATCAATATTGCGCTATTTTTAGCCCAAATATTGAACGGTATTTTTTGTGCCTTTTACAATGGCGATAGCATCGATACTGGGCAATGCTTTTTGGAGAGTAAGACATTGTCCCAGTCATTTTGGTTATCAATATTTTTATGGTTGTGTTTTCTTATCCATTATTTGTTTCTTGAGAAAGGTCCCGATTGGACAGATACGGTGATAATTTCCCTTGATCTATGTTTTATTGTTGTTTTCATTTTTTTAAGTCAATAGTTAGGTGTCAGTCACCTAATTACTTTATTTAGGATTCACCAAAAAGAAATGACGAATAGGAAAAACGTCTGACTTGGAGAGTATCATGACGACATTACTACCCGGCGTGATGGCGAAGAAATGGGTTTCCTACTTGAAGGAGAAGAAAGTAACCGAGTAAAAACACTATAACTTATATATAAACTTTGAAAATGAACCACAACGCAGAAACACATTTCCCAAGAAGATCTCTGAAATATTGTGAGGAATAACAAGGGAAAGTGGAACTAATAAGTACTGAAATAAAATACAGAAACAATATATTTATATTGTATATAAACTATTTTGAACTCCATTTGAAAACAAGATAGACAGGTTGTACACAATCTTATAAGGGAAGAGCATGAATAATTGAAGTCCAACGGTAAATAATAATAATAGAAATTCAATCACAACAACCGGAATCTTGCCAACACAGAAAGGTCTCCGAATAGAGAGAATCAAAGTGGCATAGTAATTAAGAAGAACTGACATTGGAATGCGCTGAAACTAACAATATAGACACAAACTTGTTGTTGTTCGTCCATCACAAGTGATGATGACCATTTGCTACATCCACTTTTGAAAATTCAATTAGTGCTATGTCCTTGATTATGAGTTCGTAGATGGCTAATGAACCCTATTCGAGCTGTAAATGTCCTTGGACAGTTCGGACATGGAATGACGACTTTCTATGACGAACCTCTCCTGAGATTAAAATATGAATTTCGTATTCTATAGAGTCAGAGACTAAATTTTCAAGATATTTTAACTCACGTATGCTTGTATTACATATCTAATTTGAATGTATTAATAAATGTTTAATGAAATGTTTACAGACCATAATAATGATAATTGGATTAGGTAATTTTTTTTATTTATTTTATTTATTTATTTATCCTATTTTAGGACCCTCTAGGATATTTCCCATGGTTCTAGATTGTGCAATCTATAAAACAGAAGAACCTAATCTTGTCACAAAAAATCATTAAATTATTATTTGCTGGTAAATGCTGATGTGTAGAATTCGTTTTATGTCAAATGAATTGAATAAAGTGAAATGGATAATTACGGAGTTTAAAATGGTAGAAATTTAGATGTCTTAGAGTTGACCCTAACTAATAATCATATGAAAGTAAAACTTACACTGATCTCAAGAATTTTAAGATAACTTGTATACAATTTTAATAAGAAGATTTAGTGGACTCTGATTGTACGTTATGGCTAACTTTACGAAATATGGAAAAAATTGTGGTTGCATAGTTGAAGAACAGCGAGTTAAGAGTCGACATCGGGAGTAACCTAAAATTCTCCTCAGATATGTAACTTTCACGGTTACATATATGAACTGGTCGATGGACAGACAGACAACAATACATGTTGAACAGATATGTAAACCGAAAGTACCACATACACATTTTGTAACAGCGAAATCACAACCGAAGGAAAATAACAATACAGGAATAAATATGCAGCGAAGCGCCAGTACTGAACGGAGCAACCAATGGGTGACATCACATATTTGTGGGTAGATACGGCAGTCTTTTAGAATGAGTTGTGGCTAGAGTAAGATGTGAAAATATAAACCATCCGCCCGTGTGTTTGCCGGGGCGCGAAAGGGAAGAAAAGAATAGCAACACTGTTTACCTTTCACGCATGTCGTAAAGGCGACTAAGGAGGTTATGGGATGGAGTTGTCTGTCCCATCCTATATAGGGTCAGTGACCCAAAGCCATGCTAAAGACGGATGTGTCAGGCCGAACGGCGCAGATATCGCAGCAAAGCTGTAAACCATGACACAACGCATTCCGTTCTTCGGACTACATCCTGCTAATCTGCAGGAGATTGAGAACGAACTCAGAAGAAGAAGAATTAAACCAACTGGAATTTGAAAACAACGATAGCCAATGTGCATTTAAAATTCAAGACGACGAGCAGTAATGACAAAAGAATACGTTTAACAAGGTAATATACACAGAGAACAAGTAAAATATCATTAGAGAAGGAAAACGGACATCAAGTTAAAGATAGCGCAGTTACTTTGATGCGCTTGTGATTTCATTTTTTACTGAGGATCCCGTAGTTGTAACCTTCGATAACAGTTATCATGTTGTTCTGACAGGCCGATGTTGTGCTTGAACTAAAGAGTTTAATGAGGAAGACGATCATCGACAAACGAGAGAAGAAATTTGTTAACAATACAACTGTGACAACGTCTGTATGCAGTCAAAATGGCGGATCGCAAGCTCATATTATCAACAATATTCTGAATATACCATTTGCCGGGGAGCGACATGCTATATGGATGGAGATGCGGTTGTCATGTGCAGTGTTTTATTCGACAGAAAAGGCGAAAATTATATGTGCAAAAGCCCATTTAATGAAGGTTGGTATAATTTACGACTTAAACAATTTATTACAAGAGTTAAGAAATTCCCGCCTAGCACACATACCAACAAGTTTTCGCTGTCGAACGGGAATTCCTGTAAAGATCAAGACAACTCGCTGTCCAGTATATACGGAAATTTCTACTATAGTCCGTTCAGATTCGTTTGCCGAGATGTTAAATTATTTTTATCAAAAACGTATTGTTCATTTGGATTGATCATTTGAAGTTAGGTTTAGAATAATAATGTCGCTATAGAAATATTTTTTTATCAAAGAAATGTGATCCAGTATCAAAGATACCTTATTTAACCTATATTAAAAAAAAGTTAATCTAAATTATAAACAACCGCTGGATTATGTAGATGCTTACATCTCACAGCTGATTATTAAATATAAAGGCATGACCCTCACGGTAGAATGTGCACCGTTCTAAAAGTAGTTGTTTCCACTGTACATTTGTATAAAGCAATGTTGCATATGGAAATTCCCGTTTAGCACCAAATATTATTTTTCCTGAACTTAGAATTTTGTGAAATCAGAAACGGCTATTGACTCGATTTCAAGTCACAAGTCAAAGGCACGTCTCAATATTTACAGAAAGTAGGCGGCACTAAGCATATTACCTTCTGCTATGTGAGAATGAATCTGAAAGCGAAATATTTTACTGAGCATAACATTGCTATAAAGATTTATCAATACTTCTGCAGAGAGCGTAAAAAGGGACATCTTTATTGTTCTTTATCAAATCCTGAGAAGAGAACAATGCATATTTTAGGTTTGTGTAAACGTTCATTTGATCGAATAGTGGAAGCAAGCGGATATTTATTGCCAACAAATTCAGGATAGCAAGGAAGGAAAGAAAAGATAGACAGTTTCGATAAGGACCTAGTAAAAAGAGAAATATGTAGAATGTTTGATAAAAACGAAGAAGTGACACTTAGAAAGTTGAAGATTTGGCTGAAAACTAATAACGACATTGAAATATCAAAAACTTTATTATGGAAAACTGTAAGAAATGCAGGCTTCACCTTTAGAAAGTATGCTGGTGGAAAAAACATTATGTGTGAAAAGCCACATCTGGTAGCTCTTAGAAGCAAGTATTTACGTGAAGTGAAGGGAATGCGCGAGAATGGTTATGATATTGTGTATTTAGATGAAACTTGGATCAACGCTCATCATACAAATGAAAAGGAATGGCAGTTAGCAGATGGAAGTATTAAAAGATCAGTACCAAGTAGTAAAGGGCAACGTTTGATAGTTGCACATGCAGGTAGCAGACATAATGGGTTGTTGCAGAATGCTCATCTAATTTTCATTTCAAAATCCATTGACAATAGAGACTACCACTCCGAAATGAATGGGCACATATTCGAAGACTGGATCGAAAAAAGTATTCTTCCAATATTAGATAGACCTTCTTGTCTGATAATGGACAATGCTTCATACCATAACGCAGTGAACGTAGAAGATAGAATCCCAACATCATCAAGTACAAAAGATGCAATCAAAACGTGGCTCATAAAAGAACACATACCAGTTACCGACAGGTACTTGAAACCCGAATTGCTTAACCTTGTAAAACAGACACAACGAACAAAGATATTTAAAATAGACAAGTTAATTGAAGAACATGGTCATAGATGTTTGAGACTACCTCCATATCATGCACACTTAAATCCTATAGAGCTAATTTGGGCAAAAGTTAAAGGACACGTAGCATCTACAAATACAACTTTCAAATTATGTGATATTGAGACACTTACAAATCAGGCTCTATCAAATATACATAAAGACTACTGGGTGAAATGTGAGGATCATGTGTTACGCCAAGAAGAGGAATATTGGAAAAAGGAAGGTTTGTTGTTTGTTCAGCCGAAAACAGTAATCGACCTATTTGACTCGTCTGATTATGAATGATCATTACTCTGATTAAGTCTACACTAAAAAAAGTTTGATTTGCAAAATTTACAAGTTGATTTGTAAAACATTTCATTGCTCAATACCACCCAAGCAATTCAAAAAAATGTTATAAGCAAACCATCAACCATTACTTATAAAAATTAGCCCGCTTGATTCAATACAGAAGTTTAGATATCTTGGATCAACTATTACAGACACAATTTCCTTACATGAAGAAGTATATGTACTTATTTCAAAGGCAGCGACAACATTTGTGAAACTCACACCAAGAGCATGGAACAATATCAAATTGACTCTACGAACAAAAGATATATTTTAAATTTTTTTTACACCTGCCACCATGTAAAATTTTGTGGACACGCCTATGGGTCATCATTGCACTAGATTACTGTAAAATATTTTGTTTATGGTCGAAATAATATTTACATGGGCAAACATCAAAAGAATTCGCCGCTTTCAAATAACCGTTACAGCTAGACATCAAGTAACACATATGTTTTCGCGACATGGACATTTTAACAACGTATGCCAAAATTCATGTGAAATCATCAAGAACTTTTTGAATTATAAATCATAACATAGACATAAAAACAACACTAGAGCTCCAGCCCTCACAGTGCGTGGACGGGCACAGCGTGGATGGGCGGAACAAAACAAATGTTGCAAGGGCTAGAGTTGTGCCCTGACGTCGACGTCTGTTTCGGCAGAATTAGACTCAGAATACCATTAGGTCAGAAAACGCGGTCATCGCGGTGTTAACAACAGAGGGTGGAGAAATAATAAATTCATAAGGAAAACCGATAGAATTCGTAAAATAACATTAACATTGGATATAGCAGCGAGTGAACCAATATCAAATTTTAGAAGACGGAAGATATATTGAGGAACAGATAACAGAAAATAACAATAGATTAGGAAGTCATTAGGCAGAACGCAAATAGATGTTGAGGTCGCAAACTTTTGTGACCACGAAGAAAATCGATATAATTTTTCTACGACCGATCAACTGACGTCTGGACGGTGCATGCTGGTCGACGAAAACGAAGCCATGTTTGAATACTGAATTGTAGTTGCCAACCGGAACTTTGAAGTCTATCCTTGGTTTGTCGAGCGTGGCAATTTACCTCCGAATTTCAACCTGAATTGAATAATCTCTGGGATTTTGAGTTCCCTGGAGATATAAAGTTCAAATCAACCAGGCTGTGAAATAAGATTCAACGACCCCAGGAGGATCTTCACGCGAAGATCAGATACATTTTTACTATTATGATGTTGTTAAGTGTGTAGTGTAAGGTTGAATTGGTAGATAATAAATAGATATTAAAACTATTATTATTGGTTTATAAACTCCCCAACAGATTATAGTTATAAAATTATCTGTTTTGTGGAAGTTAGTATGGTAGTTAAGTATAGTTATAGTTTCCAGTAAAACAGTCGTTTAGATTGAACTAGGCTTATTGAACATAATTTAATAGTTGAACTCGTTTTTCAGGGAAAAGATAGTTTTGATTAAAGAGTTTTCGGTAATTGTTAAATCGATTTTTGATTGTATATATTGTATCTCAGTATCTCAGCTGAATAATTATCATCACTGAGAAATTAATAAATTGAGAAATTGTTACATGATAACATAATATAAGTATCTTCGAAAACACAGAAATGAGGCAACTTTTATGCCCAAAATAAAACATAATTTCACAAAATACAACATCATGTTTTTAATAATTAAATAACTATTATAGTGAGTCTGTCGATGAATGGAATGAATGCATACTTTGAACTTTATATGCTATACTTGAAAGTTACTTGTTGAGATAAATTCAACAGCCTCATACGGTAACAATTGGCGCCTTTAAATTTACCACAACATCCTTGTTGTTCAATTTTTCCAGGATTTTATTTGCTTGCACTAATGTTGTCGCGGCCCATAAAGGTAATGAATGGTAGAGATAGATCACTAATACATGAAGATACTCAAATTTTTATAAAAAAATATAGTAACTGGTTAGGAAGTTAATAAATTGTAAAATTAATATTCACATAGTTAAGCTCATAATTTGTTTCAGCATTTTATATATTACGAAGTCTAAACGAAGAGAGACACGTGTGTTAAATAGAGGTGAAACAGTTATGCCAATGTATAAAGGAATAAGATTGTCACCCATAAGTAACGTAAGCCTAACCATGTTGTTTGGGGTTACTTACGTATTTCAGAGGATTAATCAATTGTTTTGGCTTCATGAACTGAAGACCAAGTTGACAGAGACAAAAGACTATAAAGAAAAAATATCCATAAACCAGATTCAGATACAAAAGGAAGATGAAGTCAACACTCAGATTCTACCGATAAAGAAAAATTCAAATAGAAACATCCTTCCATTGATGGTTGTGTCGAAAATGATAGAACAACTTGGACAAGCATGGTGGATGATCTATAATAGAGGAAAACATGAATCTAGAATCAGAGAAGAATACAGTCATATTACAACTATCAGAGAAAGGAAATACTTATTGGATGTTCAGCCATGTGGCACTAGAACTGTAAGAAGTCAGTATACGAATATTGATAGACCCTACCATTATAGAAAGAATGTTGGAGATGTTGTTTGTTTCAATTGTAGTAGAAGAGGTCATTACGCGAAGCATTGTTACAGTCCTCAGAACAGACTCAGGGTCACATAAGAATTTCAAGGAAAAACATGATAATAATGAGCAAAGAAATAGGCAGACAGGGAACACTGATGATAACATTGTATTTGTTGGCAGATTAAATCCATATGTTTCAAAGGCCAATATGATTAATTATTTCAGTTATTTTGGCAATATAACTAAACAATTATTTCCTAAGCATAACAATGGAAATAGGCGTTTTTTTGCATTTGTATAATTTAGCACCAAGGAAGAGAGGGATATGTGTTTGAAGCATGCTAAGTGGATCCTCAAACAGAAAGGTGTTATAGTTGAGAAGACAAGGAACAACAAATCTGAAATAAAAGTACAAGCAGAACATCAGGAAGAAACTCACATTAGGAAAGCTACAGTTGAAATACTAAATACAATAAATTGGTGCAGTTGAAAGAAATTGGAATATAATGTCATTTTAATGGTGTCTTGTCTAACAAAAAATATTACTTAGAATAGGACATCGTTTTATGGATACTGGAACTGCAATTACGGTAAGCAGCGTGGCCAAGTTCTGCAACGTATCTTGTATGATGTTGACATCATGTTACTAAAGACGACACAAACTGAACAGTTGAAATTCATGGGCTTTGTATGTTACGTCAATCCTGTAAGCCCAACACACCACGGTGAAGCCATTCTCGTTAGGCAAGGATTACCACACACACTATTGAATTTAGTTGTCAAACTAATATTTCCTCACGTTGTCCCCATCTGTCTCTGTTCCCTTCAGTCTTGCCTGTTGTGACTATGTTCTTAAAACCTGCCTGTCCGATAAAGTGACAAAAAAGGTCTTTTTCTTATATTATTCTTGCATTCATTATAAACATCCCAACCACATCTATATTGCCTCTAATTTCCCACTTTCCAGTTTGTTTATAATGAATGCACGCATTTTCTCTTTTACTGGATGCGTTTCCATTCCTGCGTTATGGAGACATGGCTTGATGAAAGTCATCTATGTTGTTTATTATTGTGGTGTTTATTGTTATTTGTCTCTTGAAAAAGGTTCCATTTGAGCCGATACGTGGAGAATTGTACTGTGTAGTTTTATTGTATGTTTTTTTATATATACTTTTTTATATATTTTATTCATAGGCAAGGTAAGTGTTTTAATAACCTGTTTAATTCATTTTGCTCTACTATTGAATTTAATAGTGTGGGATAGAGAGAATAGGGAGTTGCAGGGAGTACAGATAACATTCCAGGGTAGAAGGTGGAATATCATTAACATCTATATGGGAAATTGCTCTCACATTTAGCCCGATGACTGGGAGTTCATTAGCGAACTAGCGCATCTCCCTGGAGATATGCTACTAGTTTGCGGAGATTTCAATACACACAATGTCTCTTGGAGAAACCCAAACAATAACCCCAGTGACTAGCATTAAATCAAGCGTTACTCGAGACTGACCTAACTCTTCTGAACTTCGTTAACATGACTAGATTAGCCACCAAAGATACAGACTTGATTCCAACATTGACCTCGCACTGGTGTCAGTTCATGGAGCAACAGATGTAACCAGATTCACTTAAATTATGCAGGATCAGGAACGAAATAATATATAATTAGGCAGGTGAAATTGTAAGCGTTGCACGATTACAGTCTTAGCATATATTTTAGAAATCTTAAAGATTCACGTCATCGTGAACTCTGAAAACAAAATTTAGTAAAATGTAACTAGGGAGGTAAAATGCGTCATGAGAAAATACTCATCGTTAGAGCCGTTGTGAAAATCAACGAATGAAATTGCGAGTTTGAGAGAAAGTTGGAAAATATATACGTTGTAGAAAGAGATTAACATTCATTCTTCTCATGGATTAGGTCCGAGACAGTAGTTAGAGACAGCCGTCCCTGCGGCAATGAATATAGATGTTGGATTAGATAGAAGCATTTCCAAGAAATTATAGAATAGACATAACAATACCATCAAATTGACTAAATTAACAGAGAAGTATAAATACATGTAGAATCAGGACCTTATCTTTGGAAATCAACATCAATTTATCAGAAATAAAATAAGTATAACTCAATAATCAACATCGACAAAATCAACTAAGACAAAATCAACATCGAAATCCATAATGAACCTGACAGGGAAGGAAAACATAATCTCAGAACCTGTATCCAAATCATCAAAAAACGAAGAAAATTGAAAAGAAAACTGAACTAGAACTTAGGAATTTGACAAGGTCACAAACGAGAAGTCTCAACAAGTCTCCCAAGTAGTATTTTCAAAACTCTTTGTGACAAGGAAGAAAACCATTGAACTTTCTACGACGTCCGAACTGTTGCATGTTGGTTGGACCGGCCGATTTGAGAAGGAAGCTATGTTTTTGAACATATAACCTTGGACAGACCCTTGTGTTCACAAACGATCATTACCAACGAATTGAAGTTATCCTGAATCGATTGTACGTTTGAAGTCTCCACTAACCAGGCTACGAAAAAGAAAGAACGACCATAGGAGGATCTACACGAAAATATAAGATATATTTTTACTTATGCTCTATGTACTATTTAGTGTGTAGTCAGTAAAGTAATGTAGTGTAGAGTGTAGGATTGAATGTGTAAACTTTTCTAAAGTAATGATTTGTAAAAGGTCCTAAGTCAGGACAACAGATAACAAACAGATAGATACGGAAATATAGTCATATTTACCATTAGTTTTAGATTGA
This sequence comes from Meghimatium bilineatum, assembly GCA_034231615.1. NCBI lineage: Eukaryota > Metazoa > Mollusca > Gastropoda > Stylommatophora > Philomycidae > Meghimatium > Meghimatium bilineatum. The sequence continues at coordinate 6,926,462 of CM067306.1, forward strand.
ACTGGGTTTATTGAAATTAATCTAATATAGTTAAACTCGTCTTTCAAAACAAGGGATAGTTTGTATTTTTGTATTAAAGATTGTCGGAAATTGATATAATCAATTTTTGATCATATATATTGAATCTCAGTTGAATAATTAGATTTATCATCACTGGAAACTTGACAAATTATTGATAAACTTTTATATGATAACATAATACAATTATTATATCTATCTTTTGAAAAAACGGAAAAGAGGCAACTTTCATGCCCAAAATAAAATTACATTTCACAAAATAGTTTTACTGTTTTTGATAATTAATTAATTACTATAGTGAGTCTGTTGATGAACGAATGAAAGTATATTTTGAATTTTAGACAATATACTTGTTGAGATAAAAGTCAACGGGCTCATACGGTAACAATATAACGGGCAACCGAAAAAGGAAAGGTAAGTTTCTATATAAACGAAGTTATTTACATAGAATCTCAATTAGTAAGACTAACAAGTCTTACTTGTATTATGAATTCTGAGAAATAGAAAACAGTGAACTATTTGTCTATTTTTATTACATGTTCTAACAGAAAATATGGATAACATGTCATGAAGTAATGGTCGAGGTCGTGAATAACAGTTGAGGTCAAGAAGTAACGGTCGATGATGAATATTCTTTTGCACAGATTTGAAACAGTCATTTATAGATACAGACACGTGCTGGATACACTTTATTACACGAGTCACTGTACTATAAGAGACACGAGTTATAACTCAGTATTAGCATCACCCTGAACTACTGCAATTACGACGTATTTTCTACGGGGATGTATATCAACTCTAAAAGTAAGAATATCATATTTTATTTACACCTAAAATCATTTAATGTTAGTTTGTTAATCAATAATAAGTCTAACATCAATCCCCATAAATCTATTACTACTGCCACTATTCTTCAAATGGCTGAATTAATCCTCACCTTGAATTCTTTTGAATTCAATGGACACTTTAAAAAAATCAAATTAGCGGTGTAGCAATGGGTACTAAAATGGGACCCAGTTATGCCTGCCTATTTATGGGTCACCCTGAACATCTTACCTGTACCACATGTCAGGGCCCTGTCCCTTCCATATTCCATCCGTACATAGACGATGGGTTTGGGGTTACTGATATTTCTCTTGATAACCTCAACCATTTCATTGACTTTGTGTGTGGTTTCCATCCAACTATTTAATTTACCTCTCTTTTTTCCTCCACCTCTGTGGATTTCCTTGACATCTGTGTTTCCATAGGATCCACATCCCTTACCACGTCTGTACATTATAAGCCCACTGCTTCTCATAGTTTTATTTATTACACATCATTTCACCCAAGATATTGTCATTTCCTCCTTTTTTCTCAGCTGCTCCAACTTTGTCGTCTCTGCCAAGACGATGTTGAGTTCCAGGTTCAAGCTCATAAGATGCTGGATTTTTTTCTCCGTCGCTTGTACCCTGAGGATATCCTGTCATCAGCTTTGCAACGTGTTCTTACTATTTCCCGTTCAGTGGCCCTCGTACCATCTGTTAAACATACCTCTGATCGCCCAATATTGGCTATTACTTTTCATCTACATAATATGCCGGCACAACTTATCCTATTATAACCGTTTCACGATTACAGACGTTAACATGTATAATTGAAATCCTAAAGATTCACGTCATCGTGAACTCTCAAAACCAAAATAGTAAAATGTATCTAGGTAGGAAAAATGCGTCATGACAAAAATACGCATCATTGGGACCGTTGTGAAATCAACGAATGAGATTGTGAGTTCCAGAAGGTTCGAACGATAGAATATATATATATATATATATATATACATTAAAAGAAAATATTGACATTCATTCTTCTCGATTCTTAGTACCTAGATAGGTTAGATAGAGACAAAAGTCTCTATCCCCAAGAAACTTATGAAATATTAAATAGTTATAAACTAGGAACGTAAAATCAAAGTCAAATAATATCAAGGAGCTACAACCAAATCGGAGAAGAAAATTATCAATGAAAACCTAATTACCTGAGACAAAGTCAAATAACATCGAGAAGTGACAACTGAACTATTAAAATGTTCAGAAATTGAAAGAAATCATTCAAACTTTCAGAACAAGGAAAATCTCGACAATATTTTTGCACGAATGATTAACTAACGGTGCATGCTTGTAAACCAGACCGACTGGAGTTGAAGCCATTTTTTCAATTCACTACTTCTGAGCAGTCCTTTTGAACGACGAAGATACGGAATAAAACCATAGAAAAAAAACGCGTTTGCAATACATTATGCCTTACAAAAGTTAGATTATTATCTCCACAATACTAAAATTATAATTAGAACTGATAGGTCATCAACCTCTTAAAAAGTTGCTAGAAGGTCCGATCGATAATCGTAAGTTGCAAACATGGGCGTTGAGTCTACAAGGTTATGATGCCACAATAGAATATATTAAGGGAGAAAATAATTCATGTGCCGACCTGTTGTCACGAATACCGCACTCAGAAGGTAAAGATGACGAAGTAGAACCACGTTTTGATTCCCGATATCAACAGGTGAATGTCATCAACCTGAATAAATGAAAGCCGAATAGAATTCAGGAAAAAAGTATATCAGACGGACACTGATATTGAGCCTGATTAGGAATGGTCCATTGATGTTAAGAGCGAACACGATAAGAAATGAATTTTGGAGTCAGATGAAGAAGAAATTGAAGGAAAAGAGGAAGGGTAAAAAAATTGAAGAACTTCTCATTGGAACCAGATTGGACATTGGTGAGAGTGACCAATAAGGAGGAAATTGGACTGTACAAATCTGTGTGCCACAGACTTTGAAAAGGATGATATTGTGTCAATATCATGATGCGTATGGACACCATGGAAGTGATAAAGTAGTTGATAGCATTGGAATAAAATATTATTGGGAAAATCTATATAGAGAAGTGAGTGATTATGTAAAACAGTGCCAAATATGTCAACTAAGATATTTGAGAGCAATAAATGCAACTAAAAAGGAGATGGATCGACAACATTTCTGTATGCAGAAAATTAGTATTGATATTGCTGGTCCTTATCCAACCACATATAATGGCAACAAATATATTGTCAATTTTACCGATTAATATAGTGGATGGTCCAAGTGTTTCGCCACTCGAGATAAAACTAGTAACGTAGTGGTACAATTGTTGTTAACAGAAATTGTACCAAGATTCAGTTGTCCTCAGATAGTGTTAACTGATAATGGGGGAGAGTTCACCTAGAGATGTTTCAAATAGATTATGAAAGAGTTAGGTATCAAACACATACTCACCCCACCATATTGTCCTCAAGGAAATTCTGTTAATGAATGTCAAAAACATAGAACTAAAGCGAAATTAACTACAAATAATGTCGATTGTTGGGATTCAGTTATGAATTTTGCCCAGGCAGCCATACGGGTGAGTCGAAATGAAAGTACCGGTTATAGTCCATTTTACCTAATGTACGGAAGAGAGCCTGTGCTCGCACTAGATAATCTTTTTAAACCGAGACAAAAATATTTGGGAGAAAATCCATTAGAGGTTATTATTTAAACTATGCATAGAGCACACGCAGAAGTACTCCGAAATTGTAGGCAGGCAGAGAAGAAGAGAAATAAACGGATTCGAGAAAACTACAAGAATTCAAGGTAGTGGACAGAGTATTTTGTAAGAACCATGTTAAATACTAAACTAGATAAAAATTGGAAACCTGGTTATGTAATATTGAGCAAGTTGTGATAGTTTTTCAATTCGTCGTCTTTTGATGTTTTGTTTGTGTCTTGATAAAGACCTTTTGGTTGAAACGTTGAATGTGATTTGTGTATTGTAATTTTTATGATTTCTTGTGTGCTCATCATTGCCCATCATTACCCACTAGTTTTAGATATAGTCTGTGGTGTCCCATTGAAACGGAATATAATCCTGTGTTTTACGTAAGTCTAATTGTTGTTACGTTTCACGCAGTTACCTTGTAGTGATTGTCATATGTAATATTGAGCAAGACCGGGAAACTACATGCACCATTAAACATCAACTGGAAGGAAGAGTCATTAGTATTCACGTAAGACATTTACTGAGAGACAATGCGTTGCCGGAAATACCAGAACTAAATTTAGGGGGAAGACAGTTACGAAAAACCAGATACGTAGCCCAATCAGAAATCTCAGCAAGAGAAATAGCAATCTTATGCCCCTGAGAAATATCGGCTCAAAGTTTCGAGAATACAAATATTCTGGACGTAATATTCTATTACGACATATCTCTATCCTCCAGTTAGATCCCATCTCCAGTCCTACATTTCCCTCTCTTCCACTAGTCGCTATTCGGAGGGATAGGAACCTTCGTGTCATTCTCGTCTGCGCAGTTCTGCAGGTCAACTAGGAACTGTCCCTTGTCATCGAAATTGTTTGCCTTGCCTTTTTGTTATTCTCACTCCCATGCTACAGTTCCCTAAATCACAGTTTCATATTCAGGATTCTTTCTCATGTTTGTCCCGTAATGTAATATACTCTATCATAATATAAGCGTTGTGATATAAAGTATATTGGTGAGACTGGTAGACGTTTAGCTGATATATTCGCCGGACCTTTAAGAGATATTACGAATCATCGTGACTCCTCAGTGGCTAATCATTTCAATAGCCCGTCACATCATGGTAGCATAACCCAGAGAATGACCATAGTATAGATTGGTGGAAGTCTTTATTGACCCTACTTTTTATAAAACAAGTCAAGAGATTTAAAGTAAATTAACGTCGCCATGCTATTCTACGTCATGGGGAAACAAATGAGTTTAGATATGTTCATACGTCTACGTTACCAATAACGCCTGTGTCTCTGACAAACCAGTTATCATTAACAATATACCATGCTATGAGACACTTATAACTAAGTTGTATGACAGTGATCTAGTTAGTCACGTCCACCATAACTGCCCAAATACAAAGTACATTGTTGAAAAAATTCCAGCAACCTCCTTCTACTTTTATCATATTAAAAACTACCACATACTCTGTTGTTTAAGTAATACCCCAGATCACATTAAAGATGACAAATACATCCACATTTTACAAAGAAAAGTGGGTACTCACCAAGATTATACAGATAGTTTGTGTTTCTTTCGTAGCTTAGCCTTATACAGAGGTGCTCCCATCACAGCCCTAACGAAATCTGTATATCGACTCCTTAAACAGTGGTGCAAATATCAGGCCTTAATCTTCACAAAAACGTTTGCTGGTGTGCCTTTAGCTCAGACCTCAGCGTTGGAATAATGTTTCGGACTAAACATAGATGTCTTTGAATTTGATGAAGCACATGCCCTTACCGAAAAGCTCAGAGGTACTACAACCCACAATGACACAATGCGACTGTTATATTTTGGAGATCATTTTATGTATATCACTGATATGAATGCAGTATGTCAGGCTTTCTCATGTTCTAAATGTGGTAAAGTTGTTTTTTGGCAATTAAAGCGGCACGAACAAACTTGTAATGGTGATATGACCATAGAAAATTTCAAGAGTGGGATTTATTGGCCACAGGAAACCATTAGGAAGTCTATCACAGCGCGTGGAATAGAGATGGATACACAGTTTTTATACCCCTATCGTGCTACATATGATTACAGTGTTACTTCGCACAGACCAATTTACTATTTGGAGGAAGTGTAACCACATTTTTAACAAAACCCGTCTCTCTTTCGTATTCTGTAGCCTCCAATGTCACAGGAATGGAGTAACCAGTTTATTTCATCACCCACTGGTGACTCCCAGAAGTTGATGAATAGTATACTCGACCATCTAACTGGAATCTCAGAGTTCGCTTATGTGTTCCTACAGGAACGGTTTTCCAATGTGTATACACACCTAGTGGATGTGGACGGCCACGCGTCTAGGTAAATGCATACTTGCGTAACATGAATTCTGGAACTCACTATAACAGAAACTGACCTGATTTTGATTGACTTTGGGAACTTAGATCATTGGTTATATTTAATTGTCAATAATTATATATATATATATATATATATATCAGATGGCATTCACATTTTTAATTGTAATTGTTTTTAGAATTATATAATTAAATAGTATATAGGGAAACCAATTAGGGTAAATATGTGAATTAACTTCCGTACTTCAAGGAGATCCCGTGTGCTAATATTTATACAATGAGCTACATGTTACAATATTCTGTGTATAAATTCAAGAAGGAGTAATATTCAAAGGATATTTTGTCTGTAATGTTTTTGAGACCAAGTAAATATCTACAATTTTCATACCAACACTTTGTTAACAGTGTCAAACATAGTCTTTAACAACCTCGTAGCAGAGGAAAATAAATTCATCACATGTGAGATGAAGTGTTTAATAAATGCAGTTATTGTCACCACACTATACAGTGTTAGAAACGATAATATCAGAAAAAGAGTAGGAATAATGCCTTGTATCAAATTTATAGAACGTCAGCATGATAAAGTGGGTTGGTCACTTTGTGAGAATGGACCCAAGCCAATTACGACTGAGAGCTTATAACAAACGATCAGCTGGATACAGAGTAAAGGTAAGACCGAGAAAGAGATGGATGGATAACATCACGACCACCCTAGTAGTATATGGCGCGGTTTACGAGGGGTTTTTTCCTACCGCAAAGAATATATAGGAATTAATCTGGCGCAAAGACATAATAAGGATTATTTTCAAGGAAAGCAAGGCGTGGCTGAGCTTTTCTTAGGTTTTCTGTGATTTCTTGAATTTAAAAAGAATATAAATTTGAATTTTTTTTTTAAAATTCATGTTAGTTTTATGGTTAATTTTGTTTATTTTCTATAGTATGTTTGTTATTCCTTGTTGTTTATTTTTTGAGTTATTATTACATGCCAAGTTTTAGCAGAATTAGTTCCCATTGTGATGTCTCAAGTTATCTTTTCTTAGGGGTATGTTTTTATATTAATTTTCTAGAAAATTATTTTCTAGAGTTTTCTTGGGGTTTGTTAGCCCTTGGTGTTTATTTTTAGGACTTGTTGTTACCTAGATGTGTTTAACAGAATTAGCTGCCCTTGTGTTGTCTCGAGTTATCTTGCATATGGTGTTAGAACGTGCCTAGACCTGGTTGGTGTTCACCTCTAAGCGAACCTTCCGCGAGCAGGGACTATTTTAGCAATGGATTTTTTCCCTTCCTATTGTATCACTACGCCAACTAGTTTATCTATGTTTGTATGCATATGTGTAAACAGCATGTATTTCCCTGAACTAAGTGACTACCAATGAGTGTTATTTCATGTATATATGAATGTAGGTTACTAATAAAACATACACAAAAGGAAGGTGCGTGTTAACTATGTATATTTATGTGATATGTCTATGTGAAAACTACAAAAAGGTGAAGACAAACCTACTTTTATGTAAACTATATAATGAATGACCTACTTGAATATTATGTATTACAATTTTTATCTATTTAACCATGACGAAGCTACTAATAAAAGAACCACAAACACAATTTTATGCTAATAATGTGACAAGTTTATTTAACACAAGGGGAAAAACTGAATAAAAACCTATTTACCACAACTAAAAAGCTTCATGTTTTATGTATGTTTGTCTGTATATAGGTGGCTAGCATGTATTTCCATGAAATACATAACTACCAAGGATGTCTGTCACATGTAACAACATGTAATATACCTCAAAATGACTTTTAAACCTAAAAATAGACAGATTGACCACTAGTAATTAGAAATAATGCATGTTATAGATAGGACCAAAAGGTTTTGAATACAATACTTTTGGGCGGAGACGGGACGCCATTACACATGACAAGTTTCTTATACAAGGCAGCAGCTCAACAAAATACACACATCAAAATAGAAAAGATTAGGATTGAACACCATTCTTGTATGAGATATAACACATCGACACACACTGGTTCAATTTGGTTATAGCAAGACATAACAACAATCATCGTCAGGTGCCACGCCGAATTTTTTTTTATTTTTATCTAAATTTTATTGTTAATTTTGTGTTTTTTCTGGAGTTTTCTTGTTGTTTTGTTTCGTTTGAGGTTTTCTAATGTTTAATGTAGTACCGCCCTATATCTCCGGTCTTTATTTGTTGTTATTGTTGTGATGTCTTGTTATATAAGTAAATTGTCATAAGGCGTGACGGTCTCTACATACAAGAATTATTCTCAAAAAGCCTCTATCTCTTCTGTTTAGATGTTACATAGGCCTAAACTGTGTTTATTTTTGTTGTTGCGTCTTGCTATAACCAACTTGGTATAATTGTGTCTGTCTAATTCTGTGTTTGCTGTTTGTTGCAACTCCCTTATATAACCAAGGGAGTATGATGTGTATAAATATGCCGTCTCCTTACACAGAATGACTCTCAAAAACCAGCGGCACCTATCTAACTTGTGCTATTTCTAATTAATAGTGGTCAACCTGTCTATGTTTTAGGTGTATATGTCATTTTATTATTCGTAGAGGGCTACATAGAGCCTTCCGAATAGTTGGTGATTATTACGTAAACAATAACCGAGGGTTTGTTGTAACGTAGGTAGTGGTAGAATACACAGGTCTGTTATTGCCAGGTCGGGTGTTACGTGTGATAAGCTTTCTTGGTAGTATAGATAAAAGGGAAATACACAAGGGTCACATATATACAGACACACGTAGATAAAACATGAAGCTTTTGAGTTGTGTTGACTGGGTTTTATTCACGTTTTCCGTTGTTTTAAATGAACATACATATAATTAGCATGAAAATTGGATTTATGTATACTTTATTAGTAACATACATTCATATATACATAACACTCGTTGGTAGTCACATAGTTCAGAGAAATACCTGTTGTTTACATATATACACACAAAAACTTAGATAAGACAGGGAGATTTTGAATAGTTTAATTCATGTTATGACATGGTCGTCCACATAGTTAACAGGAAAAATTCTTTGCTAGTAGTTATACATTTCAGGAAAATATATAATTTATACATATATAGAGACAAATGTAGTACCATTTTAGTCTTCTATTCGTCGTTTTACACAAATATGCACACAGTTAACAGACAAATTATGCTAATGTGGGTTTTATGAGTAGCATACATTCATATCTACATGAAATAACACTAGTTGGTAAGCACATAGCTCAGGGAAATACATGATGTTTACACATATAGTCAAAACATAGATAAAACATGTAGATTTTGAATGGTGTAATTCATATTTTCGGCTTGGGATGTGTCCCATAGCAGGAAAATATGTTTTATTAATAACAGAATGGTATTTTAAATAGATAAAAAGGGATGACAGAGGTCGGTCCGAAATAACAATGAGTATATAACAATTAACCTGGAAGAAAGCCCTAATACAGATTATTTCCGAGGAAAGGAGGGCTTGGCAGAACTTTTCTGGGGTTTTCTTGATGTAATTATTTAAAAAGTCGAATTTTTCATCATTTTTAGTTTGGTTCTGTTCTATTTTATTTCTATTTTATTGTTTATTTGTTTGTATTTTCTTGTGGTTTGTTATGTCTTGTTGTTTATTTTCTTTGGAGTTGTTGTTACAGGCCAAAATTTTAACATAATATTTTCCCTTTTGTTGTCTACGGTACCGAACTTGTTCAGAATTACCATAAAGCAAACACCGTTTATCATGTTATCAAGTTAGGATACACCAACTTACATACCAACAATTTTATCACTAATTTCATACATCATTGGCCTATATCTGCTATATATACATACATATATATATACACGAGGACTTTTAAGAACAATTCGTTGTGCGGAGACGGCAAAAATCGATGCGCATTAATACACAACTGGTTGTATTAGTGAATTACTACAAGCAATAAACACAGAATTTGAAACACATAAAACAATAGAGGGGCGGAGATCTACTTGAAGTGTCTATTAAACACTAGAAAAATCACTGAACTAAACAAACATACGATAATGTGTAGAGAAGTCACCTTCAACACGGAACAGAAGTCCACTGTGGTTGAAAGGTTAACATTCGACACATAAAAAAAGCAATCTATAACTTATGTTACAGATATAACCTTAAATGTGTTAGTTTGCTCTAACATTAACCCGAGAACAGTAAAAATTACGTTTCAAATCATTTACTATGACCTAATGAGAACAATATTTTTTACTATATTAAGAATACCATTGAAGTGTTTTATAGTATATCTTTTACAGAACGATACGATTTATACAATTACAACATTAGAGTTATCAAATAGGTAAACAAACAAGGTATTAATGTCATATGCCCAAGAGGTTAGCAAAATACTAAATTATGTCCCTTGCATAAACAGTCGTATTCTATTCTTAATAGGTTGTCTCTTCTACTATGTCAATATTTTCTCAGTATATTCGCACGAACTTATAACATTATCTACCATACTATAACATGTTCTAAATGTTCTTCTTAAAAGTTCTGAAACTATTTTCTCAGTGGCCTCTTAAACTGTGTTTTCATGCAACCTTCTTTTTTCATAACTAAAAGCTGAGAGCCAGTACAACTGGCTATTAGGATATATATGAATATTGGAATATTCATTCCTTATGCTTCTAGTAAGTATAAATTTTAATACTGTACATAATTTTGAAATGTGTTTATGATGTACTTTTCCGAGAAGATTGATATATATGTAGTAATGCAACATGAATAGGCCTATATTATAAAATATCAGACAGCTTGAAATATTGAATATTCAGTGCTTCTTGAACACATATTGAGTGACCTAATAACATATTTATATTTTTAATGGTGATAGCCTTTGGAGATACTATGATATGGAAAAAACTATCATATAATTATGTATATTGTTTCTAAATTCTGGAATATGAGACCACATATGAACAGGAATATAAGTATGGAGTAGCTATAGGAATTCTTCCTAGATTAAGGGTGGTAGGCGTATAGTTAGTACGTAATTAATTCACACCCTTTGATACGAATATTGAATTTATGTAATCACATCATACACCTACCTGTCTAAATTTTTCCCTATAAACTTATCGAAACAGTGATTATGTAACAGTTAACTTTAGAGGACTTTCCAATTTACCCACAGCCATGTCCATTAGCCAAGCAGTCTGTCTTGGTGCCCCGAAATAAACTGGTAGATCATGTAATCTGCTGAAAATCAATCACGTGTTTGATGGGACAAATTAATGAGAGAATTCAGAATATAGGAAACATCACAGTTAAGCAACCATAACTGGAAGATGTCCTTGGATGGTGATAATTGTGAACATGGCTGCCCCAACCATCACCGCTAACACATCCAAACATATTGCAATGCTGTGGACATCTGTGACAGGAAAGGAACCTTTGCAGGATTGTAGAAGCTAGTGATTCTCATTTTGCATATTATGGAAATATGGAATGTACAGAACACCGTAGGATCCAGTTCAGCTCGATAGAAAGCTGCTAAATTCATTGCATACTTTTGAAAATCTTCTATGTATATATTTCTGGAGGAACTATTTCACAGCATAAAAATGAAGTGACTTTACAAATTATTTATAGTGTATGGGATTAAAACAACCACCACTGACATCATAAAAAGTAAAGTTATGTGTAGTCTAGTACTAACAAATGATTCATTTGTTTCTATTGCAGGTTTATCTTCAATATATGACTCATTTCCTGCTGTTAGTGTAAAAATACTGTTTGTATTCAAGTCCATATTTATTACCTTCACCACACAACAAAATACATAATGATGGCACACACATTTGAGAAACACATTTCAAACATTCAAGACTTATGTAAGACATGTGGAGAGACATTACTAACGAAAAAACAGAAATATAACTACCAGAAACCGGTCCTTTGTACACAACATGTTAATAATATTTTCTTTATTTTTGGTTTGAATGGGAATGATGATATGCCCAATAAATATTCTACAAATATGTGCATAAAATGTTTATATAAAATTAAATACATTAATCTCACACATTCAGAGCAAGTGCCATGCAAAAGGGCGTAGGTGATCATGTTTCTCCACGACTTCCTGTCTCATGTGTTGTCAATATGCTAGGCTGGTGAAACTCTATCAAGCCACAATACTAGTCCAGCTAGTAATTTCTCTCTTTGTCATCCACTGTCTCTTCTCCACTTGATATTCCCTGTGGTTATAAAGTGTTCAGGCTGTGTTCTTCTCAGCAGAGTCCCTAAAAAACCAGGGCTGTCGGCCCCTTATATTTGATATGATTGATATTTTTTATGCCAGCATCAATGAGAATATCTGCCTTAGTTGTTTTTTTCCAAGATATTACACATTTTCAACTTGTGTTAATTTTGTATCATTAATCATTATATTGTACTTGGTATCAATAATAATAGACTTTTGAATAATAATATTGAATAATAATAGACTTTTGAACTTAATAATTTTCCACTATTCACATCCACCTATTGCAATAATGAATATGCAGGTCCTAAGAACCGTAAGATTTTCATAGCATGTGCATAAGATATTTTGACTACAAACTCACTGACAGAAAAAGTAAACATTAATGATAAATTCACAATCTCTCAGGCCTTTCATACCTACATTATATTGAATATTATTACCATCCACCATTATCAGCAAGATGATTATGGACCTCAACATACAGAACAATTATGTTGTCATCAAGAAAGTCTTGGATAACTGCATGACTAAACGCCTACGTTCATCAAATAATTTCTTCGTAACTAACCATAATATGAGTATGAACAGAGAAGATAATTGTATAATGTGTATTTCCTAGTTAGCAGTATCAATATTTTTTTCACATATATAATAAAAGTATATTTTTTCTTGCTGTTGATAATTGGACAATTGTGCCTCAGTGTGTCCAACAGGGGGAATTTTTGGCCAAAATGTTTTGCAAGTAATTATATTTTTTGTGTGTGCTGTATTCAGTTTTCTCTTAACAAAATTTGTACGCAGATTTTCTTCAACTAAAGAAAGTGGTACTGTTAGTGACTTAACTGCATATTATGATGTTTATTGATGTTTTGCGTTGGAGATGTTGATGTATTTGTCACGTTTGCATCTGAACTTACTTTTTTAAAAATGTTTTTCATCAGACACATCAACCTCATCTTGTACGGAAATGTTAGATTGATTGGGATGCTTTGAAAGATCACAAATGTTGGCATTCATTTCATTTGTGGACCTAGTACTCACATTTTCCTGCTACCAAGACATTTCACTAAATAATGCAAACAGACACGACACTCATTGATACAAACTTCAGGCTTAAAATCATACCAAACATTTCTAGATCTATCTCCAATTTGTTGTTATCCTTAGTGCTTGCTCTGAATGTGTGAGATTAATGTATTTAATTTTATATAAACATTTTATGCACATATTTGTAGAATATTTATTGGGCATATCATCATTCCCATTCAAACCAAAAATAAAGAAAATATTATTAACATGTTGTGTACAAAGGACCGGTTTCTGGTAGTTATATTTCTGTTTTTTCGTTAGTAATGTCTCTCCACATGTCTTACATAAGTCTTGAATGTTTGAAATGTGTTTCTCAAATGTGTGTGCCATCATTATGTATTTTGTTGTGTGGTGAAGGTAATAAATATGGACTTGAATACAAACAGTATTTTTACACTAACAGCAGGAAATGAGTCATATATTGAAGATAAACCTGCAATAGAAACAAATGAATCATTTGTTAGTACTAGACTACACATAACTTTACTTTTTATGATGTCAGTGGTGGTTGTTTTAATCCCATACACTATAAATAATTTGTAAAGTCACTTCATTTTTATGCTGTGAAATAGTTCCTCCAGAAATATATACATAGAAGATTTTCAAAAGTATGCAATGAATTTAGCAGCTTTCTATCGAGCTGAACTGGATCCTACGGTGTTCTGTACATTCCATATTTCCATAATATGCAAAATGAGAATCACTAGCTTCTACAATCCTGCAAAGGTTCCTTTCCTGTCACAGATGTCCACAGCATTGCAATATGTTTGGATGTGTTAGCGGTGATGGTTGGGGCAGCCATGTTCACAATTATCACCATCCAAGGACATCTTCCAGTTATGGTTGCTTAACTGTGATGTTTCCTATATTCTGAATTCTCTCATTAATTTGTCCCATCAAACACGTGATTGATTTTCAGCAGATTACATGATCTACCAGTTTATTTCGGGGCACCAAGACAGACTGCTTGGCTAATGGACATGGCTGTAGGTAAATTGGAAAGTCCTCTAAAGTTAACTGTTACATAATCACTGTTTCGATAAGTTTATAGGGAAAAATTTAGACAGGTAGGTGTATGATGTGATTACATAAATTCAATATTCGTATCAAAGGGTGTGAATTAATTACGTACTAACTATACGCCTACCACCCTTAATCTAGGAAGAATTCCTATAGCTACTCCATACTTATATTCCTGTTCATATGTGGTCTCATATTCCAGAATTTAGAAACAATATACATAATTATATGATAGTTTTTTCCATATCATAGTATCTCCAAAGGCTATCACCATTAAAAATATAAATATGTTATTAGGTCACTCAATATGTGTTCAAGAAGCACTGAATATTCAATATTTCAAGCTGTCTGATATTTTATAATATAGGCCTATTCATGTTGCATTACTACATATATATCAATCTTCTCGGAAAAGTACATCATAAACACATTTCAAAATTATGTACAGTATTAAAATTTATACTTACTAGAAGCATAAGGAATGAATATTCCAATATTCATATATATCCTAATAGCCAGTTGTACTGGCTCTCAGCTTTTAGTTATGAAAAAAGAAGGTTGCATGAAAACACAGTTTAAGAGGCCACTGAGAAAATAGTTTCAGAACTTTTAAGAAGAACATTTAGAACATGTTATAGTATGGTAGATAATGTTATAAGTTCGAGCGAATATACTGAGAAAATATTGACATAGTAGAAGAGACAACCTATTAAGAATAGAATACGACTGTTTATGCAAGGGACATAATTTAGTATTTTGCTAACCTCTTGGGCATATGACATTAATACCTTGTTTGTTTACCTATTTGATAACTCTAATGTTGTAATTGTATAAATCGTATCGTTCTGTAAAAGATATACTATAAAACACTTCAATGGTATTCTTAATATAGTAAAAAATATTGTTCTCATTAGGTCATAGTAAATGATTTGAAACGTAATTTTTACTGTTCTCGGGTTAATGTTAGAGCAAACTAACACATTTAAGGTTATATCTGTAACATAAGTTATAGATTGCTTTTTTTATGTGTCGAATGTTAACCTTTCAACCACAGTGGACTTCTGTTCCGTGTTGAAGGTGACTTCTCTACACATTATCGTATGTTTGTTTAGTTCAGTGATTTTTCTAGTGTTTAATAGACACTTCAAGTAGATCTCCGCCCCTCTATTGTTTTATGTGTTTCAAATTCTGTGTTTATTGCTTGTAGTAATTCACTAATACAACCAGTTGTGTATTAATGCGCATCGATTTTTGCCGTCTCCGCACAACGAATTGTTCTTAAAAGTCCTCGTGTATATATATATGTATGTATATATAGCAGATATAGGCCAATGATGTATGAAATTAGTGATAAAATTGTTGGTATGTAAGTTGGTGTATCCTAACTTGATAACATGATAAACGGTGTTTGCTTTATGGTAATTCTGAACAAGTTCGGTACCGTAGACAACAAAAGGGAAAATATTCTGTTAAAATTTTGGCCTGTAACAACAACTCCAAAGAAAATAAACAACAAGACATAACAAACCACAAGAAAATACCAACAAATAAACAATAAAATAGAAATAAAATAGAACAGAACCAAACTAAAAATGATGAAAAATTCGACTTTTTAAATAATTACATCAAGAAAACCCCAGAAAAGTTCTGCCAAGCCCTCCTTTCCTCGGAAATAATCTGTATTAGGGCTTTCTTCCAGGTTAATTGTTATATACTCATTGTTATTTCGGACCGACCTCTGTCATCCCTTTTTATCTATTTAAAATACCATTCTGTTATTAATAAAACATATTTTCCTGCTATGGGACACATCCCAAGCCGAAAATATGAATTACACCATTCAAAATCTACATGTTTTATCTATGTTTTGACTATATGTGTAAACATCATGTATTTCCCTGAGCTATGTGCTTACCAACTAGTGTTATTTCATGTAGATATGAATGTATGCTACTCATAAAACCCACATTAGCATAATTTGTCTGTTAACTGTGTGCATATTTGTGTAAAACGACGAATAGAAGACTAAAATGGTACTACATTTGTCTCTATATATGTATAAATTATATATTTTCCTGAAATGTATAACTACTAGCAAAGAATTTTTCCTGTTAACTATGTGGACGACCATGTCATAACATGAATTAAACTATTCAAAATCTTCCTGTCTTATCTAAGTTTTTGTGTGTATATATGTAAACAACAGGTATTTCTCTGAACTATGTGACTACCAACGAGTGTTATGTATATATGAATGTATGTTACTAATAAAGTATACATAAATCCAATTTTCATGCTAATTATATGTATGTTCATTTAAAACAACGGAAAACGTGAATAAAACCCAGTCAACACAACTCAAAAGCTTCATGTTTTATCTACGTGTGTCTGTATATATGTGACCCTTGTGTATTTCCCTTTTATCTATACTACCAAGAAAGCTTATCACACGTAACACCCGACCTGGCAATAACAGACCTGTGTATTCTACCACTACCTACGTTACAACAAACCCTCGGTTATTGTTTACGTAATAATCACCAACTATTCGGAAGGCTCTATGTAGCCCTCTACGAATAATAAAATGACATATACACCTAAAACATAGACAGGTTGACCACTATTAATTAGAAATAGCACAAGTTAGATAGGTGCCGCTGGTTTTTGAGAGTCATTCTGTGTAAGGAGACGGCATATTTATACACATCATACTCCCTTGGTTATATAAGGGAGTTGCAACAAACAGCAAACACAGAATTAGACAGACACAATTATACCAAGTTGGTTATAGCAAGACGCAACAACAAAAATAAACACAGTTTAGGCCTATGTAACATCTAAACAGAAGAGATAGAGGCTTTTTGAGAATAATTCTTGTATGTAGAGACCGTCACGCCTTATGACAATTTACTTATATAACAAGACATCACAACAATAACAACAAATAAAGACCGGAGATATAGGGCGGTACTACATTAAACATTAGAAAACCTCAAACGAAACAAAACAACAAGAAAACTCCAGAAAAAACACAAAATTAACAATAAAATTTAGATAAAAATAAAAAAAAATTCGGCGTGGCACCTGACGATGATTGTTGTTATGTCTTGCTATAACCAAATTGAACCAGTGTGTGTCGATGTGTTATATCTCATACAAGAATGGTGTTCAATCCTAATCTTTTCTATTTTGATGTGTGTATTTTGTTGAGCTGCTGCCTTGTATAAGAAACTTGTCATGTGTAATGGCGTCCCGTCTCCGCCCAAAAGTATTGTATTCAAAACCTTTTGGTCCTATCTATAACATGCATTATTTCTAATTACTAGTGGTCAATCTGTCTATTTTTAGGTTTAAAAGTCATTTTGAGGTATATTACATGTTGTTACATGTGACAGACATCCTTGGTAGTTATGTATTTCATGGAAATACATGCTAGCCACCTATATACAGACAAAAATACATAAAACATGAAGCTTTTTAGTTGTGGTAAATAGGTTTTTATTCAGTTTTTCCCCTTGTGTTAAATAAACTTGTCACATTATTAGCATAAAATTGTGTTTGTGGTTCTTTTATTAGTAGCTTCGTCATGGTTAAATAGATAAAAATTGTAATACATAATATTCAAGTAGGTCATTCATTATATAGTTTACATAAAAGTAGGTTTGTCTTCACCTTTTTGTAGTTTTCACATAGACATATCACATAAATATACATAGTTAACACGCACCTTCCTTTTGTGTATGTTTTATTAGTAACCTACATTCATATATACATGAAATAACACTCATTGGTAGTCACTTAGTTCAGGGAAATACATGCTGTTTACACATATGCACACAAACATAGATAAACTAGTTGGCGTAGTGATACAATAGGAAGGGAAAAAATCCATTGCTAAAATAGTCCCTGCTCGCGGAAGGTTCGCTTAGAGGTGAACACCAACCAGGTCTAGGCACGTTCTAACACCATATGCAAGATAACTCGAGACAACACAAGGGCAGCTAATTCTGTTAAACACATCTAGGTAACAACAAGTCCTAAAAATAAACACCAAGGGCTAACAAACCCCAAGAAAACTCTAGAAAATAATTTTCTAGAAAATTAATATAAAAACATACCCCTAAGAAAAGATAACTTGAGACATCACAATGGGAACTAATTCTGCTAAAACTTGGCATGTAATAATAACTCAAAAAATAAACAACAAGGAATAACAAACATACTATAGAAAATAAACAAAATTAACCATAAAACTAACATGAATTTAAAAAAAAAAATTCAAATTTATATTCTTTTTAAATTCAAGAAATCACAGAAAACCTAAGAAAAGCTCAGCCACGCCTTGCTTTCCTTGAAAATAATCCTTATTATGTCTTTGCGCCAGATTAATTCCTATATATTCTTTGCGGTAGGAAAAAACCCCTCGTAAACCGCGCCATATACTACTCACCCTCCACAAACAAGGACTCAGTACGACTCAGGCGTCACATCTGGTCATGAATAGAAACTTACAGCTCCGACCCCTACGCTTAACGGCAAGTGTGGATGCTATCAACTAGCTTCCACCTGGAGATAGACAATATACTTTAAGGATCTTACTAATGTCAGAGAACAGGGGAAAAAGAGCGAGGTCTATTTCAAGAAAAATATCTAGGAAAACGGACAGCTAAATATATATGTATAATGAATATGTATGTTATATAATTATGAGTATGTCAAGATAACCTGATAAATGGATACGAATTTCGTTAATTGGATTTCAGATTGTGTAATGTATGACATTGAATTTCAGATTGAGTAATTACCGTCGAAGACGGATGTGTTGGGCCATTGGCGCAAATAAAACGGCAACACAACGCATTTCCATTCTCTGGACTATATTGAACTGGAAATCTTGTAGGACCATTGTCCTGTTACAAGAGAAATCCAGCGGGAGTTTGAGAATGAACGCTGAAGAAGAAGAAGAAGATTGAGTAATTTATGACATTGGATTTCAGATTGAGTAATGTATGAGTTATTTGATTTTAGACTGAGTAATGTGTGAGTTAAGACAGTTATTATAATATAAAAATTATTGTATTAGGAAGTTAAATAAAGAGAAAAAGGTTGTTATAAGACGAATTTATGAGTAAAAGTTATTTTGTTGGTGAGAACTAGAGAAAAAGATTGTTGAGAGAATAGTTGAGATGAAACAAAGAGGAGGATTATGAATACATTAGAGGAGGAAATAACAAGTGGACTCTTGGTTGTGTATACCACTATTCTATTGTTGGTATCGCACGAGGAGTAGAAAAAGGAATACAGGTTGACCCCTCTTAGTATAATGATTCTTCATTTGGCATTGCATTCAGCTGAAAGCTGAATTGTCCTGGGTATGAAAGAAATCTCTGAGAAATAATCCCGCTAGGAAACAAGAGCAAGTTGCTCGTACATCTTGAGCATCTAAACAAACTTTCCTTGAGCAGGTCTTTTTTTCCTTCACAGTATTAAATATTGCTAAGAGTTGGGGTCCACTATGTGTGAAATATAGCTCTGGAGAAACACACCTCCACCCAAAACAAAATATTTGTGTCATGCTGCTAACTCCTAGGGATAAAAAAATATATGTTCGGTGCTCCTAATTCCTGGGAATAAAAACATATGTGTGGTGCTTCTAATCCTGGGGACAAAAATTATATATAAATATGCAGTCCTTTTCATAATATCTTTATATTATCTAGTTTATATATCAATTTGATATTTGTGATGAAGTGATGTCAGATTTTTACTATGACACTTTTATATTTGACAGATTTGGACTATCTTCTTATTTCTAGATTATTTTCTATTATTTTGTATGGTTTCTCTTTTTGTTTTATAGATGAGTCTAATAAGCAGAAGTCAGTAGTACCAATAGCAGCAAATTCCCCCCCAAAAATTTGACACATCTTTACATAATCAAACATCCCATTTATTATTAATAGTATTAACATTCCCTAATCCTGGACATGGAATGGGAGAAGGGGAGGTGAAGAGGCCAAAGACATAAAGGAAGATGTCTCGACTAAAGTCAGTTCTGGACCTTCTGAAGATGACCAAGAGTTTTTAATGGTTATTCCTCAACATTCCTACTTTGTAAAAAACAGTCAGTAGATTCTACAACAGTTGAATCACATCCAAATAACTCTACTAAAAATCCAATTCCCCGTCGAAAAGAATGTGGGTGATGGTGACAACCTAATGCAGATTTCTAATCAATCAGATGTGTTTATGACAAATCTTGGCTAAAGCAATAACCAGACTGAGAATAACAGTATGATTTTGCTCCAGCCCCACATCAGTGATAATCTCCCGATAATCATAGCCTTACCCTGTCCCCTCTACAAAATATTCCATCGCTGAATAATGCTTTCAGTACAGAAGAATCTAGGAACATTAATGCGAGTATAATGCAGGAATATTAGGAAATATGTGACAAAAGTTGCAATAGAAATCAAGAATGAAAATCAACAGAAAGTAGTATCAAATGGTTCTGTGTGTAATTAAAAAAAAAAAGATTTAATTTAGATAACTCTTGTAACCAGAGCCTGCAGCTTCAAACTTTATCAAGAATTAAGGGAAGTGTTTACCAAACATATTTCCTGAAACTTTAAGGGAAACCGACACTTTAAGGAAAGTCTATACCAAACATATCTGAAACTTTATGATCTTGTAATTTTATAATAATTACTAATCATTTTTGATTGAAGGAGCCTAGTCCTGAGATGCCATAACTGTCACTGGAAAAAACCGGTGTTTACAGTGAAGAATTTGCAGGTTGAAAAGAACTGGAGAATGTCATTGTCAGAAAACAAGAAATGGACATTTACAAGTTATGTATTACGTCACAACGTAATTTGCTAAGCGGTTGTCAGAAGAATATTGTGAATGATCTTGTTATTAAGAAAGTAGATTGGTTTAAGAAAACAGAAATCCACTCCGTGAGCAGATACATAATGACTTTTTTTCAGAATTAGTTCTGTTGTTGACAGGACCGTGTCGTGTTATGATGCAGAGGGGCTGCAGCATCAGGTGACATCAATAAAAATACATTGTCGGGGACGGCAGTTCGAAGAAACACCATGTAATATGGGGAGGGGGGGGGCTGCATTTCGAAGACTGTATCATACTAAGAAAATCTAACGCACGCTCCCGATTGTTGATGATTGTTATGAGTGGTGATAATGACACACGAATTTCGTAAAAAGCCCCTCCCCCCCCCCCCTCCCATAAAAGATAATTTTATGCGCTAGAACCGCCACTGAGGCAATGGTTTTTGTAAGGTTACCATTGTCAAAGTCTCTGCTGTTTTTTTTTTACAGTTGTGTTGTCTTAATTGGTTTTTGTTTCTTGATAAATGTCCCAATAGGACCGACACGTCGATAATTGTCTTTGTTCTATGTTTTGTTATTATTTCTGATTATTTTATATTGATAGTTAGTTATCTACAGTAACCTGTATACTTACTTTAGTATTTACCTATTATTTGTCTGGCTACTGCGGCACTTTTCATTTTATCGGACATTTTTTTTCAGTTAATTATAATTATTTTTCTCAGGGTCCTGCAAACTTGAATAAGGTCGCTTGTCTGGTAGTGGGAGATTTGAAGGAGAAGGGATTACGAAGAAATTAATAAATGTTCTTTAATTAGTATCATATTATATATTATATTTAATTATTAGTATCATATTATATATAATTATTGATTAGTATAATATTATATATAATTATTGATGGATGTGAAAATAGATAACAAAGGTGTTATAAATGAAAAGGACATAAACAGAATACACCCAGTTAGTTGTGCTTGATTAATTTGAAATTTAAGTTAGAATCCAAATTTACATTTTAGGTATGGGAGGTAATGTAACCGGGTGGAAGCATATTTAGGGGGTAATCATATAACTCAAAATATGCGCACAATAATGTGCTTTAGTCGAACCTGGAATCTTAGTACAATATGGGATTTTAGTAGAACATGGGATCTTAGTAACGTGGTTACGTAATTTGGGAATGAAAAATAGATGCATCGAACAAGCAACTTGATAGAGAAAAGGGTCGGTTAAAAAACGGTCAGTGTTAAGAATTTCAAGTAAATAAGGACAATTAACATCAGTAGTATAGAAGAGAAGAAATATGGAAGCAGCGTCTGGAAAGACGGATATTACAGAATAAGCCGTGAAGATGCTGGTTTGTTGTATAAAACTTGTAATTCGCATCTCTTTACCATTTTGGTAAGTATCGGCTTCTAACCTGTTACCAACAAATTTCGGAGAGTTACATTAATTATGTACATCACTACACATGACGTGAACTTGCTATTGTTCTTCCGTTCTTTGGGTATCCTACTGATTATGAACATTTTCCGGAGAATTCCTTCTTTATCGATCACTACATGGTACATGAGCTTGTATGCCATTACCATTGTGTTGGATATCATGACCTTAACTTTCTGTGGATGTTCACCGTAGAAGAATTTTGAATCTATACCAAAGGAGCGAGAGAGAGAGAGAGAGAGAGAGAGAGGGAGAGGGAGAGTTGTTGTGACTCAAACCCACTATTTGCAAAAGTTGGGGAGAACTCAATCACCTTGCAGAAGTTACTGACTCCTGTCCCGCCGAAGACGGATGTGTCGGGCCATTGACGCAAATAAAACTGCGACACAACGCATTTACATTCTCTGGAGTACATCCTGCTGGAAATCTAGTAGGACCATGATTCTGCTACAAGAGAATTCAGTAGGAGTTTGACAATGAATGCTGAAGAAGAAGACTGACTCTTGTAAATGACACTTGTGTGTGATTTCAACAAGAGGACTGAGGGAACTTATTAAGTATATTCGTAGATAAGAATATTATCTTATTATAAATGTAAGAAATTTTATGTGATTTAAGTTAATAGTTTTATTTTGCATGTGAATTGTTTTGAAAACAATTAATAAAAGAAAATTAAATATCACGGATATAGTTACTTAATTTGATTTGCAAAAAAAATTGAGAATTTAGAGAAAAGAAAACTATATAATCTTACAATACACATTAGCATCTTTGCGTGTTGTGCTAGATCTGTTGTTACTGGGTGATGATTTCCTGGTGAGAGAAATTCGTCTCCCAGCCAATTTTTTTTAAATATTCGATTTGGTTTTGTGTTCTTAATTGTTTTTGTTGTCGTGATAAAGGTCCCAATTGGACCGACACGTTGACGATTGTATTTGTTCTTTGTTTTATTGTTATTTCCTATATTTTTTTATATTGACAGTTTTCTTCAGTAACCTTCCTACCTTATTTGTTTTTACCTCTAACGTGAACAAAGCGTGTCACTTGGAGAGTATCCCAACAATGAAATGACAATTTCTGGAGGTGCTCGAGCAAAAAGTTTGAAAAGTGGAAAGTAGTGTCTCACGAGCACCACTGACATAACCACCCGTTTATTTGTTACACTTCTAAAAGAAGAGCACAGTGAACTATGTATGGGCAAGATAGCCGCTTGGTCAGCCAGGAGAGAACAAGAGAGAAAAAAACAAGAGAGAAAAAAATATGAGAGACGTATCTGCGACAACAGAGATATACTCACACATAGACACAACACGGAAAGCACGTTACAGGTAATGAAATAACACAAGCAATGGTTACGAAGATACAACAAATTAGACAAGACGTCTCGGTATTAGCAAATGTCATTCATTTCACTGAGCATTTAGACAGACGTTCAGCACATGTAGCTACTCTGCAAGAACTTTGTTCGTTTCATAACAATATCTGGTAAGGCCTACTGTCATTCTGGAGTTTATAGGCCAAGCGTACTTAACAAAGAGAGAAATTAAGTTTATTAACAGAAAGATAAAGGTGCCAACCGATACCAGGTCTACACACAGAAAACCCAGATTTCTGCCTTATGGGGTTTTAGAAATGGGTCTGAGAAGGTGTGTAACCGTTTCACACTTTCAAATCGTTCAGACATACCCTGTATTTAAAGGTACAAGAAATCCTAAATCTTCACGTCATTGTGTATCACATAATTGTACAAAATAGATACAATGCCATTGCAAAGATTCAGAGTATTGATGATCAATGGAACATGCTAAAACATTCGATAAACCAAACATCTAAAGAAATAATACCAAAAGTAAAACATACATCAAAACAAAAATGGATGACTGAAGAAATATTAGAATTGATTAGCACCAGAATGAAAAATAAACACAAGATAGAGGAATATCAGAAAATACATTAGGAAATACGAGAGAAATGCAAAATAGCATAAGAAAGCTGGCTGAACAAGAAATAAAGAGAAATAGAATTGCATTACAACCAAGATACAACATTACTATATAAGAAAATTGAGATGATAACAGGAAAGAGAACGCAAAAAGTTACAGGGTGTCTAAAATCTAAGAATGGGCAGGTATTAATGGGAATAGATAACATAGTACAGAGATGGTCAGAATATATCAAAGAACTTTATGACAATAGACCAGAAATAAACATACAATATAACGGCGAGGGTCCATCAATGCTCACAGCAGAAGTAAGGGAGGCACTAAGACACATGAAATATGGCTAAGCCCCATGTCCAGACAATATCACAGAATTAGCAACTTTAGATGACTTTGGAGTTGAAATAATCACAAAATTGCTGAATGACATATATAATAGTAGAAACAAACCCGATGACTTAATGACGTCCATATTTATAGCCTTACCTAAGAAACCAGGGACCAACGAATGTGAAGGACACCGTACAATCAGCCGCATGAGCCAAATAACCAAATTCCTTCTCAGAATCATCATGAAGAGAGTGAGAAACAAAATAAAATCAGAAATAAGTCAAGAACAATGTGGCTTTATAGAAGGCAAAGGTACCAACAATGCTATATATATTTTGAGAACACTAATAGAGAGGTCTATAAAGGTAAAAACAGATTTGTACCTCTGTTTTATAGACTACACAAAAGCATTTGATAAAGATAAACATAGCGAAATTATACACATGCTAGAGAATTTGAAAATTGACACCAAGGATTTAAGAATAATCAAGAACATGTACTGGCAGAAAACGGCAGAAATAAGAGTAGGAAATCAATTTGGTCCTTTTCAACAAATAAAACAAGGAGTCAGACAGGGATGCGTGCATTCACCAGACCTGTTCTCTCTATACAGTGAAAACATATTGCGTGCAATAGTAGATATCCCAGGAATATCAGTGGGAGGACATAATATAAATAATTTGAGATATGCGGATGACACTGTTCTGATTGCCTAAAGTGAGGAAGACCTTCAAGATTTAATTAATGTAGTAGTCACAGAAAGTAAAGAGAAAGGTCTCTTCCTAAATATCAAGAAAACAGATGTAATGGTTATTTCAAAGAAATAAAACAACACACATTGAAAGATCAAAGTGAATGATATAGTATTAAAACAGGTCCACCAATTCAAATATTTAGGTACAATTATTACAGCAGATGGAAGAAGTTCAACAGAAATAAGATGCAGGCAAAAACAACATTCAGAAAAATGAAACATATACTGTGTAATAGACCTTGTCACTAGAGGTGAGAAAGATAGTTCTTCAGTGCTATATAACCCCTATACTAATATACGGGTGCGAGTCTTGGACAATAAACACACTGGGAAGTGGGAAATTAGAGGCAACAGAGATGTGGTTCTACAGAAGAATGCTGAGAATACCATGGACTGCCAGAAATACTAAGGAAGAGGTGTTGAAAAAGTCAAATGCGAAACGGACCTTAACAATATAATAAAAATGCAATCCTCTTTTTTTTGGCCACTTCATGAGACAGGCATGTTTAGAGAACATTGTCACAACAGGCAAAATTAAAGGCAACAGAGACCGAGGGCGACAACATGAGAAAATATTAGAAAGTTTGACAACCTGGTATGGCTAGGAAACAACAACGACTTTGATACATAATATTGTGGACAGACAGCTGTGGAGAGCCATGACCGCCTACGCCAGCCGGCAGGGCACCTGATGATGATGATCTAGGGGGGATAAAATGCGTCATGAGGATAAAACGCATTATTTGGACGGTTGTGAAATCAGCGAATAGAATTAAGAGTTCTAGAAGGTTCTAAGGATAGAGGATATATGCGTTGGGAAAAAAATATTGACATTCATTCTTCTTCATCATTAGGTCCAAGAGACAAAAGTCTCAGTGGCAAAGAACCTAGAGAATGTTTAATTAGGTAGAAACTTTTCAAATGAAACCTAAAAATATGAAATGAAGATAATAATACCATCGAGTGTCCACAGCTAAATTTAATAAATAAAACACAAATGGAAACTAGGAACCTAAGATAAAATTAAAAAAAAAAACATCGAGAAGCCACAACTAAATTTAATAAAGAAGAAAACACAAACGGATACTCGGAACTTAAGATAATATAAAAAATCCATCGAGAAGCCACAACTAAACTGTCAGAATATTAGGAAATTGTAGGAAATATATATTTTTCTACGAACAACCAACTGACGTCTGGGCGGTGCATGATGGTCGACCAACAGACTGGAGACGAATCCATATATGAACTTAATATACTTGAGCAAGCACTTTGAACGACGACGATAAAAGATTCACAGATGTCAGCAGGAGCCATCGTCTGTTCTTCAGTTGTTGAGCGCGTCAATTTACCTCGGAATTTATACTGAATTGAACAATCTTTGGGATTCGAAGTTCCCTGGAGATACAAAGTTCCAACCAACCAGGCTGTGGACAAGACTCGACGACCCGAGGAGGATTCACTCTAAGTAAAGATACATTTTACTCTTTTTACTAATGATATTGTTTTAAGTGTGTTAGAATTGGTAGATTTTTCCAAACAGTGACTAGTAAATAGGACACTTGTGAAATAATGATTTTTAAACATACTATTTACTATTGTCTTTGTTATGAGAGACATAATCAAGTCATCTTGGCTGTTAATATATTTATGGTTTGGTGTCTTTTTGTGTTTTTGTGTGTGTGTGTGTGTTTCTTGAAAAGGTCCCAATATGACCGCAACGTAGGAAAATTGTCATTTTTTGTTATTATTGCATATTTCTTATATACATTTTTATCTAGATAAGTTCATAGTTAGGTATTCCTAGTAACATGTTTATTTTATTTTGCATTACTATTTAGGTATCAAGTCAAGACAGTAGATATTGGATTGTATTATTAACTAAATTATTAACTGGGCTGGTGTGGTCTTTGTCTTTATTCTTTTTGTTCCGTCATTTACTCATCTTTTGGTTCGTTTCGTTTCCACATTATTTACGTTTTTTATGTACTTTCTGACCTTCTGGCATCTCATTTCCATATTTCCGTTGGATGTTGTGATAATTTTTCCATTCTTCATCTTTTGATGTTTTGTTTGTGTCTTGATAAAGACCTTTTGATTGAAACGTTGAATGTGATTTGTGTATTGTAATTTTTATGATTCCTTGTGTGCTCATCATTGCCCATCATTACCTACTAGTTTTAGCTATAGTCTGTCATGTCTCATTGAAGCGATATATAGACCTGTGTTTTACGTAAGTCTAATTGTTTTTACGTTTCGCGCAGTTACCTTGTATTTTATTGTCTTATTAACCAAACTATTATTATTATTTTATAAACTTCACAACATATTATTTGTAAAATTATCCGTTTTGCGGAAGTTAGTAATAGTCTTACAGACGTGACTAGGCTTTTTATAGGGCATAACTTAATAGTTGAACTCTCTTTTCATAGAAGGGATAGTTTTGATTAGAAAATGATCATATCGATATTTAGTTATGTATATCATTCGATATCGTATCTGAGTATATTCATCACTGAGTAATAAATTGAAAAACTATATGATGACATAACTATCTTTATTTATACAGAAAAGAGGCAACTTTTATGCCCACTATTAAACAAATTTCACCTAATATAGTTATCCTGTCTTTAAATTTATTAAAATAACTAATGCAGTAGGGTGCAAAGGGAACGCATTGCTCTCGGCTGACCGAGGATTAGCAGATAACCAAGATCCCAAATGTACCTCCTCGCGGTGCACCGTGGAAACAGAAATACAGCAGCACGAGCTGATTCTGGCCAAATCATTTGGGGATCGTGTCCGAGAATGTGGAGGTAGCAGATGGAAAGAGATTTGACTGCATAAGAGACAGACATATCTCCGACACCACCAGCATCACCACATATAGCGACACTGTCGACATACAGTGACGCTAGTCAGTCCAGTCCGAACATTGGAGGGGCGGCCAATGTAAAAGACAAGTAAAGGTAGATGCATAGCGAGAGACAAATAGATTTCATACTGAGTACAATGACACAATGAAAGGGCAGAACAGCGCCAGAGGGCAGCGCGAAATGCAAATAGAAAGGGAAAACTTCCCAGGAAAGGGGAACTAAAAGCTATGTTAGCTCGAGACGAGCTTCTAGTTACCTGTACTCCATATAGGCAGAGACCCAGACCCAATCATGGACGTTCTGAAAGGCAAGAATTTGGAAATATGCTCACGAAGAGAAAGTTTTCCTTACTCGATGGGCTCAGGCACAAGAGGGACAAAGAATTTAGCCCTGGTCCAACTCTACTGTCAAGCTTTCCTATATCGAAAATACACTTGCAGAAAGAAAGGGTTCAGTACCTGACAGGCTCATGTGCTATTTGGACAAGGTCGCTAAGATCGAGAGCGGCTTGCTCTCAAACGCGTGGTGTGAGACTTGAACTTGTGCGAGGGTTACACGATGTCTGTGAACGACACCTCGAGTAAGAAGGCGAAATAACAGGGTCCAACTCTTCTGGCGAGTTCTTCCTCATACGGAACGAGTCTCGCGGATGAGAAACGGTTCAGTACCCGATGGACACAGGCAGAGTACGTCCAATTGCACGAGATGGGTTCATAGACGGCAGAACACATCGTGCGAGAAAGACGTGCTCGACAAGCGTCTTGGCGAAGAGGCACTACACACCAGCGTGTCCGGCGATATATAGACAGGATGTCACGGACAAGGGAAGCCTACCCGAATTAAAGGCATGACGAAAACGGATGTGCTGGACCTTGGAAGTCTAGGCTGCAAGTGGCTAACCGAGTTGCAAATAACTCAGTTCTACTATGGAACTTGCAACACAAAGTACGTCACAAATCACACGATATATTCGTTGTGGTTATATGAGAGCGAACGCAGAAGAAAAAGAAAAACTGATGTAGTGAGAGTATGCGGATGAATTGAATGAATGGAATAAGCTCTGCTGCAGACTTTGAACTTTGCATATTACAGAGTATAGTGTATATACCGCTGTATAGTGAAGGAATCTTGTTGAGAGTATTTTGATAAAATTTACTAAAAATCAATCACAATTGGTCCCATTGACCAGAAATATCACCACTGATAATTGGCACAATTGTTGCCTGTTGCAATTGTTGTCTTTCACAATCACATCCTCCTACAGTTATAATTGGTCCCAGTGACCAGAGATAACACCACTGAAGAAACCAAAGATCTATCATAATTGAAAATTGTCACAATTGTTGTTTGTCTCAATTGTTGTCTGTCACAATCACATCATCCTAGGGTTATAAGTTGTGTTATAGTTCCCAGGATTTTGGGATTGTGAGAATCGTGAGATAAATCTAACATTCACACAAGCCGGTTTATAGTTGGTTATTCGAATATTTGCAGAGATATTTTAAAACTAATCAACGATAACAAAACTCATCGTTTATGGATTTACATGGAATTCTATTTCTCATCAACCTTAATTGAGAGAAAATATATCTGTGCTGATTGTTCTGCTGATAATATCTTTTCTCTTTAAAAATATAGTAACTTCACCGGATTCACAGCCTTTCCTAATCGGCGGGAAGATCAGAAATTGAGGGGATAACAGTTCACATCTTCTATGAATAAGTTATGTATAGTAATATTATGTATTTTGTTCATGAGTTAGAATTGTTTAACGAATCAAGTTGCTGTGATGGCAATACCAATGAATATATATTAAATATTTTGAACATAGTCAAATTTCCGGTTCACGATGGCGTCTTGGTAAAGCGTGTTTCAAATTCTTGTGTTTTTGTGACAATTGTGATTTCGTTTTTCTTGAATTGGAACCTGTTGTTTCAGTCATCGTTAAAGCTACTATGAATCGAAGTGCTGATGTGATGCTGAAGCTAAAATCTTGTCTTAAAATTACCGTGAAAAGCGATATTAATACACACACAATATCTTTGGTACAAAATGGAGAGTTCTTTATTGATATGGGTGACAGACCCGATTTGTCACCGTGGATAGAAATAATTGTTATTCTGTGCAGCCTATTTTATACCAAAGAACATCAGGAGTTCAGTTCAACTAAAATAAGAATGTTCAAGCCTACAGCCTAGATATTGTAAAATTCACCAGGAGAGTAGTAAAAAAATTACTGTCGTCAACCAAACACGCAAGATCTACTTTCAACAGCAATGACCAGTTAGCAGAACGACAAAAATTATAAATTATATTAAATCGTCGTTAGACTATATTAAGCCAAGTGTGTAGTTTAAATCCACATTTCGCTGACGGCATCATTAACAGCACTTGAGGCAAAAAAAGCAGTCGATGGAGCGACAAAGTACGTGCTCTGCGGTCGACATCTGTTCTGTCAGATATAAGCCAGTTTCTTGTCGAATTAGAATTCGAAGCGGTGACAGCAGCTCTAACTTGGCTGGCGACGAAACTACCAACAGACTCAGTGATTCTATCAGACTCTCAAAGTATGCTGCGCAAGATAGAAAGTTTATGATCAAGACTAAATGGGTCAATCTTCACAACAACTCGCTGAACATTACATGGATATACTGTCCAGATCATGCTGGTGTGAGGTGAAACGAAAGAACCGATGTGTTGGCCGGTAAAGCCTTCGTGAACTGCACCGAGATAGGAAGAGACATGATTGAATTGAGTAGAGCAGTCATGGATACCCTACGAGAGGACGAGGAGGAAGTCGAACGTGACAATGTACGTATTTAGAGAATGGTAGAAATGGGAGTGACTAGAGGCGATAGAAGGAAGTGCTCCCTCTCCGAAAAGATCAGAAAAACCCGTAATCATCAACTGACTAGGACACTGAGCGTACACACTTTTAGATAGCTAACGGAAAGGCAAGCAGAGCATACATGGGAATGTTCCCAGTGCTGTGACGCTTATTCCTAATCAAGAATCAGTCAAGAATGTATAAAACATTAGGAAGAACAATACAATTTCTTAATCTAAGAATTACATTGAGATTATGTTAAATTTACACACAAAAAATGGATTGTAAAATTATTCGGTTACGAGGAGAAATAATCTGTGTAAGCTAAGAGAAATATTATAATTAAATATAAGGAATAAGAAGTATTGCAGTATTGGTTGTGTTATATCATGGAATAACGATATTACTACACCAACTTATAACCAAGAGTTTGTATGAGGGGCTTATGAATACCGTTTAACCCGGGTTAAAGCCCGGAGAAGATATTAGAAAACCGACAGCATACACCACTAACTTATATTAGATTAATTTATTAAACATGCATGGCGCGTCTTCACTTGGAAATGTTTTATAGTGAGAAAACATGTCAAAGCCATCCGAGTTTTAAATATTTTTTATGGTTTTATGTGTGTGTTTAAAAAATATATTTTTTTACTGTTATGTGTTCCTTGAGAAAGGTTCTTGTTGGACCGTAACTTGGAAAATAGTCCTTCTTTGGTTTATTGTTAGTTCTTTGTTTGTAACATTGATATGATTTTATAGTAACTTTTAAACTTGATTTTGTATTTACCACTAACTTATCAGTCTGTTCCTTACGGATAACAGATACTATTGGTTGGTAGGAACAAGAGGGGAAGGGAGCCCCTTAGCGATAGTCCGTCTTGTTCAAGTGTAACTTTCAAAAATCTATGTTCTACGTTAGTACTATTGTTGTTCCGTTTCATTACCTTTTATCCCTATTTCCTTCACCATGCAATAGTGTTTCTAGTGCCTCTGTGGTGGTACAATTGTTTTTACTGTTTTCATTGTTTTTCACAGTTTATTGTGTATATTCTTGACAAAGTCCTAGCGGTTTGAAACGTTGAAAATGTCTTGTGTATTGTCATTTGTATATTTCCGTGTTTACACCTCATAACCCCTTAGCGATAGTACGTCTTGTTCAAGTGAAACTTTCAAAAACCTGTGTTCTCTATGTAAGAGATTGTAAACGTTGCACGATTACAGTCTTAGCATATATTTTAGAAATCCTAGATCCACGTCATCGTGAACTATCAAAACGAAACTTAGTAAAATGTAACTAGGGAGGTAAAATGCGTCATGAGAAAATACGCATCATTGGGACCGTTGTGAAATCATCGAATGAAATTGTGAGTTTGAGAAAGTTGGAACATTGGAAGATTTTGACATTCATTCTTCTCATGGATTAGGTTCGAAACAGTTGTTAGAGACAGTCGTACCAGTGGCAATGAACTTAGACGTTAGAGAGAAACTTTTCAAAGAAACTATAGAGTAGGCATATCAATACCATCAAGAAGCTAAATTGACTAAATTAACAGAGAAGCAAATAGATAAATAAAAAAGTCAGAACCTACAACAAAGTCATCTTCGGAAAGCGACATCAATTTAACAGAAGAAATTATAAGTAGAACACAAGAACCTAAGACAAAATCAACATCGAAAAGCCACAACGAAACTGGCAGGGAAGAAAACATAAATAATCAGAACCTATAACCAAATCATCATCGAAAAACGAAAATTAAAATTAATTGAGAAGAAACCACGATTGAACTTGGAAATTTGACAAGGTCATAAACGAGAAGTCAAAATCAAAATATCTTTCAACTCTTTGTGACGAGGAAGAAAACGATATATTTTTTCTACGACGATCAATTGTCGCCTGAACTGTTGCATTCTGTTAAGACCGGCCGATTTTGGAAGGAAGCTATTTCCTTGAACACATGAACTTGGACAAACCCTTATGCGGACAGAAATACAGTTCACAGTCGATTATTGCCAACGTGTCAAAGTTATCCTGAACCAATCGTATGTTTGAAGTCGCCAAAAAACAAGTTGTGGAAAGGAAAGAACGACCCAAGGAGGATCTTCACGACAAGATAAGATATATTTTTGCTATTATTATGTTGTTACTATTTAGTGTGTAGTACAGTACAGTGTACAATGTGTAGTGTAGTGTTGGATTGAATTTATAAATCTTTCCAAAAGTAATGTATTGTAAAAGGTCCTAAGTCAGGACAACAGATAATAAATAGATAGATACAGAAGTATAGTCATAGTTACCATTAAATAGTAGTTTAGATTGAACTGGGCTTATTGAAAATAATTTAATAGTTGAACTCGCTGTTTCAGAGAAAAGATAGTTTTGATTTAAAGATTGTCGGTAATTGTTAGAATCAATTTTTGATCATATATATCGGATCTCAGCTGAATAATCAGATTCATCATCACTGAGCACTGAATGAATTGTTGATAAATTATCACACGATAATATAATTATTATAACTATCTTTGAGAACACAGAAAAGAGGCAACTTTTATGCCCAAAATAAAACTGAATTTCTTAAGATACGGCTGTCCTGTTTTTGATAATTAAATAATTATTATAGTGAGTCTGTCGATGAAAGGAATGAAAGCAGACTTTTGAACTTTACATACTATTTTTGATGAGATAAGATCAACAGCCTCATACGGTAACAAGGGGAAGGGGACAGTTACAGAAAGAGAGTGATTATATAACTCACGACAACAAACCACAGGAACTATACCCGAGGACCTTGAAGGTTACAAAATGTGGCGGCCTTTTCTAAAAGGATTATATGAGTATTAATTGGTTTTATTACTTAGTCCGTTTGATTTGGTTCGTAGAAAGAAGCATTGCTCTCTATTAGTTGCTGTTTTTCCTCTTTCTAGCGGTTTGCTGCAAACACATTTTACATGACCATGTAAGTATCTCTAGAATTTACGTTTTCTAGCAGCAGTTCATCTGTCTTCAATGGCTATTAACATACTGTAAGGAAAATGTGATGTTTTTTTTCTGTAGAAAAATAATGCACGAGCTATTCCCTTTATTAATAGGTCTGCACAAGTGTGTCACATATCTAAATTAAATACAATGTAACAATCACAATCCGCTAATTTATTCTTAATCACTAATGATTATTATACGTTATATGTCAAATCGTGCTATATGAAGGATTATTGAGACGCTATAACTTAGAGTGCATAACAATTAATGCTACACAAATACGACATTCAGCCGCTTTTATTATAACTTCAAATGGTGGTGTTTCACTTTTAGGTTTATTTTTTCACGGTGAGAAAAAAAACCCAGACAACAGCGACAATACACTGCAATAGACCCACCTAACATTCGGCATATATGTTTAAATGTCGTTATCGGATAGTTTTTTTGTTATTGGGAAGTGTATCATATATATTATTTCTTGGAAAGACTTACGAAATTATCACTCATAACAACATGTAGGCCTTTACCTTCTGAAAAAGGCGATGAGATGAGTTTTCCGCGGTAGTATTTGTTGTTCCTCTGCATAGTCAGTGCTTGGATCCCGCTAGCCATACTCATGATGGCATATATATAGAAATAACTAAGCTGTGATTCGTGGCTAAATGCAATGCTATTTTCCTCATGAGTAGGGATATTTATGTTGAGATGTATATATTTTCTTCAAAATCATTCCTGTACATGTTGCGGCGTCTGCTATGGCAAAGCGGTCTATATTTCCACCGCCCATAGAAAACCTCCCTGCACTCATTCACAGGAAAACCTGCAGTAGAAAAGTCTTTTTTTAATTGAGTACCATACGTAGAAGAATTACTGTAGATATTCTCAGAGATCCTTGAGTAAAACGACAAATTACAGTAAAAATAAAGCATAGTAAGACAAAGCGATAAATGTTTAGGATGGGTTGTTGTACTAGAAAACAGTATTAACCAACAACTCATGAAGCGTTAAAGTCTATGTCGCTCTGCATGGCTCTTGATTGATTGATTAATAGTATCTGATTTATTAGTTTCAAATATCTATTGGCAATTTCTAAATATCAACAATATTCAACCTCATGGTAAGCAAACGGGCTGAAAAAAACTAAGCAGTTGTCGTGAAGGTTAGTACAATTATTCTAAGACATTTTTTCAACATCACAATATTACATGCATCAGATTTTCAAGCACAACAAAGAATTAAAAAGCAGAATTTCTCCATTTATCTGAAATCTAGACACAATGTGGCCATAATTCAATTATACTTATTTACCCAATAAGTCTTATGAAAGCACAACAGACAACACTATGCACCTGCTCTTTACAATAGGATAATGACTGAGCTGTTGGGAGAGATAACAATTCTTCCATCAACTTGTGCTTTTCCGGGACCGGTAAGGGGAGCACAGAATAGCAGCACTGTTTACCTTACACGAAAGTCATAAGAGGCCATTAAATATGTTATGGCACGTGCAAGGACAAAGGGCACAGTTATCGCTGCATCAGTCATAAACCATGACACAGCACATTCCATTCTCCAGACTATTCTCTCCTAATCTGCAGGAGTTTCAAAACGTACAGAATAAAAGAAGAAGAAGAAATACTGAAGTCAACGTAGAAGCATATTATGTGTTGACATTTGTTCTGAGGTCAATATGTCATTTGTACTTTTAAAAATTGCAAGTCTCAATTTTTTCCTAGACAAGACATTAAATATATACATATTTCATCTCTAAAATTGTCAAATATCTGTTAGATGTTGTGGGGTTCGTTGCTGTATGGCAGAACGCCAGTATAAGATTCATGAGGCCCCAGTGTTGTAATTTTTCGAAGCTATAAGCTAAGAAAAATAAATGAAAACACAAGAAAAGAATACAAATTTAACTTTAGTTTTCGACAAACAAACTTTTACTATCAATTTGAGTCTTATTTAAAGAAAGTTCCTAAAACAGCACACAGCTAAACTTTTTAGTTTTTATTAATTTAAATGTATTATCGTAATAGTTCATTACAGGTCAACCCAAAAAGTATAAAA
Source organism: Meghimatium bilineatum (assembly GCA_034231615.1). Classification (NCBI taxonomy): domain Eukaryota; kingdom Metazoa; phylum Mollusca; class Gastropoda; order Stylommatophora; family Philomycidae; genus Meghimatium; species Meghimatium bilineatum. The sequence goes on from CM067306.1 coordinate 6,962,826, forward strand.
ATGCAGTTACACCAACATACAATGCTTTTTGCAGAAACTCAGCTAAATTAACTATTAAGTACTGTCAATTATTTTCACTGGAAATTTGAGATTTCAGATAATACAATCACAGTTATGACCAATGACACAAGACTAGTCACTTTAATACCGTGTCCCTGCAGATATCCTAACTGCAGACACACACCCTGTGTATATGGGTTAGTAATAACATCAGTTGAGTAACAACTTTTAAACTTTCAGCAACCGCATGTCTATATTACATGCTGACATCCTGGACCGTATCTCTTTGGGGTACATATCCCATTACCAATACATTCACCGTTACCCGTACACCTTAAAGTATATGAACACCCTAAATCACAGTCTTTGCCAGTCAGTTTAGGTGGACAAACGTTCGAGCTGACTTCTTCAATACGGAGAACAATCTGTAGAATGCTGTATATAGTCAAGTAAACATTCATTGTAAACGTGCATGGCTTGACAGGAGTATCGTGTTGTGATTACAGGTCGGGATAATAATAATAAAAGACAACCCTGATGTCTTTAACTTCACGTATCAATAAAACGAGGCACAAGAACACCAAAACGACAGGCTATTTCAGGTTGGTCACTCATTGAACAAGCAACTGTATTCGCCATATTTCTTGTTATTCTCTTTCTTCTAGGTGGACAAACGTTCGAGCTGACTTCTTCTATACGGAGAACAATGGATAATAATAATAAAAGACAACCTTTAGTTTCTCCAGTTTCACATGTCAATAAAACGGGATGCAGGAACACCAAAACGACAGGTCATTTCATGCTGTTGCACGTTTGAACAAGCAACTACAATCGCCATATTTCTTGTTATTCTTTCTCTTTCTTCTAGGTGGACAAACGTTCGAACTGTATTCGCCATATTTCTTGTTATTCATTTTCCCTTACGTAATTCCGTTTCTATGTCTCACGTCATCATTAAATTTGTGCTAGTTAATTCTAACTCTACCAACACTCTCTAACACAAATTTAATGCACTATTGTACAGGAATAGGACTGTTACATACCTCCCTATCTAAATTTTAACTTGAGATCCACACTGGACTCAAGTTAAATAAATAAAAAAAACTTTAACAGTCATATTCCTGAGTCCTACTTTCTCTCCTTTCATCTTTCTTTCATGCCCAGGTCATGAGATTAATTAAATGACACCATATCAAACTAATTATCAAATTATCAAATTAACAAGCAAATCAACAAATTCAAAGGAAAATCTCATATTGGGGTACTCTCCCCTTATCTATCTCACATTCATTATTTATAACAGTCTACATCTTCTTGCGTTTTTAGCTCACTAATTCGTTAGCGAACTACTTCTTGCGTTTTTAGCTCACTAATTCGTTAGCGAACTACTTTAGCTTTGATTTCTTCTCATTCATGGCTCACTAGGTGGACAAACGTTCGAACTGACTTCTATACGGAGAACAATGTAAGGGTCTGAAATATATGAATAATGCACAGGTGATAATAAACAAAGACTGTGATTTAGGGTGTTCATATACTTTAAGGTGTACGGGTAACGGTGAATGTATTGGTAATGGGATATGTACCACAAAGAGATACGGTCCAGGATGTCAGCATGTAATATAGACATGCGGTTGCTGAAAGTTTAATAGTTGTTACTCAACTGATGTTATTACTAACCCATATACACAGGGTGTGTGTCTGCAGTTAGGATATCTGCAGGGACACGGTATTAAAGTGCCTAGTCTTGTGCCATTGGTCATAACTATGATTGTATTATCTGAAATCACAAATTTCCAGTGAAAATAATTGACAGTACTTAATAGTTAATTTAGCTGAGTTTCTGCAAAAAGCATTGTATGTTGGTGTAACTGCATCTTTATACTTTTTGGGTTGACCTGTAATGAACTATTACGATAATACATTTAAATTAATAAAAACTAAAATGTGAAGCTGTGTGCTGTTTTAGGAACTTTCTTTAAATAAGACTCAAATTGATAGTAAAAGTTTGTTTGTCGAAAACTAAAGTTAAATTTTTATTCTTTTCTTGTGTTTTCATTTCTTTTTCTTAGCTTATAGCTTCGAAAAATTACATTGGTGCTCTATTATTAGTGTCGTACTTTTCATTGATGTTTTGTCGGATACTGGATGTAAATACAAGACGTTTCTAGGATTAACCTGACGTTGTCGCGGCCAGGTTGCTTAGAGTTGTCACAGGGAAATAAGATAAAAGAGAAAGCCAGACAATAGAAATTTCTTTTTTGAGCCATTGAAAACAGGGAAAGTTGCAAGATAGAGAATTTTGTTGATAATTTATGTTGATAGATTGAAATATATGAATAATGCACATGTGATAATAAAAGATGTTTAGAAGTTAAGGTAGTTATTAAGTTAAATTGTCTGATAACAAAGACAAATTGATGTGTTAAATAATTGGAGAAATATTACAGCAATAAAACAATAATACAGCAAATTGGACATAAGTAAAATAAAATGTGATACGGTTTTCTAAGAGACTAATAAACAAAAGCAACAAACGCATCTACCGGGTAACTTAGTATGACCGTTTTAGAGGACGAATTCAATTGGAAGTCAATGAAAGACATATATGGATAACGGGAACAACAATTAGAATGTAGAGATTAAAATAATCGATGTTTGTTTATAACGGAATACCAACGATATAGGCACTACGGAAGAAGAACTATGAAATTTAGTAGTAAAAATCGATGTCACAAGGGATGATATATTCACGAAGTTGTGAACCGTGATAAGTAATATATATATTATATAAGTAATATAAATATATATATATATATGTATATATGTATATATATATATATATATATATATATATATATATATATATATATATATATATATATATATATATATATATATATATATATATAGACAGATATATATATATATATATATATATATATATATATATATATATATATATATATATATATAGATAGATAGATAGATAGATAGATAGATATAGATAGATAGATAGATAGATAGATAGATAGATAGATAGATAGATAGATAGATAGATAGATAGATAGATAGATAGATAGATAGATATATAGATATATAGATATATATAGATATAGATAGATAGATAGATAGATAGATAGATAGATAGATAGATAGATAGATAGATTAGATAGATAGATAGATAGATAGATAGATAGATTAGATAGATAGATAGATTAGATAGATAAATTATTTAGATAGATTAAATAGATAAATTAGATAGATGAAAGATAGAACTTCCTAACGGGAAAAATACAGTGTGACAGTTCATGGGGATGGTTAACCGATGAATAACATAAGTATTCGAGGAGTCTGATCAAATAAGTAGTTTAAAGCAATGGTTTTGGAACAGGGAAGTAAAGGAACGACTATTCGTTGGGATGTGAAAGTCTAATACAGCATGGACCTATATTGCAGAGGATGATACGACAGAAAACAGTTTTGTATGAACCAGATGTGGATTAGAACAAGACAATGTAACAAGACAATGTGACAATCAGAGGAATATATACGACTCGTATATCAAGTAATCTTGATATATAGATTTACACGTCGTGATAATCCACACCAGAATGTTTTTAAAGGTTTTTCTGATCATCAGATGTATGAACGTTTTTTCTGATCATCAGATGTATGAACGTTTTTTGTGATCACCAGATGTATGAACGTTTTTTGTGATCACCAGATGTATGAAAGTTCTAACTTTTGCTATAATGTATTTGAGTAGATAATAGAAGTTTTACCACAAGTCTGTTGAATTTATTGAATTTGAAAACGGTTGGTATGGAGATCACATTTAAATATGTTACATATATGGCGAGCCAACCAACGAAGGTTTCAATGATGTTTCGGATCAGTTATGTTCTCCGAATAGGTAAGATGGTATACAACTTCTTCTTCAATGTGTTTAACGTCTAGATACTCCATCCTAACACAAATACGTTACAAGAAAATACATTTGGACTGGAGCTAAGTTTAAAATAAGACTAAGGACTGGGTATGGTCAACACGGATGGTTCTCGTTGTTAGTTGAATTTTCCTTCATAAAATATTTCAGAGAGAATTCAAAACTAATTCACTAATCTATATAAATAATTTAGTTGAGAAATCCTTCAAGATATTACCTTATAGTACCTGTGGGAACTTGAAAGACAATCTTCATATACATTTACCGAACAATTAATTGGGAAACTACAACTATATACAACTGCTGACAACTAGAGAAGAGGGATGACTCAGTTTAATTAAATGAGCATTAACTTATTGTACCAGACGTATTCGGAGAAAACGGGATTTGCTAATTGATGGGAAGCCGACATTCAGAGACAACTGTGCAAGATATTATAAAATGTGTTTGGACCGGCCCTTGTCTTATAAAATATTTGTACCGGCCTCACTCACAAAAGGTTTAGATGCACTGATATAAATGATATGTTTCTGTTATCTATTATATAATAATCTGTATGATGATGATAATGAAATAATAATTTAAATGTGACCAGGTAGCTTTTGACAGGTCATAGTATCTCAGACAAAAGTGCAGGATCTTTTCAGTTGTGTAAACATGTACAAACTATCAACATTCATTGGTACTACCAACAAAGGTGTTCTAGTGAAGAAACATTCTTCCATATCTTATGTTATACATAGACTGGGACTATCGTGTACATAATAACGGAAATATTTAATTATGTGAAGCAGAATTGTTCTGTCTCTATGTTAATTCTGTTTACAAGAAGCCATTTGACCCCTGTAATATGAATATGGATGATTCATGTTTGTGTTCCTGATGACACTTTAATACGAGTACGTTCTCGTTGTAATAGTCCTTGTCTCGATTGGTCCGTTCTCAGTGACTTGAGTACATAGATTGAATGTCTTGACGAGATCACATCTTTTTTGGGGGATGTGGTTGGTCAAGCACTGAAAATCTGTTTACTTGAGTTGTAAGGCGATTCTGTGCCGCTAGAATTGACTTGGTTCAATTCCTGTCAGCTGAAAGAATTAGGAAACTTATTTAACTGTTGAAAGACAACGAATTTAAATGTAATCTCCCTTGTTTCCTAAATAAAATTGTTTACACAACATTTCTGTGGAATTGTTTACACAACATTTTTCTGGAATTTGTTATAAGTTTTTGATAATAATCTCATCACCTCGACTTTGCATAATTTTTGCCTTTGGGGGTTGGTGGGGGGGGGGAACTACTCTCGTTTACATGTTACAAATGACTAACTGTGATATTCTATTTTCCTGTAATGGAATTAAACATTACAAACCCCCACCCGTCCCTTGCTTACCTTATCTACATGATTGATGTTCCCTATGTCACAATGTCAAGTTGTTCAGTATCTTGTTTCTTGCTGTTCACCTTGTTGCTGTCACAATGTCAAGCTGTTCAGTATATTGTTTCTTGCTGTTCAACCTGTTGCTGTCATAATGTCAAGTTGTTCAGTATCTTGTTGCTTGCTGTTCAACTTGTTGCTGTCACAATGTCAAACTGTTCAATATCTTGTCGTTTGCTGTTCAGCGTGTTGCTGTCACAATGTCAAGCTGTTCAGTATCTTGTTGTGTGCTGTTCAACTTGTCTGCTTGCACAATATCAAGCTGCTCAACTTGTTGCTGTCCCAATGTCAAGCTGTTTAGCATCTTCTTGCGTGCTGTTCATCTTGTGTGCTTGCATAATGTCAAGCTGTTCAGTATCTTGTTGCTTGCTGTTGAACGTGATGCTGTCACAATGTCAAACTGTTTAGTATCTTGTTGCGTGCTGTTCATCTTTTCTGATGTCACAATGTCAAGTTGTTCAGTATCTTGTTGTGTGCTGTTCAACTTGTCTGCTTGCACAATATCAAGCTGCTCAACTTGTCTGCTGTCACAATGTGTTTCATATTTCCTCTTCTCACAATATGTCCAAATATTTTGGAATGTCACTTCCTGATTCTGGAAAGCAGATCTCTTTTTCAACTAATTTCTTTCAAGATATCTTCATTATATTTGTTATCATTGCGTGCAGTACTAAAATTCCTCTGTGAAAACCACTTCTGTACAACCCCTAAATAACTATTCACTATTTTGCTGATTGTCCAAGATTCTTTTCCATACATTAGAAGTGGTTTTATATAACTTTTAAGAACTCGTTCTCATTTCAATCAACACATTTCTATTACATAAGATGGTCTTCATTTTGTGAAATGTTTCCTTTTCCTTGGCTATATTACATTTAACATTTTAAGTACATCCTCCATTCTGTTGTTTTCAAGGTACTCAAATATTTCAATATATTGACGTGTTTGCGATTACCTGAAAGATATTAACACACATTAAGATCAGACAAAAACAATCGCAATTATACGGTCGTGCTATGATAAAATAAGGTTGGGAACACATCGTGACAACTGACTAAATCAACGTAAACAAGGCAGGTGACAATATAAAAATAAAATGAGGTTGGACAGATATCACAAATGACCAAAACGGTGTTAAACAAGACAGATGACAACAGAAAGAGAAAACAGGGCTGGAAACACGTATGGCAACAGACGAAATCGATGTCAAACAAGGCAGATGACAACAGAAAGAGAAAACCATCAACACGTAAATATAAGTGATAAAAAATGAGTTAAAATTGCTCTCAACATCTCGTTGAATATCTCTTGTAGTAGAGCAATTGTTACAATAGAATTCTCACTGAGTACAGTCCAATAAAACTAATTTGTGATGTGTGGCCGTTTTATTTTGTGCGAATGGCTCGAAATATCCGAATTTATATTAAGTAATGGTACGGCTACAATTGTAACCAATGTATTATATTGTTTGTCCTTCTTTGACGCATTAAAGTGTGTAATCATACAACTGCTATAATTAAATCATCTATTCAGTCCTCGGGTACTTTCTATTGTTTGAGAGAGACCTGTCTAGAAGACAGTTACTGATATCCTACCTTAAGTAAGAATATGGAAGCTCATTTTGTCATGTTACAGATAAATACTAGAAGTAGCCATCTATCTTTCTTTAGTCATTATCATCAAGTGACCTATCCACAAACGTTTGGCGCATCGGACATTCACTATAGATTCTCTTTCCTTGTTTGTGGTGTCCGAGTATCTCTCAATTTATAGTCATGTGGAATCGTCAGGAGCCATCCTTCAAAGGTGCCACTGATGTCTCGAGTACACATCTCATGGGAAAAATAGACATATCTACCAGTTGCCATCCAAATAAAATAAATAACAGGTGTGTATTGTGATGAACAGCAAAATAACCTACATAAAATGGTGGCAGCTCTCAGCTTCCTCGATTACGCTTTCTAAGTAATCAATTGATTAGAGTGTATACGAATGGATCATCGCAGAATGCAGTAAAAAATGGCTCACGTGGTGTTTGTGTGAAATACCTAGATGGGACTATATATATAATGGAATTGCGTTGTATCGCCGTGTTATATATATATACCAACAAGGAATTATAGCAACTATGACACTGAAGTCAAAGCTATTTGTGCATCTGCAAACATTTACCATGTAACAGGACCTTGCATTCTATTGTAATATTTACAGATTCAAAATCAGTACTGTAATCGCTACAAATCAATAAACTACCAGAGTTAAAAGGAATATTGTCCATAGTTCAACATCGATGCAGAATCATATTTCAATGGATTCCATCTCACTGTGGAATAGCAGGTAATGAGTAGATAAAATGGCCATTGTAGGTCATAACTTGCAACAATCTGATGCATCAAATGGCAACAATCTGATGCATCAAATGGCTATCACCTAAAGAAATCCATGATAAAAGTATAACAAAAGCGTTTCTTACATTCACGGGATGACTACTATCTGCTAAACAACATGTCATCATATTTCGACTCAGAACTTGACACAATAGACTAAACAGCAATAAGGATAGAAAATTTAACATTAAATTGGCACGTCAGGAAAATGTACATGTGGGCAAACCAACTACACCTCAGAACATATCTTTCAAGAATGTGCAAACTATGACGAATTAAGATGCACATGCGGGTCTTCTGATACGCCTATGAATGTTAAATTCTATGGTACACGACAAGAAATTGAAACCTCTATCCAATTTTAACAAGATACAACACTGGAGATATAGTCATATATATATATATATATCAAGTGCCATATTCTTTCCAGAACGTTGTCTTCGTCGTGGATACTCTGAACGCCTCTCTGTTCCGGGCAAGCAGGCCTGCATTGGCCAAAGTCATGTGCATGCATTCTTCGATATAGACATTAGCGAGTGAAAGATGAAATGCTTCAAAGGTAACATATTTTTACTGTTTTGGAATGTTCTGTGGCCATTTGGTGTATATCTTTGTTATTTTTCTGTTCACAATGTTAAGAGTTATTTCCCTTTTAAGCCAGATATTTTGTCGATGTATCCTAAAATTTTCTAGATGAAACATGATTTGTATGATATTATGTGTACATTTAAATTTATAAAAGCAATATTTGTCTACAAATTGTGTCAATAAATATTTGTGTGTGCATTTTTACAATGACTATTTTCAAAATTTGGTTTCAATTTAGTTCGTTTTCTAAAATGAAATATTCAGTATTGATGTCACTTTAGTTTATTTCTGCATTTGTTCTCTAAAAATATATTCCTGTCCCTCCGAAAATCACAATATTTTGAAAAAAAGGGCACCACACACATAGAAACATTTATATTCAACTTTTTCTATCTTGTATTTGACATATTATACATAGCTGAATCTAATAACTTGAAATATTCTGTAAAGATACTTTGATCATGGAAAACATTAAATGTAAATACAAGTAATACAGAATTCATAGTCACCAAATTAAACAACAAATACAAAACGTACATATTTTCTAATTTTCTTCTTCTTCTTCTTTCTGTCCTCATGTACCTTTCGGTGTTGAGGGGAGACTGAGTGTACGGCCTTTTGCTCTTCTATTTGCCTCCTCTGCTGTTATATTTCCGAGTGTCTCTAATACACTATCTATCCACCTTTTACGAGGGCGTCCAATAGGTCGACTGTTTTCGTATCGTTTGTTAAGTGTTTTTTGGATAATACTTTGCTCTTTCTGTCTGGTTATGTGGCCGAACCATTTAACTTGTTGTTTCTGGGTGTATTCTATTGTTGACTTGATCCCTAATTGTTTCCTTAGTGCTTCATTCCTGATTTTGTCTCTCAAGCTAACTCTAATCATACGTCTCACACATTTCATTTCAGTGGTGTTAAAATTATGTATTGTTCTAGAATCTAATGTCCAAGTTTGACACTGATAACACAATGTTGGTAAGAAAATGGTGTTGAAAAGCGCTTTCTTTGTTTCTAGTGTAATATCTTTGTTTCTTAGTAAATGTGTTAATTGACCAATGACATGACATGCCTTATTACATTTTGTGTTTATTTCTGCTTCTTGTTTATTGTCATATCTCAATGTGCTGCTAATTTTAGACAGATTTTTCAAATTCAGACAATTTAATTGGTGTATACTATTTTTAGTCTATCTATTTATCTGCAGACCTGAATTCGAGTGTTGAGATGTTATATTGAACCGATTCTTTTTTATGGATGTGAAGCATGGACTATAAACAAGAAAATTCAAAGTGAATTGGAGGCTACAGAAATGTGGTTTCTGAGAAGAATGATGAAAATACCATGGACAGCCAAGAAAACTAATGCAGAGGTTCTCATTGATGCTGGCGTAAAAAGATCAATCATATCAAACATTAGGGGCAGACAGTCAAGGTTTCTAGGGCATGTGCTGAGAAGAACACAGCTTGAACACTTAATAACCACTGGAAAGATCAAAGGGAGAAGAGATAGGGGACGACAAAGAGAAAAGTTACTAGATGGGCTTGTATCGTGGCACAGTAGAAGCTCACCAACGGAGCTTATTGACAACACAAGAGACAGAGAGTAGTGGAGAAATATGATCGCCTACGCGATGTGCCAGTCGGCATGGCACTTGATTGATACAAATAGTGTTGACGTCCACTTTGTCGTTCGAATGACAAGTATTCCAGAGAATATTAGTAGTCAAATTTAGAAATCAGCCGACGACGGATGTGTCTGGCTATTGGCGCAAAAAACGGCGATACAACACATTTCCATTCTCTAGACATCCTGCTGGAAATCTAGTAGGACCATGATCCTGCTGTAAGGGAGATCCAACGGGAATGTGAGAATATACGTTGAAAAAAAAAGAAGATACATAGAAATGTGGTGACAAAATTAATAATGATTACTAATTGACAGTGTTTGTTTAGTGGTTTTCTGATTATTGTATTATTTTTGTAATCTTTATTTACGAAGAGATGTGTATTGATGATTGATTGGATATAATTGCATGTGATTAGTATTGTTAGATTGACAGTAATTAAACAATATTGAATTGCTATTGTTGATCGGAATGTGATGTTTCTTCCTCCCCCCCCCCCCCTCCTCTCCCGAGGGGATAGAAGCCTATTGATGCTGACATTTTAATGTAGGAAGTCCATGATGTCCATTATGTTGCATAATTTCTGTTGTGTTACACAGTCAAATGCCTGCAAGTAGTCCATGAAACTGGTGCTAGACTGTACTCAACTCTCTACAATTCTCTATTATATTTCTCATGCTGAAAAGTCTAGGTGTGTAAATTAACTATTAATTAACCATAAACTTTATTTCTGCATATCTTACATCCATATTCTAATTATCTGAATGATAACAATTTGCAAGGCCGACATATCTATACTATAGTTATTGTTGAAAATGTGTCCAAGTACGTACCTATTCGTATGGACTGAATATCACGATGTACCTAAGAAATCATGCACGATACAGTCTGATAGGTACAATCAATGAATTATTACTACAGAATTATCTTCCTCGTAATACTATTCCATATACTGGGTCTAATTATTTCTGGAAGTTTTCCTGTTTCCAAGTTCAGGACACTAGATATAAAATACTAGACACAATACAACCTCAAGCCAGCAAATATTGATGTCGTCTGTGATTTTGTGAACCGGTTTTTTTTAATACGTCACTTTTGCCGCGCTGTAGCTTGAACGCAGAAACAACATGGAAAAACTAGACAAAACTTGAGATGTTTGGTTAAACATGTTACTTCTAATATTTTATAGTAGTGCGCACTGGTATAACCTAATTAGTCTATGCTGCCCGCTGGTTGAATGCGGCGCGTCTCTCCAAAAGAGAAGTAAACTCATTAACTCCCTACCGACACAGGTTATCTTTACAAAAATATTATTTGACTTTGTTCATGCGCATCGTTTTTTCGTGCACCATTTTAGCAATGGGTTTTCCCATCGATTTACTATCACATAACTAACATTATCAATATCTCGGACACATAACCATAAATGATGGCAGATGTTAAACACAAGTTAAAAGGAGAATATGAATGGCTGAAAGTACTTTCAATGACATGAGGAAAATAGTAATATCTAAACATATTAAAAATACATTAAACAGAGAATTATAAAATGATACATCTATTCTATACTGTTGTTCGTCCATCACAGTTGTAAGTGTCCTTGGACAGTTCGGACATGGAATGACGACGGATCTTGGTGAATTTTCGTGGATGTGAAAATGACTTGCACTGGGGATTTTGATAAAAGTGAGGAGGAGTTGTGCAAAGCGTCGACCTCACTCTCTTGTTGGACCTCATTTGAAACCAGTGGCACGACGAATCGAGACGACTGGAAGTGAAGTACGATGCAGTGGATGACAATGGTTCTCTACGTGTCTCACATGCCCGATGCGTACACACCGCGTTGTTGGTGTTCGCCTACTATTCAATACTAATGTATGGCTCAGAAACATGGACAATGAACAAATACGTAGAAGACAAGAGTTGATGCATTTGAAATGTTGATATATATATATATAGGAGAATACGCAGAACGTCATGGACAGAGAAGAAAACTAACAAAGAGATTCTTCGTGTGAAATAAGTGCCAGAATGTTGGAGGTATCAGCGTTCTGTCAGTGGCCTAGTAGACAAACTACCCTGCTACATTTTGCTTACAATATATAGGGACCATCAGCGATGTTTTTCTCCTCCAGTGGAAATTTTCCCCAACGTTCAACTTTTACAATTTTATGTTCTAAGAGGGTGCAATTCATTTAGAGATGGTAGGAAATATCAGTTACGCGTGCGTCAAATTTACATGTAGTCGGTGAATTCAGAATAAGCCTGCATCGAATTCACATGTAGTCGGTGAATTCCTAATATTTATGTGTCGAATTCACATGTATTTGGTGAATTCAGAATGGGTAAGGGAGACATTTTGCAGTTTAAAATAGCGGTTCGTAGATTTGTCTGTGTTAGGGAAATGAGAGAATAGATCAATCCAAAGTCGATAGTCCATTCCCAAAAAATCGATCGCAATAATCAGTGATTCAAAACCAGTCTTACAAGCTACCCAATGCTTACAAGAAGGCATACTCATTCACATCAGACAAAACAACTCACAATTATTTATGGAAATTTCTGACCTAAACGGTAGGTAATCTCCGTCAGTACTGAACCAAATATCCCCAAGTTCAAGAAGGTTGTCTAAAACAACATATGGGACAGTGGTGAAAAGTAAACGATATTTCGACTGAGAACAGTATACTGCCGTCTAAAAGCATACTTACACCGAATCGGTATCAGCGACTCTGCGGCTTGCATCTGGGAAACAACAAGACAGACACCAGAAAACATAGGACTACTACAGGTTTGTCCCAGCTTAAGTGCTTACATAGCAACATAGGAACGTTTATGTACAAGAAACTGGGCATTCCACAATCGCCTACAACAAATCACTCATTCCACAATCGCCTACAACAAATCACTCATTCCACAATCGCCTACAACAAATCACTCATTACACAATCGCCTACAACAAATCACTCATTCCACAATCGCCTACAACAAATCACTCATTACACAATCGCCTACAACAAATCACTCATTACACAATCGCCTACAACAAATCACTCATTACACAATCGCCTACAACAAATCACTCATTCCACAATCGCCTACAACAAATCACTCGTTACACAATCGCCTACAACAAATCACTCATTACACAATCGCCTACACCAAATCACTCAAAAACACAATCGCCTACAACATATCACTCATTACACAATCGCCTACAACAAATCACTCATTACACAATCGCCTACAACAAATCACTTGGCCAATAACGAACTGGATATGTAATAAGTCATCGCAAAAGAAGAGGAAGAAAGAGAAAATGGTTGCTGATCCAGCCGTCCATGGGCTCATTCCCGTAAACCCAAAAGAGCAGATAATGTGCAAGCATGGCTACAGTAAGTAGGTGTAGGAATATCCTTATAATTTTTTTACTGATAGGCCTGCATTCTCATTTTGAAACTTATCAAATGTATGAATCTGTGTTGGGTTAAGGGACAACATGATGTGAGTGCGTTTAACTCTCAGACATTTTGTAGCTGCTAGGCAAATTTGTGGTAAATGTTGACACTATTACAGATGATCCATCATAGATAGTATTGGGATAAGTTGCAATCTTCGTATTCATCAGTGATCATTCTCAAACTCCCGCTGAATATCTCCTGTAGCAGGACAACGGTTCCAATAGATTTCCAGCAAGATATAATAGTCTAGGGAATGGAAATGCGTTGTGTTGCTGTTTCATATGTGTCAATGGCCCTATACATATGTCTTCAGTGGAACTTGGAATTTAGTGTGGTACAAGTAGGACTGGGCATCTGCGGGGCACAGTGAGAAATATGTTTAACAAGAGAGCCACAGGAACCATTAGTACATATTTGAGGGTGGAGGGGGCAAACACATATGAGTTTGCCAGGAATATTGTTGTCGTCTGCTCACACAAAATATTCAATTAAAAACGACAAATGATAAAATGCTTAAACAAAGCACACAGAAAGCCTATCTCTAGAGAACTCTTCTACTCCCTGATGCAAAAAGGCAAACAAGGACCACAGCGTATAGATAGATATAGGAAATGCTTACTTTTTCGAAGGTCACGAATATTCTATCTTGACAAGCTCTGATCTGTAGATCTGTCTAAATGTGCTCACATTTCATTGTGTTTTCTTATCTCTTCATGGTTCTTTAGCCATATTACATACACTCTCAGATCTTAAAGTGATTTCATGGTACCATTTTAAAGGTAATTGATGTCCAAAACGCATTTCCAATTTTAAAAAAAACGTAGACCACTTTTACAGTTTGAATGTGATCCGTTAAATGACGCACGAAAAGTGTAATCTTGCCGCAACATGTTGAACGCATCTTTAATGGAGTTATCACGAAGGCTTTCGGTTACTTCAACAGAATAAGTTTGATACCGACTACGATCGGTGTGCACATCATGATGTGATTTTAATCACCAACCAGTGCAACATATAGAACCACTTGCATACATATATTTACACATTATATCAATTATGTACTTGATATTATTAATGACTATAAATTATATCAAAATTAATAAGACTGTCAGTAATTTATGTCAATGATTAACATGAGTTTCAGTAAATTGTGCCAAGATTAACAATACCGTCAGTCAATTATGTCAACATTAACAATACCGTCAGTCAATTATGTCAACATTAACAATACCGTCAGTCAATTATGTCAACATTAACAATACCGTCAGTCAATTATGTCAACATTAACAATACTGTCAGTCAATCATGTCACTATTAACAATACTGTCAGTCAATCATGTCACTATTAACAATACTGTCAGTCAATCATGTCACTATTAACAATACTGTCAGTCAATCATGTCACTATTAACAATACTGTCAGTCAATCATGTCACTATTAACAATACTGTCAGTCAATCATGTCACTATTAACAATACTGTGAGTCAAATATGTCAAAATTATTTGGGAAATTTTTAACCTCCTCCCTCCCCTTATCAACAGCGATCAAGAATTCAAGCAGCCTCTATGCTAATTCAAGCAGCCTCTATGCTAATTCAAGCAGCCTCTAAGTTAATTGTAGCAGCCTCTATGCTAATTTATGTCAACAAAATATTAACCCCTACTCCGTATAATTGATATTTTAATAGAAAGCACAAATCTACATGATATTTTTGAAGGTTTCTATACAAATGTTTCAAATTCAAAAATAATTAATTGGTATATAAAAACGGTATCGTTGACGTCAATTTTTCTCAACTCCTCCTCCTCCTGGCGACAAGTGTCGCAGTTTTTTTAGACCCCTGTCGCTCAACTATTGACGTAAATTAGGGACATCCTCGTAGCATAAAACTTTGGAGTCAACAAGAGAATATGAAAATGCGTTTATTAAAAAAATATGTAATTTAATATCTCTCACATAACCGTAAGTGAATTTAAACAATGTTGACATAAAACGTAAGTGAATCTAAACAATGTTGACATAAACGTAAGTGAATCTAAACAATGTTGACATAAACGTAAGTGAATCTAAACAATGTTGACATAAACGTAAGTGAATCTAAACAATGTTGACATAAAGGTAAGTGAATCTAAACAATGTTGACATAAACGTAAGTGAATCTAAACAATGTTGACATAAACGTAAGTGAATCTAAACAATGTTGACATAAAGGTAAGTGAATCTAAACAATGTTGACATAAACGTAAGTGAATCTAAACAATGTTGACATAAACGTAAGTGAATCTAAACAATGTTCACATAAATTTATGTGAATCTAAATTATCTACACAACCAGTTGTTATCTCTCACACAAACTTATGTGAATATAAACAGGATTGACATATGCGTATGTGAATCTAAACATTGTTGACAACACAACCAGTTTATATGCATTGCAAATATCAATACATCACACAATCAGAATTACGATATGTCTCGACAGATTGTCCTAATTTAACAGAGTGTTCGTCACTTTAGAATGAATCTATTGCCCTAGACATGCTGACATTCTAGGTTATGAGCAGATAAGCTTCTCATCGAATGTATCAATAGTCGGTCAGCTAAAGGTAGGACAGTAGGGACATTCTGAAGTTGTCTACTGAGGCCATGTTTGACATGTAGAATACTGTCATTTCTATGTTGAAATCGAGCTATAGAAATCGTTTATACAAGTAAATTTAAGTAGGAAGCCAAAGGATAAGATTTATTTTCTTTTATTGTAGATGCGGTTAGTCAAGTACGGAAGAACGCGTGTGCAATAGTTGCTAGGCGATTTGGTGCCGTTGAACGTACTGATTCAATTACCGTTAGTCTCAAGAATTTCTGTATAAATCGTGCATTCTTTCTGAAATGGGGAGGTTTCTCCATAGCTTTATGACATTAACCACAGATTATCTACTCCTATCGCTATACATTTCGATAGCGCTGATCATCGTGGTGGCCTTGATATTCAGGTCAGTGCAATTAAGATTTTGATATCCGGGTCATTGCAATTAAGATCTTGATATTCAGGTCAATGCATTTAAGATATTGCACCACTGACGACAGTGCTAGATATACTCTTGGAAATCAATATATATTTCAGTTTCGTCCCCTTCATTCCTATGATCTTAATACCGATAATTATTTTTTTTTAAACTCGCGGTAGTGCGGGTAAATTCGCGGTAAATTCGCTTTGTTGTGTTTTCGTTCATGTTTAGTTCTTCAGGTATAGTTCTTTTATTCCGTTCTCATTCCCAATACTATGCGTGTCTCTACGGCAATAATTTTGTATACGTACATCATTATTACCTTGGATGTCGCCGTCTTATGCCGAATACGGATGTGTCGGGCCATTTGACCAGATAACAACTGCGACACAACGAATTTCCATTCTCTGGAATACATCCTGCTGGAAATCTAGTAGGACGATTGCCTTCTAGCAAGAGAGAGATCTAGCGGGAGTTTGAGGATGAACGCTGACGAAGAAGAAATGTCTACCGTCTAATGCTTTTGTGATCGCGCCATTATTTTTGCTTTTTTTTTTCACTATATGCCTTTTATGTTCTTGAAAAAAGATCTTAAGGGTGAAAATGTCTTGTATACTGTTATTTGTGTTTTTCATATCCATGCTGTATAGTCTGATAGTCTGTGCATTCATTGTAAAGTGGATAGACCTTGTGTTTTACCTAAGTACTATTCCAGAGATTGTGACCTTTTGTCACACAGAAGGGTCCAACTCTCAGCAGTGTGCAATAATTTCAGAAGATACCGCCTTCTGAGAGGAGGTAAATACGTAACTGTACAGATGAAGTTTTACGTGGCTTTCACAAGAGGAAAGTAACTATATAAGATATTATGTAACTTGAGTTTATCGAGACAATGTTGGTTGGTCTGATGAGCTTCTCAGATCCTCATATATCCCGATTGTGGTGGGTACACTGTGATGACACAAGTGTAGATAAGTAAGACTGGGAACACGCGAGGCAGATGTCAGTGTAACCACTCTGCCACTACAACATCAACATACCCAGTAAGAGTGGTTCTCAAATATTTTTCCGCTGCACACTGGCAATTAGTTTCCCAATCTACTAGTGATTTGAATGATTGCTGAGGGCCAAATGTCTAATGTTGTATATACTGATTTGCAATGATGGTTTGTGTAATAACGGCAGTCTACGGACTACCACTTTAAGAAGCACAGCTATAAAACACTGTCAGGGCGCTAGATCACATACGGGCTTGCCCAGAGTGTAATAGCATCAGTTCAACTCCAATAATTCATGTCATCCATATCTTACAGATTTAGCTCTATAACCAGGCAATTTTTGCTTGTGCGTCCATCAATAAGCTCATAAACCGTCAGGTTCGTAGAGTTACAACATTGGATTCCTAAAAAACAGAAATCATCCAGCTTCTCGGTCGTTGAGTTACAAAATTGGATGCAGCAAAATACAGATTCCTCTAGCGATTTCTATTGTCGGCAATGTGGATGAGTGTTCAAAAAAATTCCGACCTTTTCAGTTATTGCTGTTGTCTGTCCATTGTTTTATTTGTCCCCATCTGCTTCTTTAATACTCAACTGTCCCTTGAAGTATCATATTTGACAAGGAATCAGGTTCACATACACATGGGCATTCAATAGATTTTCTCAGTTTGGGGCAAGTCTTCCAAATGCCGTATTTTTAATGTAGTTTTAAAATTATTGAATCGTTCAAATTGTATTTGGATTTCGCTGAATATGGCTCCTCCTTATTGTGCCGCATAATGAGGGCGCCTCCTTGAATCATAGGACATCACAGTCCTGGGTATACATATGGAAACCATACACGATTTTATCGTTTCTCTATTGAAAGTGGTGATTCTTAAGGACCCGAGAGCATCTCTATTTTATCTGTACATGACATCAAAATTGTTTTTTGTCTACAAGAATGGGAACTATGACCAGTTGATGTAAAAGACGTGACCAGGTCTATATTTGAGTGCTCTCATTACTTGTGCTGTAGTATTGAAGAGCTTGATATACAAGTCGGTACTGTGTCTGTAAGGAAAGAAAATATAATCTGCAAGTTAACAAAAAAAATTAGCAAAATTTATCAAAAATTTAACAAATGTTAACCAAAAGTTAACTAAAATACATGGATGGTGGCAGCCAACACGTAATGTGGATTGATGGATGGTGGTAGACAATACATAATGTGGATTGATGGATGGTGGCAGACAACATAATGTGGATTGATGGATGGTGGCAGACAACACATAATGTGGATTGATGGATGGTGGCAGACAACACGTAATGTGGATTGACTGAGTTAGTAAATATGCTGAGACACAATGTATTCTTCTTCTTCTGCGTATGTTATCAAACTCCTGCAAATTTGCAGGATGCAATCCGGAGAACGGAATGGATTGTGTTATGGTTTATAGTTGCGATGCAATATCTGCACATTTCATCCTAACATATCATGATTTACTTTGACTCTCTGTAGGTTAGGGACAGCCGACTCCATCACAAAACATTCTTAGTTGATGCCAACGACGTGCCAGGCAGGTAACATTTGTCTTAATCTTTGCTGCCCTCTCGAGCCACGGCAATACGCATGCAGTAATTTGCTCAATATTTCAGGTTCACAAGCATTAGTGCATTTCTCACTCGGCATAACTCCCTTAGTACATTATGAACACCAACTCTGTCATTGATTGTCCAGTCCTTATGGTCACCACACTAGCCAGCTATCAGCGCTTTCATTTCTTCAGACACCAGTATGTCCTAGCACGATTATATCTTTATGATGACTGTAAGTTGCATTATACAAGACTATTATTATTCCATCACTATGCTACCAGTGCCAAACCTGGACAATGACAGCACAAGACAAAAGAAAAATAGTGACAACAGAAATGACATGTCTACGAAGAATACTCGGAGTGTCATTAAGAGATAGAATTAGAAACGATAACATCAGACAGATAACCAAAACAATACCAGTATTGGAACACATCAAAAGACAGCAGATCAAGTGGTTTTCACACGCTTCCAGACTACCGACATATAGCATGCCACAAATAGCCATGACACATAGACATAACGGTTATAAAGCCAGAGGCAGACCATGTAAAAGATGGATCACAGAAATCAAAGAAGCCACAGGAACAAGCTTACAAACAGCGCACAAGAAGGCCATCTCCAGAGAACTATTTCACCACTGACGCTGCAAGGCAAACAAGGGACACAGCGTATAGATAGAGATAGATAGATGACTGTGATGACCTTCATGGCTATTGACTGACTGGGAAATCATGTTTTTATGTAGACTTGAGGTTCCAACAAACCCAATGCCCTAATTACTGCCATGATCTGCATGTTCATACTGCTTGTGGTACCTTGTGATCAAGGTGAAATATAAGAAAACCAAGATGGATAGTTAGTAAGTATATTTCTCTGCTGAATAATATTGTTGTAAAGGTAAAGGTATGTCCCATGGAAGCACACGTGCAGTTGGGGATGACTATAACTCTTCATGACCTACGTCGCAGCAACTATTTGGTGGGCGTGGCCAGTTCTCTTTCGTGCTGTGTTTACCTCCCCAAACCCATTCGACAGGTACGCATTTACAGCTTGGTCGACTGGATGAGCGGTCGTGTCAGGCGAGAAATCACCACTTGGATTATTTTTTCTTATTTGTCCAGGTGTGGTTTCGATCTTGGCACGCTGTAAACTGGTGATATTAATCAAGCTCACTATTAACTAGGCTAGAATCTGGCATGCTGTGTAAGCAAGGTAACAAAAAATTAGACTAGAACCTGACATGTTGGGTAAGCAAGATCACTATCAATTAGGCTAGAATCTGGCATGCTGGGTAAGTAAGGTAACAATAAATTAGACTAGAACCTGGCATGCTGGTAAGGAAGATCACTATCAATTAGGCTAGAATCTGGCATGCTGGGTAAGCAAGGTAACAATAAATTAGACTAGAACCTGGCATGCTGGTAAGGAAGATCACTATCAATTAGACTAGAACCTGGCATGCTGGGTAAGCAAGATCACTATCAATTAGGTTAGAACCTGGAATGCTGGGTAAGCAAGCTAACAATCAATTAGACTAGAACCTGGCATGCTGGGTAAGCAAAATCACTATCAATTAGGTTAGAGCCTGGCATGCTGGGTAAGCAAGCCCACTATCAATTAGACTAGAACCTGGCATTCTGGGTAAGGAAGATCACTATCAATTAGGTTAGAACCTGGCATGCTGGGTAAGCAAGCTAGCAATCAATTAGAGTAGAACCTGGCATGCTGGGTAAGCAAGGAAACCATTAGACTAGAACCTGACATGCTGGGTAAGCAAGCTAACAATCATTTAGACTAGAACCTGGCATGCTGGGTAAGCAAGGAAACCATTAGACTAGAACCTGACATGCTGGGTAAGCAAGCTAACAATCATTTAGACTAGAACCTGACATGCTGGGTAAGCAAGGAAACCATTAGACTAGAACCTGACATGCTGGGTAAGCAAGCTAACAATCATTTAGACTAGAACCTGACATGCTGGGTAAGCAAGGAAACCATTAGACTAGAACCTGACATGCTGGGTAAGCAAGCTAACTATCAATTATACTAGAACCTGGCATGCTGGGACTACAGTGCTCATATCATATTACTATATATGTTTGCTATTGTGTCGTATGTTTGTGAGAAAATCATGACCAGATATCAAGCACTGGACAGACAACATCAAGGACTGGACAGACAACATCAAGGACTGAACAGACAACATCAAGCACTGGACAGACAACATCAAGCACTGGACAGACAACATCAAGGACTGGACAGGTCATGATTTCTTATCACTCATCCGCATCACTGAATATATAAATCGATAGATGACTCTGTGTGGTGATGAATCTAATGTACCATTATAACCCTGATTCTGTGTATTGATGCCTCCAATGTGGCACCCATACAACAATGACGCTGTGTGTTGATTCCTGCAATGAGGTACTCATGTAACCTTGACGTATTGTGTTAATACATCCAATGTGGTACCCCCACCATCTCGACAGTTATTGGCTTATAGATATGGATGACCACATTTTCTTGCAAACATGCATGGTAGATTTAAGAACAATAACATAAATAAATAACAGACACAATTCTTTATTTATTATCTCTAATCATTAATCAATCTATCTATCTATATACATATATATATATATATACTCTTACCAGAGTTGGGATAACCTGAGGTCTAACAGCTTTGACGGCTCCAACAACCAGAGGTACAGTACATGAACCATCATTGTCCATTCTGTCCAGCAGGAGGGACAAGACACATACCAGACCACTGTAGTCAGCACCGTTTCTATAAACACACACCAACAATTATATTAAATTTTTTAAAGTGTAGCCGGATGTCATGTCATTAGCTGTCTGCACAGGAAATGGTAGGGCGGTATCGATTACGTCATCATCATCATCCCAGTTATTATCATCACCATAATCGTCATCACTATTAACAACACCATAATAATTACCATCATTATCACCATATTATTCCCATAAATATCATCACCATCATCATCAGCATCACTACAATCTTTAATCACCATCATTAACATCATCATTAACATCATCATCAACATCATTAACATCATTATCAACATTTATAACATCATCATCAACATCATTAACATCACAATCATTATCAACATCATTAACATCATCACCGTCATCATCAACATCATTAACATCATCATCATCAACATCATTAACATCATCATGAACATCACCATCATCATCATCATCATCATCACCATCATTATTATCATCATCATCATTATCATCATCATTATTATCAACATCATTATTATCATCATTATTATCAACATCATTAACATCATCACCATCATTATAAACAGCATTAACATCATCACCATCATCATCAATATCATTAACATCATCAACATCATCAACATCATCAACATCATTACCGTCATCATCAACATCATTAACATCGTCAACATCATCACCGTCATCATCAACATCATTAACATCGTCAACATCATCACCGTCATCATCAACATCACTATCATCAGCACCATCATCATTAACATCATCTCCATTATCATCATATCTGTTACATCTGCTGGGTATTAATGATTTAGCAGAGATAAAAACTGAATGCCGTTATTGTTTATGGTTTCAGTACACGTTTCGAAACATTCAAGGTAGTTATTGCACTGGAGTTTGCCATGCCTAGAAAGAAAACAGTGATCATATTCTTTGCTCCCTGAACTAAATTCTATAACCTGAACCAGAACTCTAGGCCCTGAACAAAAACTCTAGGGTCTACTTAACAAATGATATTAACTTTTTACAAAAAGGTACCACCCCTCTCCCTCCCCCATCTCCCAAGATCACAATTCTAGAAAGTGTGTTTGCACCCTTCCTTTGCCAGATATAAATAAGGAAGCACATAGTAAATCACACTGTCCAGCATGTCGAAAGAGGCACTAAGAAAAATTTTGGGCTGGAGTTAGCAGTAACATTTTATTTAAGATCAAAGTGACCCAGAATCCGCGATGAAACCTGAAGTGTCAATTCCTAGAGAATAGTCATACTGCCAGGCATGTTGTAGAATAGACTACGGCGGTTGCGGGCTTCGGTTAGTTGTCACAATCCATATAACGTCAAAGTGACCTAAAATCTGTGCTCTATCTGGGAGTGTCAGATCAACAGATGTAAAGATCATAGCTAAGCTATAAATAATAATACAACACACTCCAATCTCTGGCTGAGCTATACCCAACTGATCTGAGAGTAAGAGTTGAAGACGATTTTTTAGTATTAAAATAATTTAGAGAACCAACTATTAGCTGTCACATTCACTTGTCCCTATCTATCAAAAATACGTTATAACATTCAAGTCTATCTAAAACATGTTATAATATTGAAGTCTATACAAAACACGTTATATTGAATTCTATACTGATTACATCTATTTTCCCCCTGATCCCTAAACCCTGACCAACTCACGTCAAGACTGCTTTGAGAGAACACGTGTTTGGCCAATCATTAGAATAGAACTACAGCAACCAGCTTTTCGTGCATACAGTGGTGGAAGATCCGGCTACATCGCACAAAGAAGACCAAGAACTGGATTAGTCTTGACCAGTGTTTCCCAACCTGTTTTGTACCAAGCCCCACCTAAGACTTTCTAAAATTCTAACGTTCCCTTATATAATATATATACATGTTTTTAATATTTAAAAAAAACTTAATTATTTCCTAAATGAAGCCTTGTTACAAATTTCAAATCCCCCACCCCCCCCCCCCCCCACCCCGAGCAATCTCATTGCCTTCCTGTCGTTGGGAAACAATGGTCTAGACAATCAGAGAAATCTTAAATCGACATAGGCTTACCATGGTCAATGCGACCTAAATGGCCAGACAGAGAGCTCCAACTCTCTCCCCCACTCCCGACTCTTAGCGGCACAAATGAAAATGGCAGTAGATAGATATATAGTTCAATAGGTAGATAGTTCAATAGATAGATAGTTCAATAGGTAGATAGTTCAATAGATAGATAGTTCAATAGGTAGATAGTTCAATAGATAGATAGTTCAATAGATAGATAGTTCAATAGGTAGATAGTTCAATAGATAGATAGTTCAATAGGTAGATGGTTCAATAGGTAGATAGATAGATCACGAATTTGATCCCAAATACAAGAGCATCTGTAGATTGTACAAACTGGCAAATACTGCCAGAGAAGGACAAGGAAAAGAGACAAGCTCAATCATAATGATCTAATTTACCTGCACATGTAGACTGTTCCACAAGGACTAAGTGATTTAATTTACCTGCACATGTAGACTGTTCCACCCGGACTAATTGATCTAATTTTCCTGCACATGTAGACTGTTCCACAAGGACTAAGTGATCTAATTTACCTGCACATGTAGACTGTTGCACAAGGACTAAGTGATCTAATTTACCTGCACATGTAGACTGTTCCACCCAGACTAAGTGATCTAATTTACCTGCACATGTAGACTGTTCCACCCGGACTAATTGATCTAATTTTCCTGCACATGTAGACTGTTCCACAAGGACTAAGTGATCTAATTTACCTGCACATGTAGACTGTTCCACCCGGACTAAGTGATCTAATTTACCTGCACATGTAGACTGTTGCACAAGGACTAAGTGATCTAACTTACCTGCACATGTAGACTGTTCCACCCGGACTAATTGATCTAATTTTCCTGCACATGTAGACTGTTCCACCCGGACTAAGTGATCTAATTTACCTGCACATGTAGACTGTTGCACAAGGACTAAGTGATCTAATTTACCTGCACATGTAGACTGTTCCACCCAGACTAAGTGATCTAATTTACCTGCACATGTAGACTGTTCCACCCGGACTAATTGATCTAATTTTCCTGCACATGTAGACTGTTCCACAAGGACTAAGTGATCTAATTTACCTGCACATGTAGACTGTTCCACCCGGACTAAGTGATCTAATTTACCTGCACATGTAGACTGTTGCACAAGGACTAAGTGATCTAACTTACCTGCACATGTAGACTGTTCCACCCAGATTAAGTGATCTAATTTACCTGCACATGTAGACTGTTCCACAAGGACTAATTGATCTAATTTTCCTGCACATGTAGACTGTTCCACCCGGACTAAGTGATCTAATTTACCTGCACATGTAGACTGATCCACCTGGACTAAGTGATCTAATTTACCTGCACATGTAGACTGTTCCACCCGGACAAAGTGATCTAATTTACCTGCACATGTAGACTGTTGCACAAGGACTAAGTGATCTAATTTACCTGCACATGTAGACTGTTCCACCCGGACTAAGTGATCTAATTTACCTGCACATGTAGACTGTTCCACCCGGACTAAGTGATCTAATTTTCCTGCACATGTAGACTGTTCCACCCGGACTAAGTGATCTAATTTACCTGCACATGTAGACTGTTGCACAAGGACTAAGTGATTTAATTTACCTGCACATGTAGACTGTTCCACCCGGACTAATTGATCTAATTTTCCTGCACATGTAGACTGTTCCACAAGGACTAAGTGATCTAATTTACCTGCACATGTAGACTGTTGCACAAGGACTAAGTGATCTAATTTACCTGCACATGTAGACTGTTCCACCCAGACTAAGTGATCTAATTTACCTGCACATGTAGACTGTTCCACCCGGACTAATTGATCTAATTTTCCTGCACATGTAGACTGTTCCACAAGGACTAAGTGATCTAATTTACCTGCACATGTAGACTGTTCCACCCGGACTAAGTGATCTAATTTACCTGCACATGTAGACTGTTGCACAAGGACTAAGTGATCTAACTTACCTGCACATGTAGACTGTTCCACCCGGACTAATTGATCTAATTTTCCTGCACATGTAGACTGTTCCACCCGGACTAAGTGATCTAATTTACCTGCACATGTAGACTGTTGCACAAGGACTAAGTGATCTAATTTACCTGCACATGTAGACTGTTCCACCCAGACTAAGTGATCTAATTTACCTGCACATGTAGACTGTTCCACCCGGACTAATTGATCTAATTTTCCTGCACATGTAGACTGTTCCACAAGGACTAAGTGATCTAATTTACCTGCACATGTAGACTGTTCCACCCGGACTAAGTGATCTAATTTACCTGCACATGTAGACTGTTGCACAAGGACTAAGTGATCTAACTTACCTGCACATGTAGACTGTTCCACCCAGATTAAGTGATCTAATTTACCTGCACATGTAGACTGTTCCACAAGGACTAATTGATCTAATTTTCCTGCACATGTAGACTGTTCCACCCGGACTAAGTGATCTAATTTACCTGCACATGTAGACTGATCCACCTGGACTAAGTGATCTAATTTACCTGCACATGTAGACTGTTCCACCCGGACAAAGTGATCTAATTTACCTGCACATGTAGACTGTTGCACAAGGACTAAGTGATCTAATTTACCTGCACATGTAGACTGTTCCACCCGGACTAAGTGATCTAATTTACCTGCACATGTAGACTGTTCCACCCGGACTAAGTGATCTAATTTTCCTGCACATGTAGACTGTTCCACCCGGACTAAGTGATCTAATTTACCTGCACATGTAGACTGTTGCACAAGGACTAAGTGATCTAACTTACCTGCACATGTAGACTGTTCCACCCGGACTAAGTGATCTAATTTACCTGCACATGTAGACTGTTCCACAAGGACTAAGTGATCTAATTTTCCTGCACATGTAGACTGTTCCACCCGGACTAAGTGATCTAATTTACCTGCACATGTAGACTGAGCCACCTGGACTAAGTGATCTAATTTACCTGCACATGTAGACTGTTCCACCCGGACTAAGTGATCTAATTTACCTGCACATGTAGACTATTCAACAAAGACTAAGTGATCTAATTTTCCTACACATGTAGACTGTTTAACCCGGACTAAGTGATATAATTTACCTGCACATGTGGACTGTTACACCCGGACTAAGTGATCTAATTTACCTGCATATGTAGACTATTCCACAAGGACTAAGTGATCTAATTTACCTGCACATGTAGACTGTTCCACAAGGACTAAGTGATCTAATTTACCTGCACATGTAGACTGTTACACCCGGACTAAGTGATCTAATTTTCCTACACATTTAGACTGTTTAACCCGGACTAAGTGATATAATTTACCTGCACATGTAGACTGTTACACCCGGACTAAGTGATCTAGTTTACCTGCACATGTAGACTGTTCCACAAGGACTAAGTGATCTAATTTTCCTACACATGTAGACTGTTGCACAAGGACTAAGTGATCTAATTTACCTGCACATGTAGACTGTTACACCCGGACTAAGTGATCTAATTTTCCTACACATGTAGACTGTTAACCCGGACTAAGTGATCTAATTTACCTGCACATGTAGACTGTTCCACCCGGACTAAGTGATCTAATTTACCTGCACATGTAGACTGTTCCACCCGGACTAAGTGATCTAATTTACCTGCACATGTAGACTGTTGCACAAGGACTAAGTGATCTAATTTACCTGCACATGTAGACTGTTCCACCCGGAATAAGTGATCTAATTTACCTGCACATGTAGACTGTTCCACCCGGACTAAGTGATCTAATTTACCTGCACATGTAGACTGTTCCACAAGGACTAAGTGATCTAATTTTCCTGCACATGTAGACTGTTTAACCCGGACTAAGTGATCTAATTTACCTGCACATGTAGACTGTTACACCCGGACTAAGTGATCTAACTTACCTGCACATGTAGACTGTTCCACCCGGACTAATTGATCTAATTTTCCTGCACATGTAGACTGTTCCACCCGGACTAAGTGATCTAATTTACCTGCACATGTAGACTGTTGCACAAGGACTAAGTGATCTAATTTACCTGCACATGTAGACTGTTCCACCCAGACTAAGTGATCTAATTTACCTGCACATGTAGACTGTTCCACCCGGACTAATTGATCTAATTTTCCTGCACATGTAGACTGTTCCACAAGGACTAAGTGATCTAATTTACCTGCACATGTAGACTGTTCCACCCGGACTAAGTGATCTAATTTACCTGCACATGTAGACTGTTGCACAAGGACTAAGTGATCTAACTTACCTGCACATGTAGACTGTTCCACCCAGATTAAGTGATCTAATTTACCTGCACATGTAGACTGTTCCACAAGGACTAATTGATCTAATTTTCCTGCACATGTAGACTGTTCCACCCGGACTAAGTGATCTAATTTACCTGCACATGTAGACTGATCCACCTGGACTAAGTGATCTAATTTACCTGCACATGTAGACTGTTCCACCCGGACAAAGTGATCTAATTTACCTGCACATGTAGACTGTTGCACAAGGACTAAGTGATCTAATTTACCTGCACATGTAGACTGTTCCACCCGGACTAAGTGATCTAATTTACCTGCACATGTAGACTGTTCCACCCGGACTAAGTGATCTAATTTTCCTGCACATGTAGACTGTTCCACCCGGACTAAGTGATCTAATTTACCTGCACATGTAGACTGTTGCACAAGGACTAAGTGATCTAACTTACCTGCACATGTAGACTGTTCCACCCGGACTAAGTGATCTAATTTACCTGCACATGTAGACTGTTCCACAAGGACTAAGTGATCTAATTTTCCTGCACATGTAGACTGTTCCACCCGGACTAAGTGATCTAATTTACCTGCACATGTAGACTGAGCCACCTGGACTAAGTGATCTAATTTACCTGCACATGTAGACTGTTCCACCCGGACTAAGTGATCTAATTTACCTGCACATGTAGACTATTCAACAAAGACTAAGTGATCTAATTTTCCTACACATGTAGACTGTTTAACCCGGACTAAGTGATATAATTTACCTGCACATGTGGACTGTTACACCCGGACTAAGTGATCTAATTTACCTGCATATGTAGACTATTCCACAAGGACTAAGTGATCTAATTTACCTGCACATGTAGACTGTTCCACAAGGACTAAGTGATCTAATTTACCTGCACATGTAGACTGTTACACCCGGACTAAGTGATCTAATTTTCCTACACATTTAGACTGTTTAACCCGGACTAAGTGATATAATTTACCTGCACATGTAGACTGTTACACCCGGACTAAGTGATCTAGTTTACCTGCACATGTAGACTGTTCCACAAGGACTAAGTGATCTAATTTTCCTACACATGTAGACTGTTGCACAAGGACTAAGTGATCTAATTTACCTGCACATGTAGACTGTTACACCCGGACTAAGTGATCTAATTTTCCTACACATGTAGACTGTTAACCCGGACTAAGTGATCTAATTTACCTGCACATGTAGACTGTTCCACCCGGACTAAGTGATCTAATTTACCTGCACATGTAGACTGTTCCACCCGGACTAAGTGATCTAATTTACCTGCACATGTAGACTGTTGCACAAGGACTAAGTGATCTAATTTACCTGCACATGTAGACTGTTCCACCCGGAATAAGTGATCTAATTTACCTGCACATGTAGACTGTTCCACCCGGACTAAGTGATCTAATTTACCTGCACATGTAGACTGTTCCACAAGGACTAAGTGATCTAATTTTCCTGCACATGTAGACTGTTTAACCCGGACTAAGTGATCTAATTTACCTGCACATGTAGACTGTTACACCCGGACTAAGTGATCTAATTTACCTGCACATGTAGACTGTTCCACCCGGACTAAGTGATCTAATTTACCTGCACATGTAGACTGTTCCACCCGGACTAAGTGATCTAATTTACCTGCACATGAAGACTGTTCCACAAGGACTAAGTGATCTAATTTACCTGCACATGTAGACTGTTCCACCCGGACTAAGTGATCTAATTTACCTGCACATGTAGACTGGTCCACCCGGACTAAGTGATCTAATTTACCTGCACATGTAGACTCTTCCACCCGGACTAAGTGATCTAATTTACCTGCACATGTAGACTCTTCCACCCGGACTAAGTGATCTAATTTACCTGCACATGTAGACTCTTCCACCCGGACTTAGTGATCTAATTTACCTGCACATGTAGACTGTTCCACAAGGACTAAGTGATCTAATTTGAGAAATAACAGTCAGTAAGCTGCTGATGTCCAGGTCTGTGCTCATGCATTTAAGATGTGTCACAACGTGCTCTTCTTTTAACTACAATTGAAGAACAAATGACAGACTTAATGACAGACTGAAAGCAATGTTTATGTTCAATATAATTTATATAAATGGAAATCCGCCTATCTATACAATTTCGCACGCGGAAAGTCTGAATGTCTAACTATTGACCTATCTATAACACTCTGCATGCGGAAGATCCGAATATCTCACTATTGACCTGCCTATCATTATGCCACATTAAACACTTATTACATAATATGATAGTAATGCTTTTCCATTATAGTAATACCACATTATATCCATGACCGGACTAGAGTCTTGATTTCTCAACAGAACATAAACAAGACTTCATTCGTGACGTTTTTGATTTTTGTCATGATTTTCGTTGGTAACTATTTATATACTTGGAGTCGCATGACAAAACGTCAAGGCCGATCAACACAAATCATGGAAATAAAAAAATCAGTCTTTCAGGTAATTTTTACGATCTGCACAGGGGTCTTTATTGTCTACGGTGTCGTGTCATCTGTGGTGCAACTCAGTTTAATTCAGCATTGTACATAACGCAGGTTGAGTCAAATACACACCACGCTGGTGGAGTCAAATGCACACCACGCTGGTGGAGTCAAATGAGCGCCAAAACTAAACCCGGTCCTAACTGCAAATGTGCATATGATATCCTGGCTGTGACCAGGTGGCACATGGATTAGGTGAGAAGCAACAAACATTTCTACCTCGACTGGGGAATGAAGGGAAGACCACTCATACGCGAAGCCAGTGCACTAACCATTGCTTATAGATGTTGTAACACTGGATGTTGTAGCCTTGATGTTGTAACACTGGACGTTGTAACCTTGATGTTGTAACACTGGACGTTGTAACCTTGATGTTGTAACACTGGACGTTGTAACCTTGATGTTGTAACACTGGACGTTGTAACCTTGATGTTGTAACACTGGACGTTGTAATCTTGATGTTGTAACACTGGACGTTGTAACCTTGAAGTTGTAAACCAGGACGTTGTAACCTTGATGTTGTAACACTGGACGTTATAACCTTGATGTTGTAACACTGACGTTGTAACCTTGATGTTGTAACACTGGACGTTGTAACCTTGATGTTGTAACACTGGACATTGTAACCTTGATGTTGTAACACTGGACGTTGTAACCTTGAAGTTGTAAACCAGTACGTTGTAACCTTGATGTTGTAACACTGGACGTTGTAACCTTGATGTTGTAACACTGACGTTGTAACCTTGATGTTGTAACACTGACATTGTAACCTTGATGTTGTAACAATGACGTTGTAACCTTGATGTTGTAACACCAATGTTGTAACCTTGATGTTGTGACACTGACGTTGTAACCTTGATGTTGTAACACTGACGTTGTAATCTTGATGTTGTAACACTGGACGTTGTAACCTTGATGTTGTAACAATGGAAGTTGTAACCTTGATGTTGTAACACTGACGTTGTAACCTTGATGTTGTAACACTGACGTTGTAACCTTGATGTTGTAACACTGACGTTGTAACCTTGATGTTGTAACACTGGACGTTGTAACCTTGATGTTGTAACACTGGACGTTGTAACCTTGATGTTGTAACACTGGACGTTGTAACCTTGATGTTGTAACACTGGAAGGTGTAACCTTGATGTTGTAACACTGGACGTTGTAACCTTGATGTTGTAAACCAGGACGTTGTAACTTTGATGTTGTAAACCAGGACGTTGTAACCTTGATGTTGTAACACTGGACGTTGTAACCTTGATGTTGTAACACTGACGTTGTAACCTTGATGTTGTAACACTGACGTTGTAACCTTGATGTTGTAACACTGGACGATGTAACCTTGATGTTGTAACACTGGCCATTGTAACCTAGATGTTGTAACACTGGACGTTGTAGCCTTGATGTTGTAACACTGGACGTTGTAACCTTGATGTTGTAACACTGGACGTTGTAACCTTGATGTTGTAACACTGGACGTTGTAACCTTGATGTTGTAACACTGGACGTTGTATCCTTGATGTTGTAACACTGGACGTTGTAACCTTGATGTTGTAACACTGGACGTTGTAACCTAGATGTTGTAACACTGGACGTTGTAGCCTAGATGTTGTAACACTGGACGTTGTAACCTAGATGTTGTAACACTGGACATTGTAGCCTTGATGTTGTAACACTGGACGTTGTAACCTTGATGTTGTAACACTGGACGTTGTAACCTTGATGTTGTAACACTGGACGTTGTAACCTTGATGTTGTAACACTGGAAGATGTAGCCTTGATGTTGTAACACTGGACGTTGTAACCTTGATGTTGTAACACTGGACGTTGTAACCTAGATGTTGTAACACTGGACGGTGTAGCCTTGATGTTGTAACACTGGACGTTGTAGCCTTGATGTTGTAAATCAGGACGTTGTAACCTTGATGTTGTAAAACTGGACGTTGTAACCTTGATGTTGTAACACTGGACGTTGTAGCCTTGATGTTGTAACACTGGACGTTGTAACCTTGATGTTGTAACACTGGACGTTGTAACCTTGATGTTGTAACACTGGACGTTGTAACCTAGATGTTGTAACACTGGACGTTGTAGCCTTGATGTTGTAACACTGGACGTTGTAACCTTGATGTTGTAACACTGGACGTTGTAACCTTGATGTTGTAAGCCAGGACTTTGTAACCTTGATGTTGTAAACCAGGACTTTGTAAATAAATAAACTGGTTATATATAATGTAACCCTGGTGTTTCGCTTCTACGTATATTGCCATCATCAACATCCAACATCATTCTGCCATGTAAATCAATATTTGTGAAAACACTATTAAATATATTGTCATGAGTAATAAAGAAAAATAGGTAGAAACAGCCGATGTGAAAATAATTTCAGCATATGTTCCTAAAAGAGAACAGCTTACAAACAACAAGAAAACAAATACACTAAATGACAGAGACACTTACAGCAGCCGATGTTGATAGTTTAGTATTTTTGTACGCTGTATCAATGGTGACTGTGACCGTTCTCTGCTGCCATAACGTGTTTGTGGAGACGGTCTGTGTTTCTATCTCAAACATGGAAAATGTGGTCGCTTTATTATCATCCGAAGGTAAGTACTCTCCAACAGTCTGCAAGATAAATAAAGGACCACCTATGATACACTGTAGTTTTACTTCCTACTAAAAAACCGAATGAATGAATATTCAGTGCAAGTCGTGTTTGTAACTACAGTTTGTAGAATTGTTCTCCTGTAAGAAGTACTAACAACTCTTATAATGTATTCATTCTTCTTCTTCTTCGGCGATCATTGATATAATGTATTAATGTCAATAATTACTCATATAACTAATAAATAGTACAAGTAATGTTAATGAGAAACAACAGCAAAAATACCCAAGTAATTTTCCATTTATTATCATAGAGCGTCGTTTATTACGCTAGCTAGAAATAAACACACACACTGTCAATACAACGAGATGGTCTTACTGCCGCATCTCATTGCATTTGGAAAAAAAGGCGCAATCACTTTTAGTTATAGGTGATATCGGTACTCGTATGACTCTTACACACAATTAATTTTTAAAAAATCAAACGAGGTCGGTGGAATACTACAAAAGAATGAATCATGAGTATCCAAGCTAATTCAGTGCCTCATGTTGTGCGTGTATTTTTTCTAATAGTATCCAAGCTAATTCAGTGCCTCATGTGCGTGTATTTTTTCTAATAGTATCCAAGCTAATTTAGTGATTGCCTCACATTGTGCGTGTATTTATTTCTAGCTCGTTTTTGTGTCTTTATAAATGTCAATAGTTGACCGTTTCGCGGAAAATTCCATGTTCCTTTGATTTAAAAAAAAATTTCTCATTGACATTAGCATTGTCATTTATTAGTTATATTTGCT
This sequence comes from Meghimatium bilineatum, assembly GCA_034231615.1. Classification (NCBI taxonomy): domain Eukaryota; kingdom Metazoa; phylum Mollusca; class Gastropoda; order Stylommatophora; family Philomycidae; genus Meghimatium; species Meghimatium bilineatum. The sequence goes on from CM067306.1 coordinate 6,996,916, forward strand.
ATCACTGGCAACAACATGTCATCATATTTGTTATCGGTTCTTATATTTCTTATCGGTTCTTATATTTGTTATCGGTTCTTATAGTTGTTATCAGTTCTTATATTTGTTATCGGTTCTAATATTTGTTATGTAGGCACTCTTCACCTTGTCGGACAACTTCTGACAGTTAGATTATTATTTTATCTATAGAAAACAAAATGTTTTTCGATGGATCCTTACATTTTTCAAGATAATACATGATTTGTATGAAATTCTACCTGTAGTTACATTGGTAAACATAATTTTCCTCCAAATATTTGTGTAAATAACATTAAAACATATTTTTGACAAAGTACATTTTTCTAATGTATTGTCACTTTATTATGTTCACTTCTATCAAATATTCCGTTATATATGTATCACTGAAAGTTAATTTAATTATGCATTCAGTTTTTGGCAAGATAAATTCCTTCCACTCCAAAAAAAAACAAAAAAAACCACCTTACAGAGAAATGTGTAGCACACACATAGAACAATTAATATACATATTTTCCATATTTATTTCACACCTCTAGGGAACCTCTACTAGGAAAAGTAAGTATTCTGTTTAACTGTACAAAATAAGTGAAAAAAAAACAATTTCCCTTTCCTCTTTCAACGAAAAATATGCCCCCTCCCATTTAAAGAAAAGTATAAAAATGAAGGTAAGAACTTGTATAAGGACCGTCTACATTGGACAGACATTTACACTTGTAACAAAATCATCTACGAGTGTGCTCAAATTAGTGTGCCGCGTGTGACTTCATCCTATTTTTACGTATCTGCTCATATCATGAAATATGTTTTAATTTTACACAAGGAGGGTGTTCATTCCTCATACACCTTGAACTATCTTCGACCTTGCCCCAGTCGAACTTGCCCCAGTCGACCTTGCCCCAGTATATATATATATATATATATATAATATTTGTTTGCTAGTACAAATACTACCTCCGCACCCCCAAACCACATAATAGTAAATAGATATGAGAAAAATAACTCAAAAAGCAACCATTACCTGATCTGTAGCCTTGAGATCATCCTCAAATGAAACAATCAAGGACACCTTGTACTGGATGACCAGACGCCAGAAGTCAATGACTGTTGTTGGAAGTGGAAGCTGTGTTAGAAATTGTTGATTCTGTTTCCTGAAACTCTGTTGGAAAGATTACATTATAATTAGTCCAAACTGTATACAAATCATGGTACATTTTTTATCATGATCAACTTTAGGTTGAAACATCAACATTTCTAAATTCTGAAATACTTTGTAAATTGGACTGGAAGAGAAGGTAGAAGTATTATAGCACTCACACGATCAACTGGCTGTAAGAGAATGAACACCTATAACGATACTACACACTGCAGTGATGTTGATTTTACATGTAAGACTATCTCCTTTCATAGAAAATATATGTCTTTAGCTTAATCAGAACAAGACAACTATTCATGCAATCTATTAGTAGGACAAATGAAACACAAATATGTACTGACTGCGCAAAACAAAACTGAAGTCCAACAAGTAAAGCTTGAAATAGTGTAATTATGTTGTGCAAACACTGGACACACAAATAATATCACACACACACATCGACGTTTCTACCAAAATAACCTTAATCAAGATCATATACACATATACATAACAAATAAAACAAGCAGGAACGACAAAACTGACATTCACATGGCCTAGTAAAATGTGGAGATAACAGAAAAGATTGATATTAAGTCATCGGTCAAACTAGCAGAAACAGTAAATATACAAAAACACACTAAATTACATGTGAAAACGAGACAAACAGATAAAAATGAAGGAACAACATAATTATTATACATACGACTGGCGCTCTGTAATCTCGATAACTTTACGATTAATATATTCTTCTATATATCAATCGTGAGACTCGTCCGGTCGTCAGAGAAACAAGCCATAATGGTCGTTTCCTAAATATTCTTGGTGCCCTTTTCAGGCGACCGGACCCGTATCATGCTTGAGAACCGGTTTATATATATACGTCAGTAGCGTCGTTCCTGCTTGTCGTTTTTGATGTAATCATTACTGGGACACATACACTATTGATGTAATCTCTTATGGGGAGGGGGGTCACATACAGCATCGATGTCATATATGACTGGGGCGGGGGACATATATAATAATGATGTAATATTTTAACCGGAGGGTGGGGGTGATAGATACAATAATGATGTAATATTTACTGAAATAAATACAATTTGGAAGTAATAATGTGGGGGTGGCGGCGGCAAATACAGTATGGATTTAATCTCTTACTGGGGGACAAATACACTACTAATGTAATTTCTTACTGGGGGAGGGAACTCATACACTACTGATGCAACTTCTGACTTGGGGGGGGGGGCGACAAATACAAAACTGATGTGATTTCTTACTCGTGGACAAATACACTACTAATGTAATATCTTACTGGGGGACAAATACACTACTGATGTAATATCTTACTGGGGGACAAATACACTACTGATGTAATATCTTACTGGGGGACAAATACACTACTGATGTAATCTCTTACTGGGGGACAAATACACTACTGATGTAATATCTTACTTGTGGACAAATACACTACTGATGTAATATCTTACTGGGGGACAAATACACTACTGATGTAATATCTTACTGGGGGACAAATACACTACTGATGTAATATCTTACTGGGGGACAAATACACTACTGATGTAATATCTTACTAGGGGACAAATACACTACTGATGTAATATCTTACTGGGGGACAAATACACTACTGATGTAATATCGTACTGGGGACAAATACACTACTGGTGTTATATATTACTGGGGGACAAATACACTACTGATGTAATCTTGTACTGGGCGGGGACAAATACAGTACTGATGTAATATCTTATAGAAACAAATACAACATTTCTCTTACCGGAAAAAATAGAGCATTAATATAATCTCTTACCGGGACAAATAGAGCATTAATATAATCTCTTACCGGGACAAATACTGCATTAATATAATCTCCTAAATAGTCTGTCTCACACTGTAAAACTGGTGCGTACATCATTTCTGAAAGAATGTGTAACAAATAAATCACTCAACATAAGTTATCTTCCCATGTAAGTAACATCAAACAGAAATGTGTTCTGTTATGTTTTTACTTAATCCTGCGTTTTAACAGTTTCACATGCTGTTCAAGTAAAAAAAAAGAAACTCAACATTATTTCAAACGTGTAGCAACATTTTATTTTACGGAATTAATGTTTCAACCTTGGCAAGAAGAAACTTTCAGACTTAAACTAAACCAAACCCATGTCCAGTTACTCCCAACAATCCATTTTCCATGCTGGTTTGCCTACTGCAGTTCGTTTTGGCGATGCCGGTATGTTAATTGTAAGAACAGAGTCTCTGTAGGGTCGTCTAGCACAAAGACCAGTGTTGTGCAGCCGGATCGTTTGATCTGAAATTCGACGAGCTGCTGACATTGACTGGAATGTGGAGGACGCAGATGCAAATTGATTTCTGTGGTGACGCAGCCATATGAAGATGTCTTTGGCAGGAGTTGTGCCTCTGGGTCTTCAAATGGGCGGCCAGACTGCATCTGAGCCAGTTTGCTTGAATGGCCTCCAAAGTCGAATAATGGTGCTTCTAAAAACATTAAATTGGACACTACACTTTGTGATTGTCCAGTCTGTAAGCGTCCAATGATGGTGTATATTTGTTCTGTAGTGACATGAGCCATAATTGCGCATGGAATTTTCAACATCATTTATTCGAGGACACGCGTAGCGCAGTGGTTAGCGTACTTGCTTCGCATATGAGTCGTCCTGGGTTCATTGCCCAGTTGGGGCGGAAATGTTTTTCAGATAGGAATGGCTCCCGGGTCGACCCAGCCTTAAATTGGTACCGAATTAATCCGGGAAGCAAAGACTGCGAGGGAGAGGAGATGGCTACCGCCCTCATTTACAGAACCACTGAAATGTGAGATCGCTAACATCTCACACCCCTACGTCATTAATAAATGCTATGGGTTAGTTTACTTTTTTCGAAAATCGTTAATCTTTTATAGGCATTCAATAATATGGTCAAAGAGTTTTATGTTAGTAAGTTTCTCAGGATACTTATGAAGCTGTCATGAATTATTGCCAAAAATGTTGTTTTGACCTTGACCTCTTTCATAACCTCACGAATAATGATATGAATAGAATTCAGGTAACAACGAGAAGTTAATGACCAGGTGGACACAGCCGATAGGTTGAATGCTGACCAATCAGCGAATATATTTTAAAAAAAGTAATATCAGAATAATTGCGTTTCTTTTTGTGAACAGTATAGATATGTTTATAAATGATGAAAACTGTCTGTTTTCTCTCTATTATTCATCACTACATTACAACAATAGTCTGTTTTCTCTCTATTATTCATCACTACATTACAATTGTCTGTTTTCTCTCAATTATTCATCAGATTACATTACAAAAATTGTCTGTTTTCTCTCAATTATTCATCAGATTAAATTACAAAAATTGTCTGTTTTCTCTCAATTATTCATCAGATTACATTACAAAAATTGTCTGTTTTCTCTCAATTATTCATCAGATTACATTACAAAAATTGTCTGTTTTCTCTCAATTATTCATCAGATTACATTACAAAAATTGTCTGTTTTCTCTCAATTATTCATCAGATTACATTACAAAAATTTTCTGTTTTCTCTCAATTATTCATCAGATTACATTACAAAAATTGTCTGTTTTCTCTCAATTATTCATCAGATTACATTACAAAAATTGCTGTGTATTCAATGCAGGCACGGAAGGAATGATTACGTCTTTTTAAGTGCTGTATACGTTTGTTAAGAATTAGTTGTCTAGAGAACAAGACAAATATATTTGTCTGGCATAAAATAAACAAACTTGCAGATTATCAAGAACCATTGGTTGCAGTTCTGAAACTCCGTAAACTTGTGTGATTTGAACATGTAACCAGGAACTACTCACTGTGTAAAATTAGTTTGCAAGAACATCCCGAGATAGAAGAAGAAATGTGGTAGGAAATTATGGATAGATAACTTCTATAAATGCTCTGGAAAGATTTGTCTATACTTCCCTGAATGGCTGTGTATAGATGTGCTTGGAGGTCTTTATGTGCTGTGTCATGTGTGACACAGAGATTGTAAATATTTAGTGCCGTGTCATGTGTGACATGTGGAGTGTAAATATTTAGTGCCGTATCATGTGTGACATGTGGAGTGTAAATATTTAGTGCCGCGTCATGTATGACGTCAGTCAAAAGTTGGAAACACTAATGTTTCAGTGACTTTACATAACACTTTATATTTCGAATTCTAAATATAATCACAATTATACAGCTGTTTTCTGTTAATACAAATAGACATAAACACATATGAACATTTGTAATGGAGGAAATGGTTACCGACGCATGAGAAAAAAAGCCAACCAAAAATGTGAAGCAGAGACACATCAGTGTTTGAAATTATCCTTGGCTGATAAAGGTCAATATAGAGAAAAACAGAGTCATGTAAGAAGTGTTGACAATACTTATGTAGAGGAGACATTAACAACAATCACAAAAACAGACAATGTTTTCACTACAAAAGGATATGAACAGTATTCCTTTTATTTGATGTTTGCATTTTTTATCCTGATGAAGGCTTTTTTAGTCGAAACGTCATCTATTTCTGTGGTTGTTGTTAGCACACAGTGTACTAAAATATTGGCAAAACTACTTGCCTGTTTCCATTTTTTTCTTTAAATGACCCTGTGTTTCCCAGCCTTTACACATCTAGTACGTTGGGCTGTACCCATACACGGGATATTTATCTCCTCCTAATGACGGACATCGTTCTTAGAGAATCCTGATGAGTTCAGAACTGTTGTAGGCAGCACTAAAGTTTTGCTAATGATATCTCGCCTGAAGAAAAGTCATAAATGACATGAACACACATACCTTGTGTTGTGGAGGCCTGAAAGAGGAACAAAGAATAGCAGCACTGTTTAGTTTCCATGCATGTTATAAGAAGCAACCAAGGAAGTCGTGGGATGGAGTTGGCTGTGCCAACCCATATTGGTTTACAGTGACGCAGAAGCCATTCCGAAATATATTTCCGATGTATAAGACTAACAGGCGCATATATCCCAGAAAAACTGTAAAACATGAAACACGACTTTCCGTTCTATAAACTACATCCGGCTAATCTGCAGGAGTTTGAGAACGTACACAGAAGAAGAAGTGAAGACATGTATATTTACTGACTTGGAAGAGTGATGTTGTTAAACCGATTCTTGTGTTTGTTGACTACATTTCTGCCTTTGTCAGACAGGCTATAGGAATCTTCAGACGACACATCATCTTCACTGCTGTCGTCAGGACTTGTAGCGCAGACAGTCTGAAAGAAGATAATATATAAGGCAATTTTTAGTGTCATGTCACAGCCCAGAGCTGTACAACATAATACAAGAAATTCTCGTTTATGAACTGCATGATGCTAACCTGTGTGTCCCAGCCACCTGAGTCAGCTCAGACTGACCATAGAAAATATTGTGGTATTGCCTGTTCTGTTCAATGCTTGAGTGTTAGTGATTTTGTCCTGTCAATTAACTCCAAGAATTCTACTTAGTGAAAGTAACATGTGAAAGCTGCTTTGTCGTTTCTCCTGGTATATATATATATATATATATATATATATATATATATATATATAATGTTGTCCATGTTTTACTGCTGTAAAGGAGGGTACAGAGGACAGAAGTCTGGTAAACCATGATTTTCATTTTTATTGTTAATTTTCGGTTCACGCAGACACTTTTTTATTATTCTGTTCATTACTATAGATGACTTTTCAATTCCGATGCGTTCTACTCGATCCAGGGATAATGTATTGTTGACTGGGGATTGTAGATATGTAAAGTAGTAAACTACCTCCAGCTCATCACCATCATCACTTAATGGCTCCTGCAACATGATCTGCGTCTTCATTTCGCTGATTGTTAGTCCATACTGATGGCAGGTATCAGAAAAAATAAGCAGGTCTTACATTTCCTCATCTGAGTTTATAGTAATTACGGCATCATCTGAAAAGAGCTACAATCCTATAATGACCTTTTTATTCTGGTTGTGACTTTCAATCTGTGAGAAATACAGAGGTCATCATCTGTGAGAAATACAGAGGTCATCATATGTGAGAAATACAGAGGTCATCATCTGTGAGAAATACAGAGGTCGTAATCTGTGAGAAATACAGAGGTCATCATGTGTGAGAAATACAGAGGTCATCATATGTGTGAAATACAGAGGTCATCATCTGTGTGAAATACAGAGGTATCATGTGTGTGAAATACAGAGGTCATCATCTGTGAGAAATACAGAGGTCATCATCTGTGAGAAATACAGAGGTCATCATCTGTGAGAAATACAGAGGTCGTAATCTGTGAGAAATACAGAGGTCATCATGTGTGAGAAATACAGAGGTCATCATATGTGTGAAATACAGAGGTCATCATCTGTGTGAAATACAGAGGTATCATGTGTGTGAAATACAGAGGTCATCATCTGTGAGAAATACAGAGGTCATCATCTGTGAGAAATACAGAGGTCATCATCTGTGAGAAATACAGAGGTCATCATCTGTGAGAAATACAGAGGTCGTAATCTGTGAGAAATACAGAGGTCATCATGTGTGAGAAATACAGAGGTCATCATATGTGTGAAATACAGAGGTCATCATCTGTGTGAAATACAGAGGTATCATGTGTGTGAAATACAGAGGTCATCATCTGTGAGAAATACAGCGGTCATCATCTGTGAGAAATACAGAGGTCATCATCTGTGTGAAATACAGAGGTCATTATCTGTGAGAAATACAGAGGTCATCATCTGTGAGAAATACAGAGGTCATCATCTGTGATAAATACAGAGGTCATCATCTGTGTGAGAATGACGTCACAATAAGTAAAACAGTTTCCTACATTTTCTATGATCATAAAAACGAATGCCATAGGAAGAACTGTCAGGAGCTGACAGAGAAATTCAACTGCCTGGTATAAAGAACAAAAGGAATAAACGTGTACTTTCATGACGTTTCTCTGTAGGAGTTGAATGTAAAAATCCACTGCCTGGTATAAAGAGCAAGAAGGACCTGCATGTACATCCATGAAGTTCCATGGAGAAAGATAACACTAAGAGCACTTTATCAAACAGATCTACCCATTAAAGTATCGCTTGCAGTACCTACCATACACTCTGTAACATGGAAACAACTACCCACCATACACTCTGTAACATGGAAACAACTACCCACCATACACTCTGTAACATGGAAACAACTACCCACCATACACTCTGTAACATGGAAACAACTAACCACCATATACTCTGTAACATGGAAGCAACTACCTACCATACACTCTGTAACATGGAAACAACTACCCACCATACACTCTGCAACATGGAAGCAACTATCGATTGCTACAGAATGCAGAAATCAGCGGTCTCCAAGAAAAAGAGACAAATGATCTTGAAAGGCAAACTGTCACAATGGGCATGAGGCACGAGGACTTCTCTCAACAATCATGTATACATACATTAACAGATGGAGCACCAACACGTGCAGTCAGAAATGGCTGCAATAGTATCATTATACCATACCCTGATCATTATCTTGGAAAAAAAGGTATATCCCCACAGAACATGTCTGCTCCAACTACACAGCTACAGTTCAATCAATAGAAGGTATATCCCCACAGAACATGTCTGCTCCAACTACACAGCTACAGTTCAATCAATAGAAGGTATATCCCCACAAAACATGTCTGCTCCAACTACACAGCTACAGTTCAATCAATAGAACACGCTTGACGATCTTTGGCTTCATCTCATTTTCACAGATTCTGTTCTGAAGATTCTCAAGGGTGGTCAGCTTTCACATCTTAGAAACAAACTAAACATCACTCAGAACCATTGTTTTCAATAGTTACACGACGAAAACTAACATGGTTTGGACATGCATCGCTGAGGATAGAATTCGCTGGAGGACTCTCTGTGCTGAAGCATCCAATTTGGTACTACTTCGACCTTGATGGGTTACGGGTTTATTGATTGATTGATTGAAACATCACATTTTGTCCATTGATGGTGCGAAAAATAGAAACAATCACCATCATTGCTTATAACTAAACATGACTGCGCCCTTTTCCCTGAAATGCAATGGGATGCTGATGTAATACCATCTCATTGTATTGATCGTAAAGTTTGTGTATTTCTAGTTCGTTATTGTTTCTTGATAAAAAGCCCTACTGGACTGCAATAGAATAAGTCATTTGTCCTTTGTTCTCATTAACATTACTTTAGTTTTGTATTTTTAATGAAGTAAAGAACATACATATAAATTTAAAAAAAACAACAGTTTATGTTACAATATATTTCATTACTCCATACTCATGTTACAATATATCTCATTACTCGATACTCATGTTACAATATATCTCATTACTCGATACTTATGTTACAATATATCTCATTACCAGATACTCATGTTCCATGTTAGATTGTCCAGAGCTTGATGTCTTCTCTAAGTATTGTATTCTGTCTTGTATATTGTCTAGTGTTACAGTGTTGAATTTACACAATAGAGCTATCTGAGCTGCTCGGTGTAAAAACTCGTACTGTTTCTGAAAACAAAAACACACTTGGTATCACAATTATGCTTGCAATATTCGAATACACAGACTTGGTATCAATCATGTTTGTAATATTCGAATACACAGACTTGGTATTAATAATTTTGCAATATTCGAATACAGACTTGGTATTAATCACGTTTTCACTTTTCGAATAAACTTATAAATAGTCTTTACGTAGAACACAAGGTAGTACTTACGTAGAACACAAGGTAGTACTTACGTAGAGCACAAGGTAGTACTTACGTAGAACACAAGGTAGTACTTACGTAGAGCACAAGGTAGTACTTACGTAGAACACAAGGTCGATCCGCTTTTACAATGAACACACATACTTTCATTGTTCAGAAGGTCGACCTCGTGATTTACCTAAGAACTATTTTAAACAATTTTATAGCAGTCTCGCGTATCATGGATACTTGTAATAAAATCATACAAATAATAAAAAGATCAGTAAATGCGACCTTCAAATGTTATTCTTCAGGGTACAGTCGAAGGTAGAAGATGTGCAAGCTAGAAGAAGACTTGTTTTGGTCAGCATCAATTAATGGATAGGGTGTGAAGTTTCCAAACTCATCAGGACGTGGATTGTGATGTCTGGACTTCTTTATGTGTCACATGTCTCAATGTGACACCCCTTCGACCATAATGGGTTAATTTATATACAATAAATGAAAGGATTATAATAAGTAGCATATATAGGTAGAAATATATTTTATAAAAATTTAAATATATTACATAGATTTTACAGAGAGCCTACAATAGAACTATGTTTCTACCATAAAGTCTTTAACAAGATAAAGACCAAAAAAGAATAAAGCACCATTATATAAAATGATTACATGGAACTGTGTAGTCTCCTGTAATCTAACAAAAATGGAAAAAAACTAGTATGGTAAATACGAAAAAAAACACAATACAAAAATGAGAAGTTTCATTACAAGACACAATCATGGATTTATTCAAGCAAGAAAAATACTACTAATGAAATGCTAAGGAAAAAGTAATAGTGTTTGGTAGATAAACAGAACAATATGAATTCTTTTACATTATGGTAGGACTGAAAGACTCTAAAGGTATAGGTTTAAATACATCAGATTCTTTTCCCCAGAATTCATTTGAGCTTCTTCTTCTTCTGCGTTCATTCTCAAACTCCTGCAGATTAGCAGGATGTAGTCCGGAGAACGGAATGCGTTGTGTCATGGTTTACATCATTGCTGCGATATCTGCGCCCTTCGGCCTGACACATCCGACTTCAGCATGGCTTTGGGTCACTGACCCTATATGGGATGGGACAGCCAACTCCATCCCATAACCTCCTTAGTCGCCTTTTACAACAGGCGTGGAAGGTAAACAGTGTTGTTATTCTTTGCTCCCCTTTCGGGCCCCGGCAACACACGGGCGTTCATTTGAGCAAATACACCATATATTATTCCCCCTACTTGTTGTGAACAAATGCACCATAAACTCTTCCTCAGACTTTCCTGAACGAATAAACCACATATTCTTCCTCATGCGTTCTTTCAACAAGAATATAACCAAATCTTCTGCATACTTCCTCTGAATAATTGCCTCACACAATCTTCACCATGCTCTATCTGGACAAATACACAACATACTCTTTCACATACTTCCTTTATAGAACACAACATACTCTTTCACATACTTCCTTTATAGAACACAACATACTCTTTCACATACTTCCTTTATAGAACACAACATACTCTTTCACATACTTCCTTTATAGAAATACACACATCCAAGAACTTACACTTGTCTGCACCATATTAACCCTATCTTGCCTCACACATCCAAGAACTTACACTTGTCTGCACCATATTAACCCTATCTTGCCTCACACATCCAAGAACTTACACTTGTCTGCACCATATTAACCCTATCTTGCCTCAGCTTTTGAACGGTTGTGAAAAAGTCCAGATAACCTTTGACTTCTGCTTGTCTTATGACGTTCTGAAGAGCAATGAAGGTTCCTGTACGACCCACACCAGCGCTGCAGAAAGTACAATCGTATTGTACATACTTGTCAATAATGAATAGAACTGCAGAACAAATATGATCCAATAAGCAAACATATGAAATACAGTGCAACGCAGTTTTGCACATTTCTGGACGCACAAATAAAAACCTATATAAATCAATGTTTTGACCAAAAGACCTTTATCAAGAACACATCGGAGCTCCGGACATAAAACGAACGATAATCAATATTTGCTTAGAATATGTGTGTAGACTTTGTCATTTGTTATTCATCATTTCTGAAATGTTTAAATAAGATATTAGTATATAATAATTACTGTCTTTGGTGGCAGGTGTTCTGATGAATAAGAGAGTAGATCATCTTGGAGTGCATTAAGAGTTTCTGTAAGAGAGTAGATAATCTTGGAGGGAGCGCATTAATAGTTTCTGTAAGAGAGTAGACAATCATGTGGTGCATTAAGATATTCTATAAGAGAGTTGATAATCTTGGAGTGCATTAAGAGTTTCTGTAAGAGAGTAGACAATATTGGTGTGCATTAAGAGTTTCTGTAAGAGAGTAGATAATCTTGGAGTGCATTAAGAGTTTCAGGCCATTAACACACAATCCATTGAAAACTATACGTGTGTCATGTGACGTATTCTGTCCAGAACGTAGTCTTCCTTATGAACTGAAATTCCAGCAGTCTCTGGCAAGTTGTCCCACTTCATCTAGCGACATGTGAATGAATTCCTGAATATCTTTTGGCCAACAACGTCTTGATCGGCCTCTCCCTCTGCTGCCTTCTATCGCTTCCTCCAATACCACTCTTTCCATGTCATCATGTCTCCTCATATGGCTGAAAAAAATCTAACTACAATCTTAATATGGTGTTTAAAAGCCAGCTTCTTGAATGTTGATTTTTCTTAGCACGTCTTGGTAGGTTTTTTTGCTGTCCATCGTACTCTCAGGTCAATCATAATCTCAGTTTAATCTCTGTAATAGTATTGTATGTAAAGAATATGTAAGGATCAACAGATGGAATGACTGAACTTTTCGAAACAAGATCTGGAGTAAGACAAGACTGTGTGCTTTCTTCCCTACTTTTCAACATATACATGGACAGAGTAATAAAAGAAGCTCATATCAACAAAGAGGAAAACATTGCAAATAAACCTGATGAGGAACTTAATAATGAAAACCAACTACTATTTGCCGACGATCAAAGTCTAATACAAGAAAATGAGGAACATTTGCACAATCATATAAATGTATTGCTGTTAGCTTGTCAGAAGTACAACATGCAAATTAACGTACAAAAAAACAGAAGTTATGAAAATGAGCAAGTCTGCAACACTAATGGATATAACAATAGATAACACTAAAGTGAAACAAGCAAAAGAATTTAAATATATGGGCAACATGTTTTCCGAAAATGGAAGATTATACAGAGAAATAGAAACAGGGTGCCAGAAAACAAACAGTGACCTACCAACTTTACCTATGTGCTTGAAGAAGCAAATGAAGACCAAAGATCAAGATGGAAATTAAAAAATAAAGATAATATCTACAGTTTTTATTCCAGCACTCTGCTACCACTGTCAAACATCGTCTTTTAACAGCATCACAGCAGAGTTAATTCGTTACATGCAAATTGAAGTGTCTGGGAAAAGCTGCAATGGTTACTAAACTAGATAAAATATATGAAGAAATTAGGAAAAAATTTCGTATAATATAATGTATTGAAGATATTGAGAGACAGCAAGTAAAATGGTTCGGCCACCTTATGAGAGTGAACCCAAATCAAATACTAATAAGAGCATATAACATAAGAATATCCGGGCATAAGGCCAAAGGTAAACCAAGAAATAGTGGATAGAAAAAAATCAAGATAGACTTGAACAAACATGGCCTAAATGCAACCACGGCGACACATTTGGCCTCGGAACGACAGCTTAAACCCCCATCCCTGAGCAGGGCTGGATTTAGACTTGATATTGTCCTAAGGTATTTGAGATATGTGACCCTTTAATGATTAAGAATATATAGATAGTCAAATAAAAAAATGTTGGGGGCTCCCAAGACAGTGGGGGCCCTAAGATATAGCTTGTTTAACTTATAGGTAAATCCAGCACTGCCCCCGAGCTTAACGGCAAGTGTGAATACGATTAACCATCATTCACCTTGGGACAGACAATAAACAATAATATTGTACAAGCACACACACACACACACACACACACACACACACACACTCTCTCTCTCCCTCTCTCACGCACACACAAACCTGCAGTGGACAACAATTGGTTTGTTGGTGGAATGTGAAGCTACCCTCTGTTCAAAGTCCACCAGACTCCAGGGAGTCAGAGGGACATCTAGATCAGGCCAGGCAGTGAAGTGGAAATGGCTTATAACACGATCCAGTTTACCTGTCTGTAATTAATAACAAACAACGTGGAACATATTTTCAGAATAAACAAATCTCAAAAATAAAAATATACAATCAATTTACTCATACATTGATGACATATAACGGCAACACTTGATAGAGACAGATAAGGGCAACACTTGAGGGAGACAGATAAGGGCAACACTTGGTAGTGACAGATACGGGCAACACTTGATGTTTACTATCATGGTGATATACTTCAATATGCAATTGTTTAATACATGGATATGGTAGAGGTAGTTATTGTCTAGTTTGATGAAGACTTTCTTATATATTCAAATATGACATAATGTAATATTACTTTCCAAACAGAATATGTGATTCATTTTCTGAATGTCATAGATTAAAATATGGTTTAAACATTCGGAGACTGAATCGACATTGTAACTGGTATAGAAAACATACAGCGTAAAACTAAACTGCTCGTAGGAAACATGTAGAGTTATCAGAAAAACGACATTAAATATAAGCAATGTTACATCGGCACAATGAAAATACAACGTTAGAGACAAAACATGCAAAACATGGATTACAGACATAAAAGGGACCAAGAAAACAAACATATATGAAGTACACAAAATGGATGCTGTTTCCAGAGACCATTTCTACCCCTGACGACGCAAGGCATACAGGGTTAAAGGGAAAAGAAAGGAATTACTGTTTCTAATGCGTTTTAACCGGTCTGAGTCCTCGGTTGTTTTTGCAACATTTTAATTCTTTAGAAAAAATGCTATGGAACTTAAATCTCCTACCCGCCAAGGAGGATGTGTCGGGTCACTTCCGCAAATAAAACGGCAACACACATACATTTCAATTCTCTGAACTACACTCTACTGGAAGTTTAGTAGGATCATTGTCATGCTACAAGAGAGATCCAGCTGGAGATAGAGAATGAAAACTGAACAAGAAGAATCTGGTATAGAAAGCAAATTGAATTCATGTAAAAATAAATGTCTTTGAAAATGTCTCCCTAGCGTATTGGTTGGTTAACACGTTTGCCATATGTTCAAGAGGTCATGGGTTAGAATCCGGTTCGTGTCGTCCAGTGTGCAGGGTGAATTTTTTCAGATTTTCCCGTGAATTATCGCTTGAAGCTACGGTGTCGGAGTTACGCGTTATGAGTGTTACACTCGGCAGGCGGTACGCCGCTTCGTTGAGAATGGCGGAATACATATAGAAACTGAGTACAGTGAAGTCAATCATCTAAGTATTTTTTACGCGGTGAATCCTTTTGACTAGAAATAATTTAGTCAAATAAGAAAATAGAGAAGACACCAAACAGGAATATTTTTACAACAATAAGAAGAAAAACTTAGACTTATATCGGACTCGTAAATATCGTTGATGGGAATGAGCCACATTCTGAACGCGAAAGTCTTTCGTCAGTTCGGGCAATGGATAACCACTGTAGATGGATTTTCTCGAATCGTGACTTTGTAGCTATTCTCTGCTGTTGAACTGATAGATTAAAAAAAATCTTGATAAAAAAAGATGGTGCCCATCCTATGACTGTATATCGACATGTAGTTCTATTTCCTGTAAGTTCTTCCTATGTATCTATGCACATTTCCAAAGTGTTCAGTGAGATCTTTAACGAGTGCTTGCAGCGCTTAAAGGAAATTTTAAAGTACTTTTTATTGGTGGACACAATATGTCACATACAAACAAACACAATTGCAGGTACACCGTTACGTAAACACTCTGTGGTACCTTCTTAAGCTGTAATCTCCTGATAGTATAGTCAGCAAACACTTGTAAGTTCATCAGTTGAACAGTGATTTCACCAACTTTTATTTCACCATCTTCTGGCCAGTATCTCTCACATTTTTCCTAGAAATTTACGTCAATAAATTTAAATGGAAACAAAACAAAAACACAAAAGAGTCAACATCGATAAATTTTGGGCTCTAAAAGCGCTGTGCCCTCATAGATATCTGAAAATGCCAGCAACATAACACTTTCATAGAGGTTTCTGTGATAATTTAATTTTCACTTAACTCCAATGAGTGATCCACCGGGGATTATCGCTTGAAACTAGTTACGTGCTGTGTGTGGTACGATCAGCAGGTGACATGCCGTTTCCTTGTGTGGGACAGAGTACATATGGAATACATACAATGAAGTCAATTGTCTACACCTTTTCAACTTTTTCAATCTTGATCATTATTTCTATATCTAACGATGTTTTGATCATTATTTCTGTATCTAAACACACACACACACACACACACACACACACACACACACACACACACACACACACACACACACACACATACTAAAACTGCAAGTATATGTAAAATAAAAGTTGAAATGAGTAGAATGGCTATAATGAAAGGAGAAAAATATCAATACATTCACAAATTATGAATATACTAAAATGAAAATATGATAAAATGATACATATATTCTATATTAGTATACACAGAAACATGAATAATTAATAAATAATTAGAAGAAAGAATCGATCATTGGAGATGTGGGTATGTAGAAGAATAGGAAGAACTTCATGGACAGAGATGAACAAAGAAGTTCTGACAACAAACTTTATGATAACAGAACTATTAAAGTAGTAAATATCACACAAATAACGTATTTTGGACATATTAAAAGACATGACATCTTGTTGAAGACCTTACTTGACGGTACAACCGGGGGAAGGAGAACAAGAGGTAGCCAGAGATACAGGTGGTAGAGTAATTTCACAAGATGAATAGGTTACAATCTAGCAAAGTTCACCACCACATCAAGAGACCTATCTGGAGGCATGTTGTAGCGAACCTTCGTTGCGGAGACAGCAATTGATGATGATGAACTACACACAACACAGAAAGTTCACTCACCTTCCCCTGCTCAATCAGATTTGCCAACATGATAACTTTCTCAACCTTTTGCTCCCACAACATGCGCACAAAATCTTCCAGAGTATCTTTGGTAGGACCTGGTACAGACAAAATGATTTATTTAATACGGTTCAAATAACACAGTGTATCTTTAGTAGGACCTGGTACTGACAAAATAATTTCTTTAATACGGTTCAAATAACACAGTGTATCTTTAGTAGGACCTGGTACAGATACAATGATTTCTTTAAATAGGTTCAAATAACACAGTGTATCTTTAGTAGGACCTGGTACAGACAAAATGATTTCTTTAATACGGTTCAAATACCACAGAGATAAATCACCTTATTGCCTAGGGTAACTCAATAATATGTACTCACTATATATATATATAGCTATACATAGGTCATGTGAACGTCAATGATGTCGTTCTTACTCGTCATTTATTGTTGTGAATGTATTCTTGATAAAGGCATTTTAGTCGAAGCGTCTGTTTGTGTGCATTATTATAAAAGTTTCCAGTTATTAGCGAAATCTAATTACCATGTTTCAATGCTTTCTTTGGGTACCTTAACAGAATTGGAAAAGAAGGGCTGCTATAATATATCAACTAGAGTGATACCAAGAGTATGCCGACACCCGCAACAACAACAACAACAACAACAACAACAACAACAACAACATACATATTGTAGGTAAAATATATATTCTATAAGTCATCTACTTCTAATAATAAAATATAATAGAAACAATTTACAATAATATGCATGTGGGCGTCTGTCGCCATGGCGATAGCAAAGCACGACAGTGACTAAAACGTCAAGCATGCATGCCTGAGGTTAGCTTTGAGATAGATGACCAGAGTTAAGTGTCAGAACCAGTTCTGTCGTACGGACAGCCAACTATGTCTAGCGAAATGGAAATTCAGTCGAAGGGATAAAACACTACTATCTATCTATTCAGTGGAAGTGGTAAAATAATATCTATCTATTCAGTGGAAGTGGTAAAACAATATTTATCCATTCAGTGGAAGTGGTAAAACAATATTTATCTATTCCTAAACCCTTTATTGTCTTTCAGCGTCAGGGGTAAAAACACTAATTGTATTAATCACCAACGCTGAAGTCGGGTGTGTCGAGTTATTGGAACTAGTAAAACGTTGACACAACGCATTTCCATTCTCTGGACTACAGCTTGTTGGAAATCTAGTAGGACCACAGCGCTGCTACAAGAGAGATCTAGTCGGAAATCTAGTAGGACCACAGCGCTGCTACAAGAGAGATCTAGTCGGAAATCTAGTAGGACCACAGCGCTGCTATACTTTTTGGACACTTAATGCGACATGATGGTATCGAAAAGCTGATTCTAGAGCGCAGAGTAGTAGACCAAAGAGGGGGAGGAAGACTAAGAAGACGATGGACCAGTGACATCGAATAATGTGTGCACATGTATCTGGCCAATACAGGTCAATGCAGGACAGAGAGGTGTTCAGACGACCCACGACGAAAGACAACGTTCTGAAAAGCATATGTCTCTTGATATATTTATATACGATATTTGGTATACAATTTGTCTGAAGTAATATCTGTTACAGAAAGTAAGATAAGAATTGTAGAAAGTGAGATAAGAATTGTAGAAAGTGAGATAAGAATTGTAGAAAGTGAGATAAGAATTGTAGAAAGTGAGATAAGAATTGTATAAAGTGAGATAAGAATTGTAGAAAGTGAGATAAGAATTGTAGAAAGTAAGATAAGAATTGTAGAAAGTGAGATAAGAATTGTAGAAAGTGAGATAAGAATTGTAGAACGTGAGATAAGAATTGTAGAAAGTGAGATATGAATTATAGAAAGTGAGATAAAATTTACAGAAAGTAAAATAAGAATTAACTAACAATGACCTTACACTGCGAGGCTATATATGTTACCCCACTAACAATGACCTTACACTGCGAGGCGATACATGTTTCTCTACTAACAATGAACTTACCCTGTGAGGCGATAAAATTGTCCATTCCATTATATCCCTGCAGAGAAATGCATTTATATAAAATAATATATCTCTTGTGTAAATGTTGAATTTTCTGTGTGTATATGACGGTTGTTCAATAAGTTCCCAGACTCTACTTCTTCTTCGGCATTTGTTTTCAAACTCCTGCAAATTAGCAGCATGTGCTCTATTAAACGGTAGGCATTGAGTCATGGATTACAACTTTGCTGCGATATCTGTGTCTTTGGTCTGACACATCTGACTCCAGCACGGATTATGGGTCACATTGAGCCTATATTAGGTAGGACAGTTAAATTTACCCAACGCCCTCCTCAGTAACATCTTACGACATGTATGGACAGTGAACAGCGATAGCAGCTATGGTAATGTAATATTGCTACTAGTAACTATATAATGATATATAAGCCATAGCAGCTATGATAATGTACTATTTTTACTGGTAACTATTTAACTAATACATAGTAAAAATAATGTAAATGAGAAATACCCCTCCCCCCAAAAAAAACACACACAAAAGAACAAAGAACATTATGTAATATCTACTACTTCTTATATATCATCGGACCCACCGAAGACGAATGTGTCGGACCATTGTCACAAATATAACTGCGACACAACGCAATTTCATTCTCTGGACTACATCGTGCTGGAAATTTAGCACTGGAGATCCAGTGCTGGAGATCCATCTGGAGATCCATCTGCTCGTGCTGGAGATCCAGCGGAAGTTTGAGAATGATAACTGAAGAAGAAGAATATATCCTCTTACAATTTGGTTATTTATCCTGATGGAGGGTAAACAGTGTTGCAAGTCTTTGCTCCCCTTTCAGGTTCCGGTAACCCAAGTGACAGTTGTCAGATTGAGTTATATTTTTTTTCACTGGAAAAATTAGACATAGACTTAGACTAGTTGGTAATGTATGTTTCAAAGTAGTTACAGCGTGATTGTATATACTTATTCCAACGTTATTGTATACACTTATTACAGCGTGATTGTATATACTTAATCCAACGTTATTGTATACACTTATTACAACGTGATTGTATACAATTATTACAGCGTAATTGAATACACTTATGCCAGTGCTCCTGTGTGATTGTACGCACTCACTCCAATGGGATTGTACACACTTATCCCAGTGCGCCTGCCACTTAAGGGGACACCCCTAATAGGACATTTTCAGAACAGCCATACATTTTCTCATCGATGTTTTCTTCAATTTCATTGAATCTGTAATCTTTCAATGTTTTACTCGAGAATGTTGACAAGTGTCTTTCAATGTTCTCCTTCAGAATGTTGACAAGTGTCTTTCAATGTTCTCCTCCAGAATGTTGACAAGTGTCTTTCAATGTTCTCCTCCAGAATGTTGACAAGTGTCTTTCAATGTTCTCCTCCAGAATGTTGACAAGTGTCTTTCAATGTTCTCCTCCAGAATGTTGACAAGTGTCTTTCAATGTTCTCCTCCAGAATGTTGACAAGTGTCTTTCAATGTTCTCCTCCAGAATGTTGACAAGTGTCTTTCAATGTTCTCCTTCAGAATGTTGACAAGTGTCTTTCAATGTTCTCCTCCAGAATGTTGACAAGTGTCTTTCAATGTTCTCCTCCAGAATGTTGACAAGTGTCTTTCAATGTTCTCCTCCAGAATGTTGACAAGTGTCTTTCAATGTTCTCCTCCAGAATGTTGACAAGTGTCTTTCAATGTTTTACTCGAGAATGTTGACAAGTGTCTTTCAATGTTCTCCTTCAGAATGTTGACAAGTGTCTTTCAATGTTCTCCTCCAGAATGTTGACAAGTGTCTTTCAATGTTCTCCTCCAGAATGTTGACAAGTGTCTTTCAATGTTCTCCTCCAGAATGTTGACAAGTGTCTTTCAATGTTCTCCTCCAGAATGTTGACAAGTGTCTTTCAATGTTCTCCTCCAGAATGTTGACAAGTGTCTTTCAATGTTCTCCTTCAGAATGTTGACAAGTGTCTTTCAATGTTCTCCTCCAGAATGTTGACAAGTGTCTTTCAATGTTCTCCTCCAGAATGTTGACAAGTGTCTTTCAATGTTCTCCTCCAGAATGTTGACAAGTGTCTTTCAATGTTCTCCTCCAGAATGTTGACAAGTGTCTTTCAATGTTCTCCTCCAGAATGTTGACAAGTGTGTTGTTATTTCTTTCTCACGGCACAGGTAACATTTTATACACACAGGAAACGTGTTAAGATGTCTTACCTGGATATGCGAAGCGTTTATATAACCATCATCATCATCATCGGCACTGCTTATTAAGTGAACTCTGGAATGGTCATCTGTGATACAGAGATGGATGATTAGATGTTATGTACAGCAATGAACAGATATGTTTACAGAATTTCTGCAGTTGTCGCCGTGTAAGTAGAAACGGGAATTTTAATATTTAAACCGAATGTAGATATTGAATATTTTAACATTTAAACTGAATGTAGATATTGAATATTTTATTTCAACTGAATGAAAACAGTGAATATTTTAGTGAAGCAGTGGCTACTTACTAACATTAACAAATGAGGCTACTTGTCGTTTTGGCCACGTCATGTAACGGAAAATGACTACTTACTAACATCAGTAGATGAGATGGAAAGTGGTTACCTATTATCATCAGTAGATGACACCAAACAGTTATATGTTTCTACAACAATAAGAAGAAAACATTGGACTTATATCGAACATATACGCTACTTCAAATGAATGAAAACAGACTGCCACTATAAGTATTAAAATGGGTACGAAATGGCAAAATAGAGGAAAATCAAGAGAGATTCTTCGCAGAACAAACATCAAAGAAGGTATGACTATATATTTCAACAATATACAAGAATTATTCACAATAATATCACATCGTTCAAATATAGCTCTGATTTTTGCTGTAAGAACTGTATTCGACGCTGAAGGAACATAGATAGGTTTGGGACACGGATTTGGAGAGCTTAGTGACAATAGGGAAGATGATGGAGAACGCAGACCAAGGATGACAGCGTGAGAAAATAGGCCTATTAGATTATGATGACAACATGATTTATCATCATCATCATTATAACTTTCCTTTTATGCCAAACTTGGCACATAGGGCAGAGATCATGGCTCTCCATGCTTGTCGCCAAACTTGGTACATAGGGCAGAGGTCATAGATCTCCATGCTTGTTGCCAAACTTGGCACATATGGCAGAGGTCATAGATCTCCATGCTTGTCGCCAAGCTTGGCACATAGGGCAGAGGTCATGGCTCTCCATGCTTGTCGCCAAACTTGGTACATAGGGCAGAGGTCATAGATCTCCATGCTTGTTGCCAAACTTGGCACATATGGCAGAGGTCATAGATCTCCATGCTTGTCGCCAAGCTTGGCACATAGGGCAGAGGTCATGGCTCTCCATGCTTGTCGCCGAGCTTGGCACATAGGGCAGAGGTGATGGCTCTCCATGCTTGTCCCAAGCTTTCCGGTCTTTCCCTTTTTCTCTAGCCGATCGGTGACCATGTGAAAACTTGACGTGGAAAGTTGTATTTATTCATTCTGAGTGCGTGGCCGATGTATACCCAACGCCTTTTTCTAATAACGTCTGTGTTATATTCTTGTTTTGTCTCTTCTATTCGTGTCTCGTATGACGTAAAGTCTTTCTAGTTTGTGTTTGTGTGACATGATATAGAATCAATAAATAAAATAAACTCATCATACTGGATAGTGATTAGAGATTTTCTGAACTGACTGCAGTACACTTTAGGCATCCCCGTAGGAGTTTATTTCTCTTTTAGAAGATATCGAAGGGTATTATGCTAAACGTTCCTATAGATCGCTGATTATATAGCTTTCTCAACAAACTCATTAATTGTCCTCTTCTGCTGTTTCGATAAGTAATTATGAATGTTTTTATTTAACATTCTCGTTCACCGCGGCGTCTTCGCCCACAAGACGCTTACATAGGGAATTAAAATGTTTCCATTTGTATTTGTCCATTGTCATCTGTCCTGAAACCTGTGCTCTTGATGTTTGGCTTTCAGCTCTCTCATTGTGAGTTAGAGCTCTCACTATGTGAGAGAGAGACAGAGAGAGAGAGAGAGAGAGTTGCACAGAAGCATTACCACGTACACCAGACATCATAGAACGTAATGAAGAGTATTTACATATCTATCGAGATTCGAACCGTATCCTCACTGATAATATTCAACTACTTTATCACACCATATATCCACACCAATAGCCATTAAACAGTTTTAAAACTATATTCATATCAATAGCCATCAAATAATTAACCATAGTGAGAAAGTCAGTCTACATGGATACACATATTATATACTGTGTTAGTGTCTCTTACATGGTATAATGTTTCTATATCTGTTCTTTGATCTGTTCTCCATTGTCTGTCCTACATTCATTGTGGCCTCATTGTTGACAAGAATTGTCTGTTTGAAATATACGCAACAGATGCATACACTTCTATCATATATATACATGTGCATTAAGAATATATCATACTTATTAATACACGATCAACTATGTGTCAATATGTCCAGGTTAGTTTACTTGATTGATTGTGAGTCTGCATTAAGAATATTTACCATATTGCAGGATAGAAATAATAAGTGTCAAGTACCTTGCACTATCATTAATAGAAGAATATATCATTGCACTGATGATATGGTAGAACGGAAGTCAGGTACTAAATACTGAAGAAAATACTGAATATGAGATCAGAGAAGAAACTATGGACTAGTCTAGAGTGCCATGAAGATGATCTGACAACCAACCAACCAGCCAATAAAATAATCAACCAAGCAGCCAGCAACCTTACCAAACACTCAAACAACCAACCACACACCCAACAAAACACTAAACTAAGTGAACACCAACCCAACCAAGCAAGCAATCAACCACCCACTTAACTAAGCGTCCACTAACCTAGCTAACCACCCCCCAATCAATCTACCACCAACAAACCAAGCAACCAATCACTCACCCAAACAACGAACGAAGCAACCACCCACCAAACGAACTACCCAACCAAGCATCCAAGCAATTAATATGGTAGATACGCTACTCATAATAGGTATATATTGCAGTAAGATAACAATTGGTAGTACACCCTATTCAGTATATATCCATCAATCCAATAATTCTTGGCTGCAATGATTTTCTAGACATAATAAAGACCTTCAGTAGTTTGCCATTGCCTACTGAACGATCCGATGTATACTTATATACTTCGAGATTCAAACTCGATACCATGTCAATCACATGCAATCACTCTACCAAACCGCCACAGAGTCTGATCCTAAATCCATTTAATCTCAGAACATGCTATTTGTATTCCTGATTCAATATTTGACGTGGGAGTAATCATCACTTGCGCTGTTCTGTGAAGGGGAAACAATTGTTGCAACACTGGATAGCAGAAACAAGAATAACAAATAGAGAGAAGAGGAATATCGTATCAAAAGATAAGATACTGCACAGATATTGTATTGTGGCATTGGGATAATTAGTCTCAGAAATGATGTTTGAAGTAAATGAAAGCAACAGAAAGATATGGACAGACTCGATAACCAACATCATATGACATGGGTGATGACAATGATAAAATAAATGGTGAACACGTTATTGCACTTATTACTTGTGAACACGTTATTGCACTTATTACTTGTGAACACGTTGTTGCACTTATTACTTGTGAACACGTTGTTGCACATATTACTTGTGAACACGTTGTTGAACTTATTACTTGTGAACACGTTGTTGCACTTATTACTTGTGAACACGTTGTTGAACTTATTACTTGTGAACACGTTGTTGAACTTATTACGTGTGAACACGTTGTTGCACTTATTACTTGTGCCAATTCAGAGAGTCTTATTTCAGATCGAGATTGGTGTTATAACTAAATAACAATAGAGAAAGCTTGCTACATGCAACAATAGAGAAAGCTTGCTGCATGGAACACCAGATAAAGCTTGCTACATGGAACAATAGAGAAAGCTTGCTACATGGAACAATAGAGAAAGCTTCCTACATGGAACACCAAAGAAAGCTTGCTACATGGAACACCAGAGAAAGCTTGCTACATGGAACACCAGAAATAGCTTGCTACATGGAACAATAGAGAAAGCTTGCTACAAGGAACAATAGAGAAATCTTGCTACATGGAACACCAGAGAAAGCATGCTACATGGAACAATAGAGAAAGCTTGCTACATGGAACAATAGAGAAAGCTTGCTACAAGGAACAATAGAGAAATCTTGCTACATGGAACAATACAGAAAGCTTGCTACATGGAACAATAGAGAAAGCTTCCTACATGGAACAATAGAGAAAGCTTGCTACATGGAACACCAGAGAAAGCTTCCTACATGGAACACCAGAAATACCTTGCTACATGGAACAACAGAGAAAGCTTGCTACATGGAACAACAGAGAAAGCTTGCTACATGGAACAATAGAGAAAGCTTGCTACATGGAACAATAGAGAAAGCTTGCTACATGGAACAATAGAGAACAGCTTCCCTGACAGCATTCTTTCATTGGCTTGGCTCCGTGTACGCCAGCTATCTCGCCTTGATACCTTGAATAATTCCCAGGGTTCTTCCTCCTCCTCTGATAGGGTTAAACTGGTTCTTACCTTCCATCCCCATAACTCGACTGTCCGTCGTATTCTACTTAAACATTATTCCCTTCTCCAGTCTGATTCTGACACCCGTGACGCTTTCCACAAATTACCTCTGGTGGCCTTTAGGCGAGTCAAAAATCTGAAGGACATCTTGGTCCACAGCCACCTCAGGTCCTGTGCACCTGACCATTTTGGTACCGTGCGGTGCTCACGCGGTCGTTGTTTCACATGTCCTTATGTGGTTCAGATGCGCTCCATCTCATTCCCCAAGGCCAGTTTCTCCATCGATGAGGCCTTTACAAGTGAATCCCGTAATGTTATTTACGTGATCATATGTAAACGCTGTAGTAAGCAATATATCGGTGAGACTGGCCTTAGACTGAGCGACCGCTTCTGTAACCACTTGCATGCTATCAAACACAGAACACCCACTCCTGTGGCCAATCACGTCAACGGCGATGGCCACCGTGGTGTACTTGACATTCAGGTCACTGCCATCAGATCCTGCACCGCCGATGATAGATCTAGGTACGCCCTCGAAAATCGTCTCATTTTCTAGTTGGGTACCATCAAGCCATTTGGACTCAATTCCGACCACTCTTTCACTTAGTTCTCGGTCGTATTGGTCTTTGTTACGTCATCGTTTAGTTCCTCTCGTTCCACCTGTATTATCGTCTTTGTGTACTTCCTGTTCGTATGCCTCCGGTAACTATCTTACTACCACATTTCACTCGGATACGCATTCATTTTTACTTGTGGCTTTTTTATGTTTGTATGTTATGTCCGTATCTTGAAAAAGGCCTATTGGTCCGAAACGTCGACTTTGTCCTGTGTATGTCATTTGTAGATTATATTCTGTGTTTTGTTTTGTTATATGTACCATATTTACATCCGTTAGTGATAGTGTGTAGTGTTTTAGTCGTCATTCAGTAGGACTTCATTACCTGCCTTACACGTGAGTATTATTCTACATGGAACAATAGAGAAAGCTTGCTACATGGGATAATAAAGAAAGCTTGCTAAATAAAACAATAGAGAAAGCTTACTACATAGAACAATAGAGAAAGCTTACTACATAGAAAAATAGAGAAAGTTTACTACATAGAACAATAGAGAAAACTTACTACATAGAACAATAGAGAAAGCTTACTACATATGGAATTTGATATCTAAGAGAACACGCAAATAGAACAAGAATAGATATGTGAGGAATTAACAGATTGCAAGAACTATTGGAATAACGTATGTGGTCAAATATAATTTAAAACAGAGACTGAAATGTTTCGGCCACTTAATGATAATGTACCCTTATTAGCCAGCGGCAAGAGCATACAACATTAACATAGAAACAGCAAGATACAGAAGGAATATCAAGAAGAAGGTGGATTGAAGGAGTTACCAACATTCTGAGACGTCACAATATTACTGCATTTCAAACAATCAAACGCGCCATTGCCCGAAAATCGAACGTCAGTCAATCCTGCGACAGCAAAAGTAGATAAAATACAATCCTGCGACAGCGACACAACACATTTCCATTTCTGGACTACATCCTGCTGGAAATCTAGTAGGACCATGGTCCTGCTATAAGGGAGATTCAGAGGGAGTTTGAGAATGAACGCTGAAGAAGAATTTTATAATCTGGATGTGACTATTCCATGACTTTCTTCCGTAAATCACAAGCTCCATCAGCTTTACCATTGACACACAGCATATATATGCTATGAGTACGAAATAATACAAATAGCAGTATATAAGACAGTTTCAACGTTTCAACCTGAAGGTCATTTTCAAGAAAATGCAAAATAAAACAACACAAGTTTATGTCACCATCACAAAAGCATTAGACGGCAGGCATTTAACAGCAGAGCTATCCAAGGTGAACTGAAATACGCATGTTTTATTGATGTCAGTAATTCATTACTCTCTTAAAATACACACGTACTCTTGATGTCCGATATTCATTACTCTCTTTAAAATCTGAAGAAACGGATCTGGTTAAAATCAAATCTTGATTGCTTGTATATTATATTACTCCTGTCACGTCTGAAGTAGCCTTGTTGATGTGTATTTGTTATTTATGTTGACAAGTAGGCATAATGTGTTATTTATGTTGACAAGTAGGCATAATGTGTTATTTATGTAGACAAGTAGGCATATTTTGTTAGTTATGTTAACAAGGTGACATAATTTGTTATCTATAGTGACAAATAGGCATAATTTGATATTTATGTTAACAAGTATGCATAATTTGTTATATAATGTGACAGGTAGGCATAATTTTTTAATTTTTTTTTAGAAATAGGCATAATTGGTTATTTATGTTGACAAGTAAGCATAATGTGTTATTTATGTACACAAGTAGGCATAATTTGATAATTGTAGTATTGTCGCCTCTTGACACTTGTTAATTGTTTGTAGGTCTCGATTGATGTACATACCTGTGTACTGTGTGTTGTTCTTGTCTATGTGTCGAACCACCAGTCAATATTCCTAGTAGCTTGAGAATATACAGGAAGGAAGTCTTCACTACAATCGCATTTTTTAGGGATGATGTGTGGAAAACGTTTACTAGGCGAGAGTATGCTATCTGTTCGAACCTTGATCAAATCCCGTATGCGGCAAATTTTAAAACAAACTGTAGATAAAAGGGTAGATTTTCTCTCAGTAGTCTAGACCTGTGTCTACAGCCAGTTTAATCATACTGCATCCGGTGCAATAATTATCCCCAAATCAAACCTACAGGTGTCTCTTATGATTTGCATGGCAGGCAGGAGTAATACTTCTGCGTGTGTTCTCAAACTCCTGCAGATAAACAGGATCAGAATGCGTTGTGCTTAATCATTGGTACTGTTCTGTTTTCCCACAAGCAACACACGGGCAAGGCATGGACTTGACGATGAAGACGTTTATTTCGTAAATCAACATTTTGGATTATAACGACACAGATCACGTAGAAAACGCATGACTCATTTCTCACAACTAAAACAGAAACATAATGCTTACACTGAACTGCTCCAGGACTAAAACAGAAACATAATGCTTACACTGAAATGTTGAAGGATTAAAACAGAAACATAATGCTTACACTGAAATGTTGAAGGATTAAAACAGAAACATAATGCTTACACTGAATTGTTGAAGGATTAAAACAGAAACATATTGCTTACACTGAATTGTTGAAGGATTATAACAGAAACATAATGCTTACACTGAACTGTTGAAGGATTATAACAGAAACATAATGCTTACACTGAATTGTTGAAGGATTAAAACAGAAACATAAAGCTTACACTGAACTGCTCAAGGAAGAACCTTCTGTTGTGCGTGGCTAAGAATGTGTCAAGGTCATTCTGTTGAATAATGGTAGAACTCAATTCAGGGAGGTAATTCTGATACACAACAGAGTCGCCGTTATTTGAAGCATTTTTCTCAATAATTTTAATTTTTGATATCTTCCGACCGTGCCCTTGAAATATAAAATAAACAATATGTAAGTGTTTAGAATTATGAAACTCAACACATGTATGGATTTTTAAGATGATGAAACTTGACATAGTTAATAAAAGAAACAACTATCTATGAAATAATCGTTTAATCAATAAATGTTGATTTTTTTTCTAGTTTCTGCGTCAGTTCACAAGCTTCTGCCTGTTGGCATAATCTATTATATAATAGTTTACAGCTAGGCGGTGAGATTTACACATTTCAGCCTGATACATCTAACTTCAGTATGTTACTGGAAGGAGCAAAGTGATGAAGGTCGTGAAAATGTTAACGCAATATTTCTTCACAGATCTCGCAATCTTCTCCTGACATTTGATGAGCTGACAATCTGGCCACTTCGCCACTGTTTGATGAGCTGACAATCTGGCCACTTCGCCACTGTTTGATGAGCTGACAATCTGGCCACTTCGCCACTGTTTGATGAGCTGACAATCTGACCACTTCGCCACTGTTTGATGAGCTGACAATCTGACCACTTCGCCACTGTTTGATGAGCTGACAATCTGACCACTTCGCCACTGTTTGATGAGCTGACAATCTGACCACTTCGCCACTGTTTGATGAGCTGACAATCTGGCCACTGCGCCACTTTTTGATGAGCTGACAATCTGGCCACTTCGCCACTGTTTGATGAGCTGACAATCTGGCCACTTCGCCACTGTTTGATAAGCTGACAATCTGGCCACTTCGCCACTGTTTGATTACGCCTCATGGGCGTAAAAAGTGATTTTACTCATTAGAGATGTTCAAGTTTAAGACAGAAATCACTATTCATGTTTCAGTGAGTTGTAAACATTCATGTTTTGGTAAGTTGTAAACATTCATGTTTCAGTGAGTTGTAAACATTCATGTTTCAGTGAGTTGTAAACATTCATGTTTTGGTAAGTTGTAAACATTCATGTTTTGGTAAGTTGTAATCATTCATGTTTTGGTAAGTTGTAAACATTCATGTTTTGGTAAGTTGTAAACATTCATGTTTTGGTAAGTTGTAAACATTCATGTTTTGGTAAGTTGTAAACATTCATGTTTTGGTAAGTTGTAAACATTCATGTTTTGGTAAGTTGTAAACATTCATGTTTCAGTGAGTTGTAAACATTCATGTTTCAGTGAGTTGCAAACATTCATACCTACAGAGTTTATCTGTGTCATCTCTGTTCCATAAAATTTTCTACCATTATTGTTGACCCCATCATCTCTACATCTGCTACCTCCTTGAGATTTGTTTATGTTTGTTTTCCTACGATGCCTGTAGAAAAGAAACAGAAATATTTAAGCAGACTCAATCTTCTGGGTTATCATTATGTCAAGTATTTGTTTTCAACGATGTATAACTCCCTGCTGATGTTTTTGTGTGCAGTCGTTCTCAGACTCCCACTGGATGTCTCTAGTAGCAGTCTATTCACACAAGATTACCATCAGGTTGCAGTCCAGACAATGGAAATGCGTTGTCGTTATTTGTTCGCGCCAATGGCCTGACACATCCAACATCTTTAGTTACTATTGTTCTAAGATATTTATATGCAAGTATCCTATTAGTTGTCCGGCTATGTGACGAAGTGGTACTGGGCGCTTCTTTGCCGGCCAAATTACCAAGTTCGATCCCTGACATAGGCATGTCAGATCATCATATCATTTGCTCTCAGAATACATCCATAATAATAACGATGATGATGATGATAACGATGATAACGATGATAATTATGATGATAAAGATGATAATGATGATGATTATTATCTTTGTGAAGTAGTTCAAACTCGTATTTGATGTTTCTTAGAGCAAGACAATGATCGTATACGAAATCCAGCAGGATGTAGTCCAGAGAGCGGAAATGCGTTTTCACCAATTTATTTGCACAAATGGCCCGACACAGTCGTCTTCGTCATTAATAACTAAGATATTCAGTTTTTTAACAACTTTCACTGAACGTTGGTCGTCTGTAACTATAGTGATAGTATATTCAACCAGTGGTAGAAGATAGTATATTCAACCAGTGGTAGAAGATAGTATATTCAACCAGTGGTAGAAGATAGTATATTCAACCAGTGGTAGAAGATAGTATATTCAACCAGTGGTAGAAGATAGTATATTCAACCAGTGGTAGAAGATAGTATATTCAACCAGTGGTAGAAGATAGTATATTCAACCAGTGGTAGAAGATAGTATATTCAACCAGTGGTAGAAGATAGTATAGTCAACCAGTGGTAGAAGATAGTATAGTCAACCAGTGGTAGAAGATAGTATAGTCAACCAGTGGTAGAAGATAACGTATTCATGTACCTACACCTACCCGCTGGTCAGATGGCTAAAACTAGCTATGGTTACAGATGTTTGACCTTTATCCTCTGTCATGCATCTCTATCATCACAGTTAAGGCGTCCACCGTCATGATGATGATGAAGATGAAGATGATTATGGTCACGCTGATGATGAAGATGAAGATGATTATGGTCACGCTGATGATGAAGATGAAGATGATTATGGTCACGCTGATGATGAAGATGAAGATGATTATGGTCACGCTGATGATGAAGATGAAGATGATTATGGTCACGCTGATGATGAAGATGAAGATGATTATGGTCACGCTGATGATGAAGATGAAGATGATTATGGTCACACTGATGATGAAGATGAAGATGATTATGGTCACGCTGATGATGAAGATGAAGATGATTATGGTCACGCTGATGATGAAGATAAAGATGATTATGGTCACGCTGATGATGAAGATGAAGATGATTATGGTCAAGCTGATGATGAAGATGAAGAATTATGGTCACGCTGATGATGAAGATGAAGATGATTATGGTCACGCTGATGATGAAGATGAGTATGGTCACGCTGATGATGAAGATGAAGATGATTATGGTCACGCTGATGATGAAGATGAAGATGATTATGGTCACGCTGATGATGAAGAAGAAGATGATTATGGTCACGCTGATGATGAAGATGAAGATGATTATGGTCACGCTGATGATGAAGATGAAGATGATTATGGTCACACTGATGATGAAGATGAAGATGATTATGGTAACGCTGATGATGAAGATGAAGATGATTATGGTCACGCTGATGATGAAGATAAAGATGATTATGGTCACGCTGATGATGAAGATGAAGATGATTATGGTCAAGCTGATGATGAAGATGAAGAATTATGGTCACGCTGATGATGAAGATGAAGATGATTATGGTCACGCTGATGATGAAGATGAGTATGGTCACGATGATGATGAAGATGAAGATGATTATGGTCACGCTGATGATGAAGATGAAGATGATTATGGTCACGCTGATGATGAAGATGAAGATGATTATGGTCACGCTGATGATGAAGATGAAGATGATTATGGTCACGATGATGATGATGATGAAGATGATTATGGTCACGCTGATGATGAAGATGATTATGGTCACGCTGATGATGAAGATGAAGATGATCATGGTCACGCTGATGATGAAGATGAAGATGATTATGGTCACGCTGATGATGATGATGAAGATGATTATGGTCACGCTGATGATGCTGATGAAGATGATTATGGTCACGCTGATGATGATGATGAAGATGATTATGGTCACGCTGATGATGATGATGAAGATGATTATGGTCACACTGATGATGATGATGAAGATGGTTATGTTCACTCTGATGATGATGATGAAGATGATTATGGTCACGCTGATGATGAAGATGATTATGGTCACGCTGATGATGAAGATGAAGATGATTATGGTCACGCTGATGATGATGATGAAGATGATTATGGTCACGCTGATGATGAAGATGAAGATGATTATGGTCACGCTGATGATGAAGATGAAGATGCTTATGATCACGCTGATGATGAAGATGAAGATGATTATGGTCACGCTGATGGTGAAGATGAAGATGATTATGGTCACGCTGATGATGAAGATGAAGATGATTATGGTCACGCTGATGATGAAGATGAAGATGATTATGGTCACGCTGATGATGAAGATGAAGATGATTATGGTCACGCTGATGATGAAGATGAAGATGATTATGGTCACGCTGATGATGAAGATGAAGATGATCATGGTCACGCTGATGATGAAGATGAAGATGATAATGGTCACGCTGATGATGAAGATGAAGATGATTATGGTCACGCTGATGATGATGATGAAGATGATTATGGTCACGCTGATGATGATGATGAAGATGATTATGGTCACGCTGATGATGAAGATGAAGATGATTATGGTCACGCTGATGATGAAGATGAAGATGATTATGGTCACGCTGATGATGATGATGAAGATGATTATGTTCACGCTGATGATGCTGATGAAGATGATTATGGTCACGCTGATGATGATGATGAAGATGATTATGGTCACGCTGATGATGATGATGAAGATGATTATGGTCACGCTGATGATGATGATGAAGATGGTTATGTTCACTCTGATGATGATGATGAAGATGATTATGGTCACGCTGATGATGAAGATGAAGATGCTTATGATCACGCTGATGATGAAGATGAAGATGATTATGGTCACGCTGATGGTGAAGATGAAGATGATTATGGTCACGCTGATGATGAAGATGAAGATGATTATGGTCACGCTGATGATGAAGATGAAGATGATTATGGTCACGCTGATGACGAAGATGAAGATGATTATGGTCACGCTGATGATGAAGATGAAGATGATTATGGTCACGCTGATGATGAAGATGAAGATGATTATGGTTTTGCTGATGGTGATTGTCTGCAATTCTGTTGATCACCCATATCCATTCTGACTAAAGCATAGGACCCCTCATTTTAGTAGTCGAATGTGAATACCGACTACCAGCAAACCCATAATTTAACAGGCAGCAGTAATGTCGTCACTTCTTTATGTCTGTGAAACATTGACAGCATATACCAGGCATGCTTGAACATCTGATTCTAATGTGTGCATTACTTTGTTGTTTTACTCCAGCATATCTGAGGACTTTTCCTACATTAGTTTTCTTGATTTCCACGTAATTTTCACCATTCTTCTAAAAAACAACATCTCATTTGCCCCCAGCTTATCTTGGACACTTCTGTTTACTATCCATGCTTCGTAAACAAAACGAAATATTGGTCAAATATCACTAAATAAATATTGGTCCAATATCACTAAATAAATATTGGTCCAATATCACTAAATAAATAGTGGTCCAATATCACTAAATAAATATTGGTCCAATATCACTAAATAAATATTGTTCCAATATCACTAAATAAATATTGGTCCAATATCACTAAAAAATATTGGTCCAATATCACTAAATAAATATTGGTCCAATATCACTAAATAAATATTGGTCCAATATCACTAAATAAATATTGGTCCAATATCACTAAATATATATTGGTCCAACATCACTAAATAAATATTGGTCCAACATTCTAGCACTCAAACTGCATTGCAATTCTAACCAGATGATCTAGCTGAAGTGTTTAATTACTGATGTAAACTGATTCATAGTTTCATTACAAACATTGGCTAAGTAAAGCCTAACAACAGAATCCAAGCAAAGCGGAATCAATCTTTTACTTGACAGATTCAATTATAGATGTGATGTAGTTGGTAGCAAAAATGAGTTTACCTCTCTTTTGGAGAGGCGTGACTCTTTCAACCAGCGGACAACAACGTCCATTTAGGTTATATCAGTACACACTACCATAAA
Organism: Meghimatium bilineatum; assembly: GCA_034231615.1. Classification (NCBI taxonomy): domain Eukaryota; kingdom Metazoa; phylum Mollusca; class Gastropoda; order Stylommatophora; family Philomycidae; genus Meghimatium; species Meghimatium bilineatum. Next base: position 7,031,724 of record CM067306.1, read on the forward strand.
ATATTAGAGGTAACAAAGACTCCAAGTTTTAAAAAAAGTTTTTGAAATATATAGCTGTGTGTTTCGTTGGTCACTATTTATATACTGGGCGTGTCGCGCGGTTGTCGCCTAGCAGCGCAGATGAATGAAATACTCGGAAATAATCGAAAAAACGTGGCTTAAAAATACTGATTCTGCTGTTTGGTCTAATATGGCCATTGCTCGCGGCGGATGTACTAACAGACATACCATAGTATTAGTGTAACAGCAATGACAACCACTACTACTAGGATCACTGAGCCAAGGACTGCTCCTATTATAGCCCCAGGTGGTGGACTATCCGCTTGTGCTGGAGAACAGAAATACATAAGTTAATTAATGTCAAAAATATACGGTATTAATAATGAGGAGTAAGTGTAGTTACCAGTGTAACATACCAGTATAAAAGAACAGTGTAGTTACCAGTGTAACATACCAGTATAACAGAACAGTGTAGTTACCAGTGTAACATACCAGTATAACAGAACGGTATAGATACCAGTGAGTGAGATGTGCATATACAGAATGCCATGAATGTTCTCAAAATAAACAGCTCAATTAGAAACTGCATGAAACGGCATATTATGCTATCAGATAAACATCTCAACGACAAATAGACATGATCAAGATCCGTATTCTTGTCACATCATCAGATAAAGAGCTCAAAAGCATACATTCTAAACATCAATGTCATACATATATTGACATATGTGCCAACTACTGTTGTTATAATTTTGCAGAATCAATTGTTTTTCAACATTTTTACTTATATCAGCATATCTAGCACAGAAATTGAATGTCACGTGATGATGATGATGAAATAATCCCTTTAGAAAATAGTAGTTAGCTCTTGACACATGATGATGATCAAATGATGCCTTTAGAAATCAACAAGTAGCTCTTGGCTCTTGACACGTGATGATGATATAAACCTTTTAGCTTTGAGCAGTAGCTCTTGACAGCCCATAGGCTTCCAGACAAAACCACAGATTCTTTTCAGTTGGGAAACTGAGGCAGCACATGGACTCATATAACGAACGTATCAAAGTCAAGCTCGTGTAGGAATTATTATAAATAATTATTGGAAACTATCATGTATAGAAATTTCCTTGTCAAATGTCGTCGAGGTTTTCAGTGCCACTTATAGATCGAAATAACTTTGGCAGATCTATATCAAACAGCACGATCGATTACATGTGTGTTGCCGGGTGTACTTAGGGAAATAAAGAATAGCTACAATGCATTTCATAAGAGGCGACTAAGGAGGTTTGGATGAGTTAATTGTTTAATCTCATAGGTTAGGGCACTATTGGGGATACGTTTAGGGATCTCCCTAATGTGGTGGTTAAGCTTATGTTCAAGAGGTTAGGAGTTCGAATCCGACTCCTGTCGTCTCGTATACAAGGTGGATTTTTTCGGAGATACCTGTGTATTATCGCTTGAAGCTACGGAGTTACGTGCTACGAGTTGTACGCTCTGCAGGCGGCGTGCCGCTTCGTTGGGAGTGGCAGATTACATATGGGAAACCGAGTACAGTTACGCCAACCCTCCAGGTCTTTCGAAACCGTTTGATGTAATAGGTTAAAGTGACTCAAAAGCCATGTTCAAGTCGAATGTATGAGACTGAAAATGCTGTTATCGTAGTCAAGCTATAAACCATGACACAATGCATTCTGCTCTCTAGACTGCATCTTACTTCTTTTTCTTCTGCGTGCGTTCTCAAACTCCTGCACACTCGCAAGATGTATTCCGGAAAACGGTTTGCGTTGTGCCATGGTTTACAGCGTGGCTAAGAACAACCAAGACCGGAAATATCCAACTTCAGAACTGCCTGTTATTTTGACCATCTATGGTATGAAACAACTACCTTCACACTCAACAAATTCCTAATCACCTCTTCCGACATGCATCCTCGTTTTTCTTTCCTTCTCATTTGCACAAGGAAAGTAACTAGTCACTCCACCCCTAACAGCTACTACCGCTAAGTACATGAAGATTTATCTTCATCCCCGACAACAGTATGCTTCCATGGGACACACCTTTATCCATTTGACTTCTCGAAGCACACGGATATATATCCTAATAACAAGCAGGAATGTGATAACATGGGCGCCAAACTTTACTCACGGGTGTCCTGACAGTACATAGGCATAGATCCTAATGTGTGTCCTGACAGTACATGGGCGTAGATCCTAATGGTAGCCCAGACAGTACATGGGCATAGATCCTAATGTGTGTCCTGGCAGTACATGGGCATAGATCCTAATCTGTGTCCTGACAAAACATAACAATTTACGCTATTCGTTATCTTTTGATGTTTTGTTTGTGTCTTTATAAAGGTCTTTTGGTTGAAACGTTGAATGTGATTTGTGTATTGTAATTTTTATGATTTCTTGTGTGCTCATCATTGCCGATTATTACCCACTAGTTTTAGATATAGTCTATGGTGTCCCATTGAAACGGAATATAAACCTGTGTTTTACGTAAGTCTAATTGTTGTTACGTTTCACGCAGTTACCTTGTATTGATTGTCATATAGGGTCACAATATGGTTTATCAGCCACATACAAACTGATCTACACGACCATGAATTCCTCAAACAGGATTTATTAAAGGGGATGTAAGAGATAGTGATTATCACTTGTAATAGATGAATAACAACAGGTTATCATTAATGTTCAGAACACTCGACCTGAACTACGTAAATAATCTACAAAACATCATACACATTCTTGTTGTTTTGCTAAAATAAAGCGAAACCTCATGTAGACATTTCATGCAGCTCTTAAAACTGTAAACTTAACATTAACTCTCTTTTTAATACATTAACATTGTTGTCAGTAATCAACCCCAGCTGTGCTAGTTCTTCCCCCTTTCCCCGTCCTGAACTTAATCCTTATTCTGTCCTGTAAATATAAGAAACATATCACATTACTAGTTTTTTATTGTCATCAAACAATAAATACCACATGGATGGAACAGTTATACTGGAGCTTGACTATTCCAGAGTGAAATCCTTATTTAGCAAGAAGGGACAGATAACAGGAAACGGGGGAACTTGTCACTAGCAGTAAGATAGAGAAACCAGTACTCTCGTTTGTAGCAGCTAAAAGGTTAATATGCAACACAATGCTATGCATGCAATTACCATTTATCAAATACGTTACATATTTCAATCGGTGTATGTCTTCTAATAAACATTGTCATACATATGGCACATGGTAAGTTGAAGACCGTACTTGAGGTTAAAGTCAAAGGGACGTGAGTAAGATATAGGCAGAGATACAAGTGTATGAGTAACATACATCACACGATGGACAGATTACAGTTTAGCAGAGTGCACCACCAAACAAGAGACAGGGGTTGTTGGACGTCTGTTGTAGCCAACATTCGTTGTGCAGACGGCACATGATGATCATGATGACTGCTAATAAATAATGTGTCATTCGGTGTATAACTTATAATAGATAATGTGTCATTCGGTGTATGACGTCTAATAGATAATGTGTCATTCGGTGTATAACTTCTAATAGATAATGTGTCATTCGGTGTATGACTTCTAATAGATAATGTGTCATTCGGTGTATAACTTCTAATAAATAATGTGTCATTCGGTGTATAACTTCTAATAGATAATGTGTCATTCGGTGTATAACTTCTAATAGATAATGTGTCATTCGGCGTATAACTTCTAATAGATAATGTGTCATTCGATGTATAACTTCTAATAGATAATGTGTCATTCGGTTTAATTTTCTAATAGCTAATGAATTAAGTTTTTGCAGCAGTCCCCATATTCTGTGGTCAATATTAATTAGTGTCTCTATCAAAGAGAATAATGACAAAGCCATTATGTCAGCTCTGTTATTACTACAAATGATTACAGACTTACTTTGATTACACCAAGGTGTCTGATATCCACTTTGACAAGGACACGTTCCATTGATGTGATGACATATTGGTGTATTCTCTGTGTTTAGCAAACAAAAATTGGAACATGTAGACTTGCAGTGTTCTCCGTATGTTCCTATTGGGCAAGCTGAACAGAAGAAATGCATAAGTTGAATCAGCGGACGTGTCTTACACAAATTATATATTATTTTAAAAAAATGTATTTATCTTCATAGACCATATACTTCCCAGAACGTAATCTTCTTTAGGGACCTTCAGAATTCATGAAGATTCTGCGCGAGTTGACCTGCTATAGTAAAGGGCATGTTTAAATAATTTGAGATATTTGTTGTCCATCTTCGTTTTGGGCATCCCTTACTCCTGCTACCAGGAACCATGCCTTTCATTGTTAATTTGTCCATGCCGTTAAATGTCTGGAAATGACTAACAAATGACTCAGCTATATTATTATCATGACTCAGCTATATTATTATCATGACGCTGAACAGTCAATTATCTTTAATTCTTCATATCCTTATCACGTGATTAGTCATATTTGCTGTGTACTGTACTTTTAAAATTTCTGCTTATGATACAGTGGAGAGACATGATACAGTGGAGAGACATGATACAGTGGAGAGACATGATACAGTGGAGAGAGGTGATGTAGTGGAGAGACATCATAATACAGTGGAGAGACATAATACAGTGGAGAGACATGATACAGTGGAGAGAGGTGATGTAGTGGAGAGACATGATACAGTGGAGAGACATGATACAGTGGAGAGAGGTGATGTAGTGGAGAGACATTATACAGTGGAGAGACATGATACAGTGGAGAGACATCATGATACAGTGGAGAGACATGATACAGTGGAGAGACATGATACAGTGGAGAGAGGTGATGTAGTGGAGAGACATGATACAGTGGAGAGACATGATACAGTGGAGAGACGTGATACAGTGGAGAGACATGATACAGTGGAGAGACATGATACAGTGGAGAGAAATGATACCATGGAGAGACATGATACAGTGGAGAGAGGTGATGTAGTGGAGAGACATAATACAGTGGAGAGACATGATACAGTGGAGACAAATGATACAGTGGAGAGACATGATACAGTGGAGAGACATGTTACAGTGGAGAGAGGTGATGTAGTGGAGAGACATGATACAGTGGAGAGACATGATACAGTGGAGAGACGTGATACAGTGGAGAGACATGATACCATGGAGAGACATGATACAGTGGAGAGATGTGATACAGTGGAGAGACATGATACAGTGGAGAGAAATAATACAGTGGAGAGACATGTTACAGTGGAGTGACATGATACCATGGAGAGAAATAATACAGTGGAGAGAAATAATACAGTGGAGAGACATGTTACAGTGGAGTGACATGATACCATGGAGAGAAATAATACAGTGGAGAGACATGATACAGTGGAGAGACATGATACAGTGGAGAGACATGATACCATGGAGAGAAATAATACAGTGGAGAGACATGATACAGTGGAGAGACATGATACAGTGGAGAGACATGATACAGTGGAGAGATATAATACATTGGAGAGACATGATACAGTGGAGAGACATGATACAGTGGAGAGACATGATACAGTGGAAAGACATGATACCATGGAGAGAAATAATACAGTGGAGAGACATGATACAGTGGAGAGACATGATACAGTGGAGAGAGGTGATGAAGTGGAGAGAAACAATACAATGGAGAGAGGTGATGTAGTTGAGATACATAATAGAGTGGAGAGAGGTGATGTAGTGGAGAGACTGGATTCCGTGGAGAGAGGTGATGTAGTGGAGAGACATGATACCGTGGAGAGACATAATACAGTGGAGAGACAATACAGTGGAGAGAGGTGATGTAGTGGAGAGACATAATAGAGTGGAGAGAGGTGATGTAGTGGAGGGACATGATACCGTGGAGAGACATAATACAGTGGAGAGACAATACAGTGGAGAGAGGTGATGTAGTGGAGAGACATAATAGAGTGGAGATACATAATACAGTGGAGATACATGATATATTCAATTATAAAACTATTCTTCATATTATCTGACCTAATAAGAAAAATTAAGATGGCTTTTAAGGACAGGATACAGAGAAATGACATAATTAGACAAGGAACGTATGTCAGCATAAACCTGACAAAACAGAGAAACATAACAGTGTGGTAGATAAACATGACAGTGTGACAGAGAAACATAACTGTGTGACATAGAAACATGACAGTGTGACAGAGGAACATGACAGTGCTACTTACTTTGATTACACCAAGGAGAATCATATCCAATTTGACATTCACAAGTTCCAATGATGGGATCACATTCTATTGTCTTCTTCTTGTTGTGCACGCAGAACCGAGAGCACTTAGATCTACATCCGTCGCCAAATTTTCCTATTGGACAGCCTGTACGGAAAATAGTTTTAAAGTAGGCAAAACAAGAACAAAAACTATTATTAAAGAAGAGGCCTATTACACACAAGAAATGTTTTTAAAAAATAACACAATAGATACAAGTTAGAACAATATAAAAAAAGATAAAAAGGTAAAGCAGGAATACTTAAGTATACACAGGTAAAACAAAAAAAGGCTGGGTTGATGGTTACGTCCTGAGGATATGCTACCAATTAAACAAACACACGAATACTAAAAACAGAAAACGTTAAATAACAAAGGAATATTAAAATTCGATAAATTTAAAATAATTATAATAGAAGCACGCAGTGTTTGAGCAGAAAAAATAAAATAAAAAAATATTCAGGGACTATACTAAAATACTTCAAATTTCTCAACTGTTTACCCTGAATTACAATAATGATGCTGTGTGGTCGAAGACGGAATGTGTATTGACTCAAGCTGCCAGGTGATTGGATGCAATCTAAGTGAATCTGGTTCAAATCTCGTTTGCTGCATGATTTTTTTTTATAGATGATGATGATGATATTCCTCCTTCGCAAGGAAGATGAGTATGGCAAGAAAAACAATAAATGCGACGACAAAAAATAAATAATAGTAATAAATTGGTTTCTTTATAGAGACATATGTAAACCAAGAACAAGATGGAGCTACAGGTAGACCAAGAACAAGATGGAGCTACAGGTAAACCAAGAACAAGATGGAGCCACAGGTAGACCAAGAACACGATGGAGCTACAGGTAAACCAAGAACAAGATAGAGCAACAGGTAGACCAAGAACAAGATGGAGCCATTGGTAGACCAAGAATAAGATGGAGCCATAGGTAGACCAAGAACAAGATGGAGTCACAAGTAGACCAAGAACAAGATGGAGCCACAGGTAAACCAAGAACAAGATAGAGCCATAGGTAGACCAAGAACAAGATGGAGCTACATGTATACCAAAAAGAAGATGGAGCCACAGGTAAACCAAGAACAAGATGGAGCCACAGGTAGACCAAGAACAAGATGGAGCTGCAGGTAAACCAAGAACAAGAAGGAGCTACAGGTAAAGCAAGAACAAGATGGAGCCATAGGTAGACGAAGAACAAGATGGAGCCACAGGTAGACCAAGGACAAGATGGAGCCACAGGTAGACCAAGAACAAGATGGAGCTACAGATAAACCAAGAACACGATGGAGCCACAGGTAGACCAAGAACAAGATGGAGCCACAGGTAGACCAAGAACAAGATGGAGCCACAAGTAGACCAAGAACAAGATGGAGCCACAGGTAAACGAAGAACAAGATGGAGCTACAGGTAAACTAAGAACAAGATGTAGCTACAGGTAAACCAAGAACAAGATGGAGCCACAGGTAAACCAAGAACAAGATGGAGCCACAGGTAGACCAAGAACAAGATGGAGCCACAGGTAGACCAAGAACAAGATGGAGCCACAAGTAGACCAAGAACAAGATGGAGCCACAGGTAAACGAAGAACAAGATGGAGCTACAGGTAAACTAAGAACAAGATGTAGCTACAGGTAAACCAAGAACAAGATGGAGCCACAGGTAAACCAAGAACAAGATGGAGCCATAGGTAGACCAAGAACAAGATGGAGCCATAGGTAGACCAAGAACAAGATGGAGCCACAGGTAGACCAAGAACACGGTGGATTGAAAACATCAAGATAACCTTGAAAAAAAAGTGAAGTCAGTGCAGCACATCTGACCTTGGAACAACGACCGATACTCCAACTCCTACGCTTAACGGTAAATGTGGATATTGTCAACCATCATCCCCTGGCAAAAAACAATAGAACCAATAGAACAATGAATGACCATGTACTGAGCACATTCTACACCGCCAACAATATATTGGTATAGACAAGCGTAAACCCTGCTGATCAGAATACGGCTCTCTGTATCTATCTATACTTAATTATCATTGTCCCATTTTCTTGCAAGTGTTGTGACAAGTTCAATGAAAGGTTTAATCTTCATAAGCTTACTTGCCCATTTTTCTCCCATATTTTGTCTTCAGATTCGCAAACAATTTGAATAACCTCTTCTTTCATATTCTGTCTTCATATGGGCACACACGTTTAACTTGCCCATTACTTTCTTACTGTCTTTAGATGCACACACAAATTTAATAACGTCTTCTACCCTGAGAAACCTTGACTGCTCACTTTTTAATGTTTCCCTTGATCCTCCCCAATATCATCATGTAATAGTTAGTTCTTAGTTGCTCTGATGCATAGGTACACACAAGTAGATCATCCATCGTCTCATAAAATCATAGATATTTAATGAAACAATAAGTGCATCTCAATAACGTTGCGCATGTGTATGTGGACAAATGAACACTGAGGCATATGTACGACTTACTTTGATTACACCAAGGAGTATCATATCCACTTTGACATTCACAAGTTCCATTGATGGGATCACATCCTGGAACTCCTTTCTGGTTAAGCACACAGAACTGAGAGCACACATTTCTGCAGCCATCACCAAAATATTGCTCTGAACAAGCTGAGTGGATACAATTAACACATATTTTATAAATATGATTTTTGTTGTTATAGAATACAAAATCTTTAAGAAAGTAAAAATACTTTTAAATGATCATTCTCACACTCCCGTCGCATCTTGTATGTAGCTGGACTATAGTTCTACTATATTTACAGCAGGGTGTAGTCCGGAAATGAAGTTGTGATGTGTTTATTTGCGCAAATGGTCCAACACATCCGATGTTCTGGGGTTTTTTGAAATATAAAATACCTTATATTCATTGCCTGATGAGGTTGTGTTTTCTACAACAAAATGAAAAGGGTATAACGACTCTACAAGAGTTGGTATAAGAAATAAACTATGAAAGCAAAAGGTTGACTATTAAACTTCAACATTCACAGTGCTGATGGTATCTCGTTGACTACTAGCACGATGACACTGCAAGAAATTCCGCAAGTTCTGAGTATCTCCATGAATTCTGATATTTTTTTGCATGGCTCTCTGGTGAAACGCAATCATAGTTCTGCCAAATACGTTTCACTAGAATTTCCTCTGTCACAGGTTAATAATGTCATCTGTCCACATGCAACTGTAGCTGCCAAGAAAGTCTACTTTCTTAAAGTTCATCTCCACATGTAAGGGTTGTTGCAATGGACATCGAGCATCTTTTTCTTTCCTTAGTGATGTACTCTGCTAAACTGTAATCAGTTTATTTCATAATATTTCACCCTCACTTGTATCTCTGCCTAGCTCTTGTTCTACTTTCACTTTCAAGCAATTACACATCCAGACCATTCAGTCTGGATCAGATCCAGACCATTCAATGGCAAAGCAATAACTGTAAATACTCCAAAGAATGTTATCACAGCCAAGCATGTAAATTCTAAGTTGATGGCTACATCGTGATAGTTACATCTTGATGGTTACATCCTTATGGCTATATCCTCATAGCAATATCCTGAAGGCTACATCCTCATGACTACATCCTGAAGGCGACATCCTGATTACTACATCCTTAATAGTGTGCGCTACCAATTTTAATTCAAATTGTCGGTTTCCGATACATTTGTATCACCGAGGCTGTCAGTCTCTGATTCATGTCCAACTCTGAGGCTGACATGCACTGAGGAACGTCTTTGACAGCAACGGTATCCAGCGAGATGTCAGCCATAAGTAATTGGGGGCATTTTTACCGACAATCCAACCAAGCACAATGAATGTAGATACGTTGGAAACAAAATTATCTGCACTTTCATTACCATTTGAACCTAACACTTTATTCACCAAATGAGTCAATGTTGGACAAACGTATCTTGACTTTCTTTAAACACATCTTAAATTATTCTTACTTTGATTACACCAAGGAGTATCATATCCAATTTGACATTCACAAGTTCCATTAATGTGATCACATTCTGGTATTCCCTTCTTGTTGCGCACACAAAATTGAGAACAGGTTGGTCTGCAGCCTTGACCAAATTTTCCTACTTCACAGCCTGAAGAGACAACAAAAGAAACAGTTTATAAATCGGAAACATTAAGCAGGTAAACCTTGCTGTATTTATTGCGTTACTCCTCTTCTACTTTGTGGGATGGAGAGATAAAGAACATTCAATTCATAATTCGTATTGGATAGTCGGAAACCTTCTTCTTCTAACATTGTCTTCTAACAGGGTTTAACCAGCCTTAGTTTTCAGCCTATGTTGGTTGAACTAAAGCCCCCATTTCCACGGCTAGGAAATATTCTCGATCAGGATTGAGAACCTGAATGGATAAAGTCGAGACTTAAGGTTAAAACAAACACAATAACTTACTTTGATTACACCAAGGTGTGTCATATCCACTTTGACATTCGCACGTTCCATTGATGGGATCACATTGCTTTGTGTTCCTATCGTCAGAAACACAGAACTGAGAGCATACAGATTGACAGCCTTGACCAAATTTTCCTACTGGACAACCTAATTTGTAAAAAAAATATAAACGGACTATGTTAAAGATAAGCTTAAGTATGGCGGTCAGGAAGTGGTAAATATTTGAGTCCAGCCGAAGCCAGCTTCTAAGACAGATCTAGGAATGAGATAGGAGTACATGATTTGCTAAATTCTGGCAACTGGAGTGTGTGAAACATAGTGTATAGGCCCACATAGTGTGTGAAATGATATAATAATTTCAATAGAATTGAACCTAATTTCCTCCCTGTGAGAATGTTCTAATAGCAGAATATCCTTGAAAATGGTACACATTTTTTATAAATATAGTAAAGTAAAGTAAAGTAACCCATATCATTTATTAATGCCGTAGGGGTGTGAGATGCTAGTGATCTCACATTTCACAGGCTCTGCAAATGAGGGCGGTAGCCATCTCCTCTCCCTCGCAGTCTTTACTTCCCGGATTAATCCGGTACCCATTTAAGACTGGGTCGACCTGGAAGCCGTTGCGATCTGAAAACATTTCCGCCTCAACTGGGGAATGAACCCAGGACCACTCATATGCGAAGCCAGTGCGCTAACCACTGCGCTAACGCGGAAGCCGTTAAATATAGTATTGGCTGTTTTAAAAAAAATCGTTAAGTAATTGAAAATATTTTCAAATTGTCGTTCTCACACTCCCGTTGTATCTCGTATGTAGCTGGACTATCGTTCTACTATATTTCCAGCAGGATGTAGTAGAGGAATGAAGATGTGATGTGTATATTTGCTCAAATGGACAATCACATCCAATCTTCTAGTGGTTTTTGAAACCCTATAGTCATTGCTTAGATGAGGTTGTGTTTTCTACAACAAAATACAAAGGGTATAACGAATCTACAAGAGTGGGTATAGGAAATAAACTGTGAAAGCAAAAGGCGGACCGTTAAACTACAACAGTCACAGTGCTGATGGTCTCTCGTTGACTATTGGTTAATAACTAGCACGATGACACTGTAAGCGAACCTGCAGGTGCTGAGTCTCTTTTTGCAGACTGATTTTTTTTTTCATGGCTCTCTGATGAAAAGTAATCATTCATTCATTCATTCATTGGCACCATGCCTTCCGGCGTAGGCGATCATGTCTCTCCACAGTCCTCTGTTTCTTATACATTTACATATAGTTTCTAATGATTCTGCATCAAGCCAGGCTTTCAAGTCATTCAACATTTTCTCACGTTGTCTTCCTCTGTCTCTCTTACACTTGATCGTTCCCGTTGTTACGCTGTTTTTCAGCCCACCTCTTCTCATGAAATTTCGAATACAGTTAATACGTTCTCTATTTGAGTTGACCAGTTGTAGAATTATAGCATTACTATTCTTAGCTGTCAATGATATTTTCAACATTCTTCTACAAAACCACATCTCTGTGGCCTACAGATGTTTTCTTGCAATATTGTCAATTGTCCATGCTTTACTACCATATAACAGTATGGTATCATAAAGCAATCATAGTTCTGCCAAGTCCGTTTCATTAGAATCTCCTCTGTCACAGCTTAGTTATGTCATCAGTCCACATTCAGCGGTAGCTGCCAAGCAAGTCTGTTGTCTTCAAGTTCATCTCTACATTCAGCGGTAGCTGCCAAGCAAGTCTGTTGTCTTCAAGTTCATCTCCACATTTAAGGGTTGCTACAACGGACACCCATCATCTTTTTCTTGCCTTAGTGATGTACACTGCTAGACTGTAACCAGTTCATCTCATATTCCCCCCTCACTAGTATCTCTGCCTAGCTCTTACTCTACTTTAAATTTCAAGCATTTTTGCATCCAGACCGTTCAGTAAGCAATGGCATAGTACTGAACGTAAATACTCCAAAGAAAGGTATTACAGTCAAGCAACCAAGCAATTCAATTCTAAGTTGTTGGCTACATCCTTAATAGGAAATACTACCAATTTTCATTTCAATTGTCGGTTTCTGATACATACCCATCCCTGAGGCTGTCAGTCTCTGATTCCTGTCAAGCTCTGAGTATGTCAAGCCTGTATATCAAGCCTGTCATAAAGTGAAGAACATCTTGAAAACAACGGTATCCGGCGCGATGTCAGCCATAGGTTATTGTGGCATATGTACCGACAATCCCAGCACAATGAATGTAGATTCGTTGGAAACAAGTTTGTCTGCAATTTCATTACCATTTGAACCAAACACTTTATTCACCAAATGTGTCAATGTTGCACAAATGTATCTTGACTTTCTTTAAACACATCTTAAATTATTCTTACTTTGATTACACCAAGGAGTATCATATCCAATTTGACATTCACAAGTTCCATTAATGTGATCACATTCTGGTATTCCCTTCTTGTTGCGCACACAAAACTGAGAACAGGTTGATCTGCATCTTTGACCAAATTTTCCTACTGGACAGCCTGAAGAAACAACAAAAGAAATAGTTGCTAAATCGGAAACATTTAGCAGGTAAACATTGCTGTATTTATTGAGTTACTCCTCGTCTATTTTGTGGGATGGAGAGATACAGAAAAATCAATTCATAATTCGCATTGGACAGTCGGATACCATTTTCTTCTTTCGTTTGATTTGCGGGGATTGGTGGGTTGGTGCATGTGCGTGCGTGGCGTCATGATTGATGTGGTGCATCTCTTGTATGGTTGTCTTCATCATGAGAACCTATATTTCCTAGGGCAGACTGTAGTCGTGCTAGATTTTGGAAGGGTTTAACCAGCCTCAGTTTTTAGCCTATGTACTAAAGTCCCCATCTCCACGGCTAGGAAATCTTCTCGATCAGGATTAATAACCTGAATGGATAAAGTCGAGACTTAAGGTTAAAACAAACACAACAACTTACTTTGATTACACCAAGCAGTGTCATATCCACTTTCACATTCACACGTTCCATTGATGGGATCACATTGTTTATTGTTCTTATCGTCGGAAACACAGAACTGAGAGCATACAGATTGACAGCCTTGACCAAATTTTCCAACTGGACAACCTAATTTGCAAAAAAAATTATAAAAAAAAATATAATCGGATTATGTCAATAGTCAGCTTAGGTACTGAATGTGGTCACGAAGTGGTAAATATTTGAGTCCAGCCGAAGCCAGTTTCTAAGACAGACCTAGGAAGGAGATAGGAGTACATGATTTGATACATTCTGACAACTATAGCTATGTTCACATAGTGTGTGAAATGATATAATCATTTAATTAGAACTGAACCTAATTCCCTCCCGCTGAGAAAGCTCTAATAGCAGAATATCCTGGAAGATGGTAAGAGCAAGACTAAGGCGTAGACAGATCAACACTTTCAGAGAGAATCTACAACCCCATGGGATTACAACAACTTCAGCAACACATTTTCAATATAACATAATCATACGAATCCCATGACGCGTTCAGGCGCAATTGATTGAGATACAACAATTTTAGGTTAATGTATTGATATTAAAGATATTGACCATGTGACCCAAGTTTGAGTGTCACACAAAATAAATCAAGCGTGTCTGTGCACACGTCAGTAGCGACTCAGGAAGTAAGTTTGTAGACATGCCAGCAAGAACCAAGTAAAGTGGACAGAAAGATGAAGCATCTCTGGTCGTGGCTAACACTCAGAGATTATTGAATTGGGACAGCGAGCAATGCTGTTAAACATTTTCTATGTCTGCATTTTACCGGGGCCGATAGAGGAGCAAACAATAGTAACTCTGTATACATCCATGCATATCATATGAGGGGACTATGTAGGTAATTGGGTGAAGTTGGCTGCCCCATGTCACATAGGGTCAAGGTGACCTAGGACACATGCTGAAGTCGAATTTATCATACCGAAAAAAACGTTAATATCACAGCAAATCTGTAAACCCTGACACACCACAATACGTTATGGGAACTACATCCTGAACATCTGCAGGAAATTAAAAACGTACCCAGAAGAATAAATTGACTAGGAAATCAAATTAGAATCTGAAAAATATTGAAGAAAGTTCTTGGAGTTCAATGATCCAGAGACATAAAAGGTAAATAATGACTAATATTTTAAAAAAATTGGTAGCATATCCTATCCAGGATGTAGCTATCAACCCAGCATTTGTTGGCTGTCGTGATTTTCTAGCCAATATAAATACGTTCAGTAGGTTGCCATTGCTTTCTGAACGGTCCGGATCCACAATTGACTGTGGTGAGGATCGAACTCGGTACCTTTGCCGTCACAGACGCGCTCTGTACCACTTCTCCACAGAGCCAGACAATGACTAATATAATGACTAAGATAATGACTAACATAATGACTAACATAATGACTAACATAATGCCAAACATGATGTCTAAGATAATGACTAACATAATGACGTAGATAAACACTAACATAATGACTAATATAATGACTAAATAATTACTAACATAATTACTAACATAATGACTAAGATAATACCTAAGATAATGACTAAGATAATGACTAACATAATGACTAACATAATGACTAACATAATGACTAACATAATGACTAACATAATTACTAACATAATGACTAACATAATGACTAACATAATGACTAAGACAATGACTAACATAATGACTAACATGATGACTAAGATAAAGAATACCATAATGACTAATATAATGGGTATCACTTACTTTGATTACACCACGGAGTAGCATATCCACTTTGACATCCACAAGTTCCATTGATGGGGTCGCAGTTGTGTACATTATTGCTATCCAACATACAAAACTGAGAACACAGAGATCTGCAACTATCACCAAATGTCCCTGCTGGACAACCTGACAGAATCAAGTGGGAAATAGTTGCAGTCAGTAATTAATGCTCTTGCTAGGTATACATACACCAAATACTTCTACTTTTAATTGACTGAAGATCTATTGCTCATACTTTCTCTGCATTGACATGGATGCCTATTATCTGGCTATAGTTAACTTTCTATTGAAATGAAGAATATAAATATGAATATTGGAAACGGTAGTCTAGTTGGTAGGAGCGTGCTTGCTATCACCGGGTTACATTGTGCCAAGTTCGAAGCCACATCCAGACAAAAAAAATGTATTGTGATCTCTCGCCTGACAAGACCACTGCTTCAGTTGACTCAGCTCGAAATGTGTTAGGGAGGGTAAAGACAGCAATGAAGGAAACTGGTCACTCCGCCTAAATGTTGCTGCGGCTTTGTACATACAGTTATGTTCAACCCCGACGGCAGGTTGCTACCATGGCACATACCTTTATCTTTCTTGCTTTCACCTTTCTCTGAATTTAACGATTGTTTTTTCATGTTCTCACAAAGACCCAGTGTATCTCCCTTGTTTCAGGATCGCCCCATTAAATTTCCAGCAGGATTTAGTTCATAAAATGCCGTGTGTTGCCATTTTATTTGTGTTAATAGCCTGACATATCTATCTTTTCTGATTACATTGAAAATTACAATCACATATGACGTTATTACAATCATATATGAAACATACACAGCACATATCACGACATGTGTAGCGACTTAAGCACATATCACGACATGTGTGGCGACTTAAGTGCATATCACGACATGTGTGGTGAGTACCAGTCTTACTATTATTTGCTTTCCATTTAGGACTTCGGCAAAATGCAGGTAATAATTGGTTTCCACATTTGAAAGATATGAAGTTTTCACCAGGTGCTCACAAGACCAACTGCCATGTAATAGAAAAACCCCTCGTAGATTCTTTTTCTTATGGTCCGTGCCGTGTGACGTTGGTTATGATACCTTTTCACAACCTTCTATTTCGTGTATTGTCAATCATTTCCGATACCGATGTTCTCCCATGGCACATTGCTAGGATGTCAAGCATCTTCTCACTTGCTCTTTTACTCCCCTTTTTGCTCTTTAATTTCCTTGTTGCTACGATGTGTTTCATCTTCCCTCTTCTCATGATTTGTCCAAAAATATTGACTGTCTTCTCCTGATGTGGGAAAGCAAATCTTTTTTTTTAAAACTACCTTCTTTCAAGATATATTCATTTTCCTTTTTATCTGCCCATGGTGTTATTAACATTCTTCTATAAAACCACATCTCTGCTGCATCGATATAATTATTCACTTGTTCTGCTGAATGTCCGAGATTCACTTCCATACATAAAAATGGGTTTAATATAACTTCAAAGAACGGATATGACATACATATATAGTAAGATTATCCTCATCTGAACGTCTAACGTAACGTCATTCCTACGTCACGTTTCTACCACATTTGAGTAGGTGGCAACTTCTCAAAATATTGCATAACGTCAAGAGTAGGACATGAGTCAACACTGTAAACATCAGGTCACAACGTCAAGAGATGGACGTGAGTCAGCACTGTAAACATCAGGTCACAACGTCAAGAGATGTACGTGAGTCAGCACTGCAAACATCAGGTCACAACGTCAAGAGACGGACGTGAGTCAGCACTGTAAACAGCAGGTCACAACGTCAAGAGATGGACGTGAGTCAGCACTGTAAACATCAGGTCACAACGTCAAGAGTCGGACATGAGTCAACACTGCAAACATCAGGTCGCAACGTCAAGAGATGGACGTGAGTCAGCACTGTAAACATCAGGTCACAACGTCAAGAGATGGACGCGAGTCAGCACTGTAAACATCACGTATGACGTTACTTCAGATGACTAAACTCGTGCTTGCAACAACTAGGAAGAATTCATACTTTGATTACACCAAGGAGTATCATATCCAATTTGACATTCACACGTTCCATTGATGGGACTACATTCTGGTTTGCTTTTCTTCTTACTGAGCACACAGAACGGAGAGCAAGTAGAACTACAGCCCTCGCCAAATGTTCCTGCTGGGCAACCTGGTAGAATAAAGTGTGAAACAATATATGTCATTTAGCACTAATGTATAATATATACACATGTATAAAATATGACAATTCTATTGATTGCTGTGCTGTAATAGTAACAACTACTTGACATCTCCGATATAAATGAGATCAAAAGGTGTAGAGGATTGGCTTTATTACACTTGGATTTCCTATATATACTTCACGGTTCTAAATGAAGCAGCACATCGCCTGTCAAAGAGTACCAAAAATAGCACTTAGCTGCATAGTTTCAAGCGATCATTATCAGGGATCTTTGAATAAATGTGTTTGTAGACATATGTCCGGACCTGGGATTGAATCAAGCTACCTATTGCATACAAGGCAGACGATTTCGCCACCAGGGTATGTGATCTTGTTGATACCTTCTACAAGCATGTACAAACACAATGTGAGAGTAACTGTTAACACAGTCAAAGGCAAGGAATAGGAGGTGGTAGGTTTCAACCCCCTCCCCCCTTTCCAAATCAGAATAGTACATTTACTGCTAGGGAACAGGTCAAAAAGTGAGTAACACCCTCCGCCAGTGGTGTTCCCCAGAAAGTGAGTAACCCCCTCCCCCTATGGTGTTCCCCAGAAAGTGAGTAACACCCTATCCATTGGTGTTTCCCAGAAAGTGAGTAACACCCTCCCCCTATGGTGTTTCCCAGAAAGAGAGTAAAACCCTCCCCCAATGGTGTTCCCCAGAAAGTGAGTAACCCCCTCCCCCACTGGTGTTTCCCAGAAAGGGAGTAACACTCTCCCCCACTGGTGTTTGCCAGAAAGTGATTAACACCCTCCATAACTAGTGTTTCCCAGAAAGGGAGTAACACTCTCCCCCAATGGTGTTCCCCAGAAAGTGATTAACACTCTCTACCAATGCTGTTTCTCATAAAGTGAGTATCACCCTCCCCGCAATGGTGTTCCCCAATAAGTCAGTGATTGACCAGAAACATAAGTGCTCAATGCCTAGTCAGTGATTGACCAGAAACCGCCAGACTAACGTCCATTACATCACTTGCTCAAAACATATGACACAATTCCTCGACTTTCTCAGAGCATAAGTCAATGGTACCCTATTTACTGACGGATTTGGAAAACACGAGAGTAAATTCTGTTTAAACCCATGAATAATTAATGAATTCGAAACCTGTGGTTGCTGGTCATCAGGCGAATAACTCAGCACTACACAATCGAACCTCTCATGTTTAGGTGTCGTGAAGACAGAACAATATTTCTTCCATTTTCGTGGTCAACAGCTATCCCACTGACCGTACCCAAATGTTGGTATACATTTTTGTTGTCATCAGATGGTCATCACAACTTGGAAATTCCTATATTGTTTTAAACTGTTAGTTTACATCTTTAATTATTTGAATTTATAATGTCAAAGTTACAGTCAATTAAAATTAGATGTCCTTTGACATCATGGGCGACATCTTCTTGAAACACTGCAGCGGATGATTGAATAACAACAACTGATGTCATCAAGTGACAAAATCATATATTTATTCAGAAGATGAAAAAGTTAAGGTAATAACATCAAGTATCAACGTTAATGACATCACGTATCAATTTTGATGACATCACTTATCAATAAATAAACGTGGTATATATACCTGACCAGTCTGGTACTAAAACTTACTTTGATTACACCAAGGAGTATCATATCCAGTTTGACATTCACAAGTTCCATTGATGTGATCACATTCTGGTATTCCCTTCATGTTACCTACACAGAACTTTGAGCAAGTCAATTTACAGTTCTCACCAAATGTTCCAGCTTGACAGCCTGTAGGAAGAAATTATTCATACTCACGTGTACAAAATGGAGAACCTAGTTCACTTCATTTAACTATTGTCTATCGTTGCAACATTCTGTTACTAAGCATATTTCATACGTTTATTTTTATGTTGCTAAACATATATTCATGGCCGATAACTGGCATCTCATCTTTACATATAACTGGTAGTACATCCTACTCAGTATATAGTCATTCAAGCTAGCAGTTTATGTGCATGTAGTAATTTTCTAGGCAATATATATATATTTATATGCATTTAGTTTGAAATTGCTTTTTAAACGATCCGGATGCATAATTGCGTGCGGTTGGATTCGAACCCGGCACCTTGACCGTCACAGTCGCATAAAGTACCTCGATGCCGCAGAGCCAGGAATTTACTTTGACATATTATGAAAACAAAAGAATAATTCTTTTATTTCTACAGCTATAGTAGGTCTACATTCCAAAGTGTACATGTTAGCCATGCGTTAGATATATTGGTAGGTCATTCACACAAATATAATTAGTTGAAACTTATTCATGATACAAAATGCGATCGTCCACATGACACTGGAGATATGATTGGATGTATTTTTGGTGTCTAAGAAATTTCAACTTTCTATCTATTGTTATTTTCCCTTGTGTCGCTAAACTTGGTGAGGCAGGAGTAGGGGGAAACGTTGCAGTTGTGTCTCCATGACAGTGTATTTTTCAATTATTTTATTGGTTAAAACAGCACACTCTGAACATGTGGAGATAGCAAGGATACTCAGTCTGAACATGTAAAGATAACGAGGATACTCACTCTGAACATGTGGAGATAGCAAGGATACCCACTCTGAACATGTGGAGATAGCAAGGATACTCACTCTGAACATGTGGAGATAGCAAGGATACTCACTCTGAACATGTTGAGATAGCAAGGATACTCACGCTGAACATGTGGAGATAGCAAGGATACTCACGCTGAACATGTGGAGATAGCAAGGATACTCACTCTGAACATGTAAAGATAACAAGGATACTCACTCTGAACATGTGGAGATAGCAAGGAAACCCACTCTGAACATGTGGAGATAGCAAGGATACTCACTCTGAACATGTGGAGTTAGCAAGGATACTCACTCTGAACATGTGGAGATAGCAAGGATACCCACTCTGAACATGTGGAGATAGCAAGGATACTCAGTCTGAACATGTGGAGATAGCAAGGATACTCACTCTGAACATGCGCAAGTACATGCGGCCTTTATCACACAAACCACTCAAAAACAATGCAGCATGTACATTTTGTAAATGTGAAGATTAACAAAAATAGGTAGATGTGCTACCAAAATAAAACATAAAACATAAAACAATCTAACAACGAGCCTCGTTGTTAGGTTTTTTTATGTTTAATTTTGTTTAACACATCTACCTATTCTTATTTATCTTGAAATTTGCCTTGTGTTACCCCAGCCACCTACTTCCTGTTTAAGGTTGTTACCCTACACTGGAAAATGTATCCCTACATTTTTTAAATATTTGTTTTCCCATGAATAAATAGGAAAAACTATCGACGAGTTGCTGAAAAAGTCAAATGCGAAATAGCTGTTACTTAATAATATCAGAAAGAAACAATCCTTATGTCTCTAACACGTTATGAGACAAGGAGATCTAGAGAACATAGTTATAACGTGCAAGATTGAGGGCGAGATTAAGTGTAAGAAAATATGAGATAGTCTGATATCAGGCGTGACAACGAGTCAACAACGATCACAATAAAAGATAGTGGAAACAAATAGAACTGGAGATCCGGTATCGTCTAGCCTAGTCGGCATGACATCTGATGAAAATTAGTCGACATGTCATCTGATGACAATTAGTCCGCATGACATCTGATGACAATTAGTCCGCATGACATCTGATGACAATCAGTCCGCATGACATCTGATGACAATTAGTCCGCATGACATCTGATGACAATTAGTCGACATGTCATCTGATGACAATTAGCCCGCATGACATCTGATGATAATTAGCCTGCAAGGCCTTTGATGACAATTAGTCCGCATGACATCTGATGACAATTAGTTCGCATGACATCTGATGGCAATTAGTCCGTATGACATCTGATGACAATTAGTCCGCATGGCATCTGATGATACTTACTTTGATTACACCAAGCAGTATCATATCCACTTTGACATGCACAAGTTCCATTGATGGGATCACATTCTGGTATTCCCTTTTTGTTACGCACACAGAACTCACAACAGCTTGATCTACAACCTTCACCAAATGTTCCGGCTACACAACCTAAATGAAAGACATAACAATACATTTACTAATATACCACATGATGAACTTAGTTCACTTGATTAACTTTAGTGATTTACACTTATTTTTATAACTGTAGACCACATGCCTTTCAGACAATATAATTTGTTTTTGCAACTGTACAGCACATGCCTGTCAGTCCATATATCTTTTAAATGTAAATGTACATCACTATGTCTGTCAGTCTCCTAGTTTGATTTTATAACTGTACAACACAGGCTGTCAGACAAAATAGTTTGAAATATTCACCATCATCACCGAGTGTCGTCCTTATATTGAAGGCTGGCTGCTACAATCGTCAAAGGCATTCTATCTCCTGCCGTTTGGTGCACTCTGTTTGAATTCAATCTGTCCATTTCATAATGTTCCCTTCAATGTGTATCTCTGACTACGTCTTGCTCTCTGCCCCTCGAACTAAGCATATGCTGACTATCGGTGACACCATTCTTCAACTATTCTAGAGACTGAACCCTAGTACCCTATTTACTGGTATTTTAGATGAACTACGGAGTAATGTTAATTTTAACCCGCAAAAAAAAGTTTGCCCGAAAGGTGTGTCTGTGAGCGAATGACTTTACAATATACTAGGCAGCTCCCAAAATCTATGAGGCACGTGGGACTATGGAAGGTTAATTCCCGTTTCTTTCAAGTAATCTGATTTTTTTTAAATTCCTAGTCTGGCGGTTCAATTGTTGCTTACACATTCTACTGGCGATATTATTGGAATTCTTCTTATTCTGCAATAATTATTAAATTTCAGCATGAATGTTACACATTCCGTGGACAGCAAAGATTGCCAATGAAGATTGTCTTAGAAGGTTTGATGTGAAAAGATGCATTATTGATAACATAAGAAAAAGGCAGTCAAAATTTATTGGACACATAATGAGAAGAGGACGCGAGAATACAGTGAAAACAGGAAAGATAGAAGGGAAAAGATCAAGGGGAAGACATGGAGAAAAGATTTTGGACCGTTTGACAAAATGGCTTCGATTGACGACAACAACAAAAATGATGGAATATATGGGAGATCAATGTACATTAAGAAATATGATCGCCAACGCCATTCGGCACGTCACTTGATGATGACAATTGCATTGTGTCATAATTTACAGCTTGGCTTCAATATCGTCACTTTCCGTCTGACACATCCGACTTCAGCATGTTTTTGGAAGTAATAATGGTATTTAAAACACTCAACTATAGTTGTAAGATAAACTGTTGCATAGAGTATGTTTTAATTATTTGATTATATGTATTCTTACTTTGATTACACCAAGCAGTATCGTATTCTTACTTTGATTACACCAAGCAGTATCGTATTCTTACTTTGATTACACCAAGCAGTATCGTATTCTTAATTTGATTACACCAAGCAGTATCGTATTCTTACTTTGATTACACCAAGCAGTATCGTATTCTTACTTTGATTACACCAAGCAGTATCGTATTCTTACTTTGATTACACCAAGCAGTATCGTATTCTTACTTTGATTACACCAAGCAGTATCGTATTCTTACTTTGATTACACCAAGCAGTATCGTATTCTTACTTTGATTACACCAAGCAGTATCGTATTCTTACTTTGATTACACCAAGCAGTATCGTATTCTTACTTTGATTACACCAAGCAGTATCGTATTCTTACTTTGATTACACCAAGCAGTATCGTATTCTTACTTTGATTACACCAAGCAGTATCGTATTCTTACTTTGATTACACCAAGCAGTATCGTATTCTTACTTTGATTACACCAAGCAGTATCGTATTCTTACTTTGATTACACCAAGCAGTATCGTATCCACTTTGACATTCACAAGTTCCATTGACAGGATCACATTCTGAGATGCCTTTCTTCTTATGCGCACAGAACTGAGAGCAAAGAGATCTGCAGCCTTCTCCAAATCTTCCTACTGGACAACCTGCATTGCATGATGAGAAAACATGTGTACTAGAGAAAGTGAATACGTCACAAACAAAAGTGGAAAATAAAATAAATACAACAGGTGATTTGATGAGGTTGTGGATTTTGAAGTTAAAACATACTTTTATGTGACAAATGTTTGTGGTAGACGGTCGTTGTACCAGTAAGTGTTATAGTCGCATGTGATGCGAGCATGCAAAAAAGATTACTGTTTTGGAGAATGAACAGGAAAATGATGTGCGTGTTTTTTGTATGAAAATTATTTTCTGCCAATGACATTTATAAGAGATAATAGCAGTTATTTCTTTTTACGCTGAGAAATGTTTCTCATGTAAGGCGGTGCATAACTGTGTAAATAAATGTTCACAAGGATGTGCATGATGTGTCGACGAAGCACGATCTCGTCATCCTGTTGAAGATTGCAACAGAAGCAACTGTGCAGCGGGTGGAGGAATGATTCGAGCAGAGAGGCAAAAAATGGTAGACAGCGTAGCAACTACAATCATCTGGTTCGTAGTTCAGCTTAAATCATAATGCATGATCAATAGACATTGTGGAAAGTGTTCTCACGATGAGTGCCAATAAACATTGTGGAAAGTGTTCTCACGATGAGTGCCAATAGAACTGACTTCCGAAAACAAAATGACATGAATGGGCATATCATTGAAAGATCTTTGTCAATATTTCAATGAAGGAGAGAACATGCCGGGGTACATTGTCACAGGAGCTGAATCTTAGTTGGATTACTATAAACCAGAAACAAGAGTATTTCATTCCCTCCACCCAAGCTATGTTCTTGTCATAGCTATTATCTTACCCTCCCCAAGGCATGTTCTTGTCATAGTTATTATCTTACCCTCCCCAAGCCATGTTCTTGTCATAACTATCATCTTACCCTCCCCAAGCCATGTTCTTCTCATAGCTATTATCTTACCCTCCCCAAGCCATGTTCTTGTCATAGCTATTATCTTACCCTAGTATATAGTTCTATACATGAAATGAAGAATTTTTCGTTCACAACTTTAGGCTAAGTTCATGACTTACAACTAATTTGTCTAAACACACAGATCATTCACACATCTTCCAGTTCCTCATCAGGTGCCTTCTCCAAAATAAAGGTTTGTTGCAGCGGACCTTCAACATCCCTATCTCTTGTCTTGTTGGTCACTCAGAATATAACCAGGCGGAGCCGTGATATTTCTCTCCAAATTGTAACTCTGCCTAACCTCTTGCTCACCTCACCTCATCTCGACTCTACTCTCAATTAAGGTATTCAACAAGGTGTCATGTCATTTAAAATGCCCACAACATTTTGACTTTTATATTCTTTAATATTACTGTTTTCATAGGAAGTGTTGTTAGAACATCTGTGGTTCGTTGTTAGAACATCTGTAGTTCGTTGTTAGAACATCTGTAGTTCGTTGTTAGAACATCTGTAGTTCGGTGTTAGAACATCTGTAGTTCGTTGTTAGAACATCTGTAGTTCGTTGTTAGAACATCTGTAGTTCGTTGTTAGAACATCTGTGGTTCGTTGTTAGAACATCTGTAGTTCGTTGTTAGAACATCTGTAGTTCGTTTTTAGAACATCTGTAGTTCGGTGTTAGAACATCTGTAGTTCATTGTTAGAACATCTGTAGTTCGTTGTTAGAACATCTGTAGTTCGTTTTTAGAACATCTGTAGTTCGTTGTTAGAACATCTGTAGTTCGTTTTTAGAACATCTGTAGTTCGGTGTTAGAACATCTGTAGTTCGTTGTTAGAACATCTGTGGTTCGTTGTTAGAACATCTGTAGTTCGTTGTTAGAACATCTGTAGTTCGTTGTTAGAACATCTGTAGTTCGTTGTTAGAACATCTGTAGTTCGTTTTTAGAACATCTGTAGTTCGGTGTTAGAACATCTGTAGTTCGTTGTTAGAACATCTGTGGTTCGTTGTTAGAACATCTGTAGTTCGTTGTTAGAACATCTGTAGTTCGTTTTTAGAACATCTGTAGTTCGTTGTTAGAACATCTGTAGTTCGTTTTTAGAACATCTGTAGTTCGGTGTTAGAACATCTGTAGTTCGTTGTTAGAACATATGTAGTTCGTTGTTAGAATATCTGGGGTTCGTTGTTAGACCATCTGTAGTTCGGTGTTAGAACATATGTAGTTCGGTGTTAGAACATCTGTAGTTCGGTGTTAGAACATATGTAGTTCGTTGTTAGAATATCTGGGGTTCGTTGTTAGAACATTTGTAGTTCGTTGTTAGAACATCTGTAGTTCGTTGTTAGAACATCTGTAGTTCGTTGTTAGAACATCTGGGGTTCGTTGTTAGAACATCTGTAGTTCGTTGTTAGAACATCTGTAGTTCGTTGTTAGAACATCTGTAGTTCGTTGTTAGAACATCTGTAGTTCGTTGTTAGAACATCTGTAGTTCGTTGTTAGAACATCTGTAGTTCGTTGTTAGAACATCTGTAGTTCGTTGTTAGAACATCTGGGGTTCGTTGTTAGAACATCTGGGGTTCGTTGTCTACTCTTTTCATGATTTTCTTCCTATTCTTCTATATATTCACATATCCAAGTCATTGATTCTGTCTTCTAGTCAGTTGTTTAATGTCCATGATTCTGAGCTATACATTAATAAAGAATACATGTAACAGTTTAAGTACTTTTCGCCATTGCTATTATCCTTTTCACTTCTGTTTCACATCAACAATAATTTTTATTGTGTCCAAGATATTGATAATTGTGTACTTACTGTATCCCCTCTATGTATTGTGCATGTTTAGCACCTGATCTGAGATTATGCGATTTACCATGGGTTTTAAAAAAATCTATACACCCAATAAATATTCTTTAATTGATTGATTAAATTTATCTATTAGTCATTATAGTTCTTGTTTACTTTCTGCTAAAAGGACAGCGTTAACTTCATATCGCAGGTTGTTTATTATTATTTTCTCACTGCTATTGAGTCCTAGCATTACCTCTATTTATTTTAAAATATTTTCTGTTTACATGTTAAATACACTAGGTGATAAAATGCATATGTCAATTCATCCTGTTTGAAATCTTACCGGGTATTTACTCTTACCTGGTACTCAATCTTACCGGGTATTCAATCGTACCGGGTATTCAATCTTACTAGGTATTCAATCTTACTGGGTATTCAATCTTACCAGGTATCCAATCTTACTGGGTATTCAATCTTACTAGGTATTCAATCTTACTGGGTATTCAATCTTACCTGGTATTAAATCTTACCGGGTATTCAATCTTACTGGGTATTCAATCTTACCGGGTATCCCTTCTTACTGGGTTTTCAATCTTACCTGGTATTCAATCTTACGGGTTATTCAATTGTACCGGGTATTCAATCTTACTGGGTATTCAATCTTAATGGGTATTCAATCTTACTGGATATTCAATCTTACTGGGTATTCACTCTAATGGGGGTGCAAAAGAAACGCAATGCTCTAGGCGGACCCAGGGTTAGCAGATAACCAAGATCCCAAATTTACCTCCACGCGGTGCACCCTGGAAACAGAAATACAGCAGCTCGAGCTGATTCTGGCCAAATCATTTGGGGATGGTGTCCGAGAATGTGGAGGTAGCACATGGAAAGAGATTTGACTGCACAAGAGACAGACAATATCTCCGACACCACCAGCATCACCACATATAGCGACACTGTCGACATACAGAGAAGCTAGTCAATCCAGTCCGAACATTGGAGGGGCGGCCAATGTAAAATGCACGTAAAGGTAGATGCATGGCGAGAGACAAATAGATTTCATACCGAGGACAATGAAACAATGAAAGGGCAGAACAGCACTAGAGGGCAGCGCGAACTGCAAATAGAAAGTGAAAAGTCCCTAGGAAAGGGGAACTACAAGCTCCGTCAGCTCGAGTCGAGCTTCTAGTTACCTGTGTTCCTTACAGGCAGAGACCCAGACCCATTCATTGGCGTTTGGTAAAGCAAGAAGACCTAATCCAACTCTAATGTCGAGCCTTCCTAAACCGGAAATATGCTCGCGAAGAGAAAGGGTTCTCTACCCGATGGGCTTAGGCAAGAA
This sequence comes from Meghimatium bilineatum, assembly GCA_034231615.1. Classification (NCBI taxonomy): domain Eukaryota; kingdom Metazoa; phylum Mollusca; class Gastropoda; order Stylommatophora; family Philomycidae; genus Meghimatium; species Meghimatium bilineatum. The sequence continues at coordinate 7,059,430 of CM067306.1, forward strand.
AGGGACAACGATGGTAGTCCTGGCCGAACTCTACTGTCAGGGTTTCCTATACTGGAAGTACACTTGCAGAGAGAAAGGGTTCCGTACCCGATGGGCTCCGGCACAAAAGGGACAACGATTTAGCCCTGGCCCAACTCTACTGTCAGGTTTTCCTACACCGGAAATACACTTGAAGAGAGAAAGGGTTCAGTACCTGATGGGCTCAGGCGCTATAGGGACAAGGACGCTCAGCTCGAGAACGCTTTACTCTCAAACGAATGGTGTGAGACTCGAACTTGGACAAGGGGTACACGATGTCGGTGAATGACACCTCGGCTAAGAGGGCGAAAGAGCCAGGGTCCAACTCCTCTGTTGAGTTCTTCCCCTAAGGAACCAGGCTCACGGATGAGAAACGGTTCAGTACCCAATGGGCACAGGCACAGCACGCCCAATTACACGAGGCAAGTTCATAGACAGTGGGACACCTCGTGCGAGTCAGACGAGAGCAACAATTGTCTGGGCGAAGAGTCGCCACTACGCGTGCCTGGAGACAGATATAGAGGCTGTCACAGGCTAAGGGTAGCCCACCCGAATTGTCAAGGCATGCCGAAACCGGATGTGCTAGGCCTACAAGGCGAATAACGGTGGCACAACGTAATCACGCTCCCGGTGGAAATCACACGGATATCCGTGATGGTTACAATGAAGCGAACGCAAAACAAACAAACAAACAACTCTTAATGGGTATTCAATCGTACTGGATATTCAATCTTACTGGGTATTTAAACTTACTGGGTATTCAATCTTACCGGGTATTCAATCTTACTGGGTATAAATCTTACCAGGTAATCAATATTACTGGATATTCAGTCTTACCGGTTATGTAATTGTACTTCGTATCAATCTTATTTGTTATACAATATTACTGGGTATTGGATACAGAGTTTATCGAGGTGTCCAATTGTTATCGAGTATTAAATCTTACCTGAAATTCCATCTTACCGAGCATCCAATCTGGATATCTAGTGAATATCTAAAATTTGCATGTCTTCTATTTTACTACAACTGTAACATATCGTAAAGAATTCTTACTTTGATTACACCAAACAGTATCGTATCCACTTTGACATTTACAAGTTCCATAGACGTGATCACATTCTGAGAATCCCTCCGTGTTGCTCAGACAGAACTGAGAACAATTCGATTTGCAGCCATCACCATATGTTCCTGCTGCACAGCCTGAATGAAGTATTCGAGAAAAAAAATATATATATAAAACGTGCGGGAAAATATAGATTCATGCCAAGTCCGGCCCATAAGGCAATGTTTACTGGCCTGCTGGGTCGATTTAAAACAATATAATGACCCCAGAACACTCACGGAGGCTAGCTTCTTGGTGAGGTTCAAATAGGGCACGAGCGTATGAAAATGAAGTCTGGCCAGGTTCTCCTAATATCGATTAAAACCACAGTATATCAAAGGAAGTAGAAATTGCTGAAGTGTGAGGCAGCCGCCAACAGGCTGAAGTGTGAGGCAGCTAGCCAACAACAGTTAACACTGCACAACTTTATAAACATTGGTTCTTCTGTGGTAATTCAGTGGCTTTTTCACAACATAAATATATCAACATCGAATATTCTTAAGTGATTCAGCGGCTTCTTGACCTTTAACTCAAACATGTTTCCTGTAGGTCCCTACTGAAAACGATCGCATGCCTTCAGATAAACTAGTAAAGTATCTGTGAGCTTGTCAGTGTGCTACCGGGCCTGAAAATGGAGTAAACAATAGTACCACTATTATCTATCGCGCATGTGATGGAAGATGACTACGCAGGTTTTTGGGGTAGAGTTGGTAGTCCCATCTCATTAAGGTCAAAATTATGCAGAAGTTAGGCTGAAGTCGGATGTTTCAGGCAAAATGTTTGCAGATATCGCAGCTAAGCTTAACAACATGACACAATGCACTTCGTTTTCTGGAATACATCCTGCCAATCTGCTGGCGATTGCGAACGAACGCAGAAGAAAAAGTGTGTGTAAGAAAAGTGCCATGCTACTTATGAACACAGACAGAAACAGAGTTCAGCATAAAACACTGTCACTTTTCTTCTACGGCATGTATAGTTTAACTATTTTTAGCAAGCCGCTAAAACAGCAAGTTGAGTAGACCTTTTTTGCTGATAAGTCGCTAAAATAGTCAAGTCAAGTAGATTCATTCTGTCGATAATCCACCTAAAACATTTAGTTCAGTAGACTCATTCTGCTGATAGGACGACAAAATATCGAGTTAAAGAGTCGCATTCTGCCGATAAACTGCTGGAACAGCAAGTTACGGAGATAACTCTACCGAGAATCCACTAAAACCTCTATTTGTATAGTTGCTTATGAATACATTATGGCAAGGTAGGAAAACCCTTCCGCTGGATAAAGAGTTAAAGAACATTGCCATTAATGTCACTGTAAATGTTCTCAGTTCTGCGCTAGTTGTACTGCAGTGTTTTACTCATCAAATCTGTGATACGTGCCCACTGTCATCATAGCCAGTGTCTTATTTAAATACTGCAAAAGATGATTGAATAAGGACATCCGATGACATCAAGTAGCCAAATATTTTCATCAGAAGACAGAAAATGTATGTTACAATACATGAATGTGGCAGATATAACTGGCTAGTCTATTACTAAAACTTACTTTGATTACACCAAGGAGTATCATATCCAGTTTGACATTCACAAGTTCCATTGATGGGATCACATTCTGGCATTCCCTTTTTCTTCCGCACACAGAACTGAGAACACGTAGATCTGCAGAATTGACCAAAATTTTGGTTTGAACAGGCTGTAAGTAGAAGATAGATACATATTAAAGTTTGTATTTGTTAGAAACAAATTAAGTGAATGAATAATGTAGAAAAACACACACAAAAATAATTCAGATTAAGAATTAAGAAATAATAATATGTACATGACACTTCAGTGTCGTTGGGGTGTGTAGGGGTGCCACACTGTATTCATCAACACAGAAAGCTCTACAAACAACTGTATACCCAGACGTTAAGAGGAATTACGAAAAAAATCACTCTCAAACCATTCCATGATATTATTAATCCGGGATTTTCTATGTCTGTCTTCCTTTCACCCTCGACTGTTTCTTGCAAAATAGCTTTAGAAAACGAGTCGTGTCTGGTTACATGTCCAAACCAAATACGTTTAAACTCTTTCACCTCTGCCAAAAGTGGTTCTTGATAACCTGCAAGTTTGATTACGTGCTGGCGCACAAATATATTCCTCTTGTTTCTTTATCTCTAATTCTTAAGAAACGTCTGTAGCACTTGTTTTAGAAAGTCTGAATCCTTGTTTCTGTGTCTGTGTTGAGTGTCCAACTTTCACATCAGTACACAAGTTTACCTAGCACTAGCGATCTCAATAGTTTGATCTTTACTGTAATACTGATCTTACTTTTCCAGATCATATTCAACCTTGTCATGGTAGATATTGCCGTCTCGAATCTTAGCTTAATCTCATTTTCCGAGTAGCTCAGATTAAGTGCCCCCTATACAATAAAGATTGCCGAAAACAGATTTTCATAACTTTCTGTTTCTAGTCTTAGTGGTGCACTTTGACAATCTGTTTTTTGTTTAGCTCTTGATGTTTCTCTCTTGCATCTTGATCTGTCTCTTTCTGGTGTCCTTCAAATTTACCTTCCAGTAAAATCGACAACAATGTTTCATGTTTGTTATATGCCCAATGTTTATTTTAATTCGTTTATATTTCCTATTTTAGTTATGTTTTCCTTCCTAATTATTCCAGGACTTTTGAAACGTGGAGGCTGATATTTGAATAATTTGGTATTAAGTGTGATAGTAGTAGAACTAAACACCTGCACGGAGAAAAACGAGAAGAATGTTTAACCAGCGAGTCACTTGAACCATCTGCATGCATACACTTAAGGAATAGTCGAAGTTGGAAGAAGAAGAAGAAGAAGAAGAAAACAGAGACAATCCTGGATTGATAACATCAAGAAATGGTATGAGCTTGATTTTTCTACACTTCTCTCCGAATGACTGAAGATATAGTTGTTTAGAGAGTTGTTTGTGCGGATGTATCCAATGTGGCACCCATACGACCATATTATTATTATTATTATTATTATTATTATTATTATTATACCCTTCGTCATCTGCTAGGAGGGACTGACCATCAATGGGACAGCCCAGAGTGCAGTGACGTCAGTCCATTATCAATAACCAATATTCCAGTGCGATCTCACATTATTTTCTTTTTCTGTGAGATTCTACCTGTTCTTCTATAATCTTAAAGACGCAAAGTAAGTTTTCTAAACTGTTGCTTCATGATTAAGCACCAGACACTAATCTAGAATACACTTATTGCTTAATTATTCACAAGGGCAGTCTTTGATCTGATTCGAGTGAGTACTTTCTATTATACATGAAAGTTTGTGAGATTTGGACACCAACTGCAGACATTGAGAGATTGATACAAGCCTTTGACTACAGCTTTCTATTATACTGTATGTTCGTGAGATTTGGACACAAACTGCAAACATTGAGAGATTGATACAAGCCTTTGACTACATCTTCACATGAATTCCTACTTTCAAAGGTAAAACAACAAATTCTTGCATGGTTTGGATATGTATGCCGACATAACAGATTTCCCATGTGAAAAGCAATCTTGCAGCGCAGGGAACAATTGATGTTGGAAGAAACACAGTAGACCAGAGAGCACGGGCAGACAGCCATAAAAAGTCTATACGGGTAAAACTGTTCTCACTCATCAACATTACTGAAGATAGAAGTTGCTGCAGGACTGCACGTTGTCGCAGCCAATGTACCCCCAAGACACTGAAGTTCTATACGTTTATAAATAAATGTATTAGTTTGATTAGATACTTGTAAATTTAACCTTGTGTTTGTTAGTATGTCTGATCATTTTTATTTTCTGTTGAACTTCTAGTTCCCATCTTCCATTATCTGCAACTTTATCTCCAGAATATCGTCTTAATATCGTCTTCTTCTTCAGCGTTCAATCTCAAACTCCCGCCGCTGGATCTCCCTTATAGCAGGACATTCTCAAACTCCCGCTGGATCTCCCTTATAGCAGGGCATTCTCAAACTCCCGCTGGATCTCCCTTATAGCAGGACATTCTCAAACTCCCGCTGGATCTCCCTTATAGCAGGGCATTCTCAAACTCCCGCTGGATCTCCCTTATAGCAGGACATTCTCAAACTCCCGCTGGATTTCCCTTATAGCAGAGCATTCTCAAACTCCCGCTGGATCTCCCTTATAGCAGGACATTCTCAAACTCACGCCGCTGGATCTCCCTTATAGCAGGACATTCTCAAACTCCCGCTGGATCTCCCTTATAGCAGGACAATCTCAAACTCCCGCTGGATCTCCCTTATAGCAGGACATTCTCAAACTCCCGCTGGATCTCCCTTATAGCAGGACATTCTCAAACTCCCGCCGCTGGATCTCCCTTATAGCAGGACATTCTCAAACTCCCGCTGGATCTCCCTTATAGCAGGACATTCTCAAACTCCCGCCGCTGGATCTCCCTTATAGCAGGACATTCTCAAACTCCCGCTGGATCTCCCTTATAGCAGGACATTCTCAAACTCCCGCCGCTGGATCTCCCTTATAGCAGGACATTCTCAAACTCCCGCTGGATCTCCCTTATTGCAGGACATTCTCAAACTCCCGCTGGATCTCCCTTATAGCAGGACTATGGTGATACTAGAGTTCCAACATGATGTAGTCCAGAAAATGGGAATGCGTTGTGTCGCCGTTTTATTTATATCCCGACACATCCGTCTTCCGCGGAAGCTCAATATATGTAGCTGTATCTCCAGAATAGACCTTAAGTATTATATTATACTACTCGTAGTATATCTTACACAGGATGTAGACATCAACCCTGCAGTTTTGACTGTTGAGATTTCATCTGCAGTTTTTCTATTCAGTAATTTGCTATTGCTTTCTGAAGAGTCGGATGTATAAATTTATGAAGTCGGTTTTGAACTCGGTACCTTGACCGTCACAGGCGTGCCCTGCCCCACGACCACAGAGTCTTACATATGATATTATACCGGAGTAAAAACAATGCAAAATATTTGATATGTCCAGATTGTGTCCATGTTTTTTAATACAGAATTGATACATTGTACATTACTCTTACTTTGATTACACCAAGGAATATCGTATTCTTACTTTGATTACACCAAGAAATATCGTATTCTTACTTTGATTACACCAAGAAATATCGTATTCTTACTTTGATTACACCAAGGAATATCGTATTCTTACTTTGATTACACCAAGCAGTATCGTATTCTTACTTTGATTACACCAAGCAGTATCGTATTCTTACTTTGATTACACCAAGGAGTATCGTATCCACTTTGGCATTCACAAGTTCCATTGATGTAATCACATTCTGGAATTCCCTTCTTGTTTTGTTTACAGAACTGAGAACAGTTAGATTTGCAGCCTTGACCAAAAGTACCTTCTGGACAGCCTGAATGAAAGATAAAAAAGTACATCTATACAATTAGAATTCTTTAGTTCACTTAATCTGGTCACTTGTTTCTAAACAAACATCGAAGATTTGTTGGACAGTATAATTTGAGATTTCAAGAAAAATAATTGTTTAAAAATATGTCTAACTTTGACAATGTGAATCTTAGTTTTTGTGTTTCACATTTCTTAGAAGTCCAAGGTAATAGTTTCAGCTTCTGGAAGTTAGGCAGCCAAGTCATTAATAAAGAATGAAAAACTATTGATTTTAAATCCCTTCGATCTGAGGATTTTGTGATCAATATGCAGGAATCAGTATCACGAACACCCGATTTGGGAGTGAGGATAGTCGTGGCTCGAGAGAACACATAACACGGATTTCAAAAAGAACACTGAATCGACATAGAACCGGAACAATCAACCGTTATACCCTGAGAAATTTAATGAAGCGGAGATCTGTGCACATATGGACATGTCCAGTATACGAAGACATATCTAATATCTATTGAATGTAAATATTTGGTTGAAGCACTACATACAAAAAACTTAGACGTTATTCTGATTTCCTAAATAAGATACACTAACGACTTTTGCAATATAACTATCCCTGTGCAGCTGAGAACTACAAACGTTATCTCATTCTACATATCTTTCAAACATTCACATGTGAAGATCCTTAATCCATATAAACCACATAAATAACAAATTGGTTAAGTGGGAGGAAAAACACTTCTATGCAAGGTATTGACCTACAGCTGATGTAGATAACACTCTTTTTATCAATTGACTAAATTCAAGATTATTCGTCTGGGATGGAGGTCAAGCCTGCTACATGAACAATTTGTAAACTATTTATGTTTATCTATTTGAGTTCCACTAGAGCCATCTTAAGGTTTTGCACTAGCCATTTGTAGTTCTACATGGGTCATTTGAGGTTTCACACTAGTCATTTGTAGTTCCAGAAGAGCAATTTGAGGTTTCACACTAGCCATTTGTAGTTCCACAAGAGCCATTTGGGGTTTCACATTAGCCATTTTTAGTTCCAAAGGACATTGTAACTTTTGCCATTAAGTGCAATAATAATTTATTATCATCAAAAGATTTACCACGTTTAATGTGAAACCTTGCTACATCCAACAAAGTCAAACCTTGCTACATCCAACAGTCAAACCTTGCTACATCCAACAAAGTCAAACCTTGCTACATCCAACAAAGTCAAACCTTCCTACATACAATAAAAAAAAATATCTTCACGTTGCCAAGGTTCAGTCTCCGGAAGTCACTCTGATACATTTTCAACTAGCAATATCAAATTATTTTAGCGTGATTAATTCGTACTTTGGAAGGTTAAAAATCTCAAGAGGGAAATAACTACATTATTCACTATTTACATTGTATCTTACAGTGTGGGTTAGATAGCTTGTGATTTCATGTTTTCTAAAGTCAGTACATATACTATTTGAAATCAACCTCGCGGAATAGCAAAATGGCTTAAGCACGTGACTAGTCTGGTCATTTGAGAAGCAGGACTTAATGGTCGTCACCTGTATAACATGGACACCCCGATTGCCTGTGCTATTGAAGTGGTTTTCACACGTCGACCATAAAGTCGTGCTTCTCAGACGACCGGACCCTACACGTTTTTTAGAACCGCTATATAGTCTATGCACACACACACACACACACACACACATATATATATATATATATATATATATATATATATAGCCACTATTTATACAGAATAAGAGAGACAACTACACCCTCAAACCTCATTAGTTGCTTTTTCGATATGCATGAACGATCACGGTTCTAAATATTTTTTTTATCTCTTTTAAGCCATGGAAATAGCTGGAATGAAATCTAACAACCATTTTGGGGTATAATTCATGTTCAGAGAGATGCTCAAGAGGTCACAGGTTCAAATCCTGTTGGCAAGGCTTTGTTTATAAAGCGCATTCTCCGGGAATCATCGCTTGAAGCTACAGTTACGTGCTATGACTGATACTATAGGCGGGATGCGTGTTGCTTCTTTGATATTCGTGGAGTACTTATATGATAATCCGAGTCCAATGAAATCGATCCTCTACGCCACTTGAACCCTGTACAAAATTTAGTAACATAGCGATTTTAGAAAGAGAACATAATGACATAACATTCAGTATAGTGAAGGTGAAATATTTTTTTAAATATCGAGATAATTGACTGTGCTTAAAGGAAGGTGATACACGTTTGCTGAAGCTGATCAGGTGCCATGAACATTTGAAACGTGGTACGGTGACGGTGTGCTGCAGGGTCGAGAGGTTAGAGCATTACTCTCACAATGTGAGGTCCACAGTTTTTATGTCTGTTGTCAAGAGACTGACAGTTTATGTCAGAGGTTAAATTTAAAAAAAACAATATCTCAACCATTCACTGCCTCGACCATTCACTGCCTCGACCATTGACTGTCGGAGACCATACACTGTCAGAGGCCATACACTGCCGGAGACCAGGATAGGAGCAAAGAATAGCACCACGTTTACGTGCCACACATATCGTAGGAGACGACAAAGGATATTTTAGGGTGAAGTTGGCTGCCGCATCTTACAGAGGTAACAGTGATCCAGAAGCAATGCTGAAGTCGGATGTATCATCCCTAAAAATGCATATTTTTCACAGCAGAGATGAAAAAATTGCACAGCTCATTCCGTTCTCCGGACTGTATTCTGATAATAAGCAGGCGTTTGAAAACAAACATAAACGACAACATAGAAGAAAATAAAAAAACTTACCCTGTAACGTTATGGTGATAGTAATCTCCTGGTGATAGTAATGAGAAGCCCACCTTAATCACACAGCCACTAGTTTCCTACCTGCATATCACTAACAGAAAGTACTGCAACTCCCTAACAGGAAAACACTGCAACTCCCTAACGGGAAAACACTGCAACTCCCTAACGGGAAAACACTGCAACTCCCTAACGGGAAAACACTGCAACTCCCTAACGGGAAAACAGTGCAACTCCCTAACGGGAAAACACTGCAACTCCCTAACAGGAAAACACTGTAACTCTCTAATGGTAAAATACTGTAACACTCTAACGGGTAAACTTGCAATAATGACGTTTTACATTTTGCACATTAATTAATTTTAATTATGATTCCGTTCCCATTTTTGTGTTCAGTCTAAGTGAATCATGCTTTAGGTGGTCGGGGTTCAAACAGAGAACATATCTATAGAAGATGCACACAAAAAAGCAGACAGTTTCTTGCATTAAAAAAAGAAACATAATAAGTGAGTATTTTAATGCTTACTTTGATTACACCAAGAAGTATAATATCCACTTTGACAATCACAAGTTCCATTGATGGGATCACACTCTGGTGGTATGCCCTTCTTCAGTACTGAACAAAAACTGGAGCAATTAGATCTACAACCTTCACCAAATGTTCCTGTTGGACAGCCTAACAGGCAATGTACAAGTTATATCAAGTAGAAACATTCACGAGTCAAGCATACATTAATTAGATCAAAACTGTTGTATTTCTTTATATGGTAAGGGTAAATGAATAATAATAATAATAATAATAATAATAATAATAATAATAATAATAATAATAGTAATAATAATAATAATAGTAATAATAATAATAGTATTAATAGTAATTATAATAATAATAATAATAGTAATAATAATAATAGTATTAATAGTAATAATAATAATAATAATAATAATAATAATAATAATAATAATAATAATAGTAATAATAATAATAGTAATAATAATAATAATAATAATAACAATAATAATAATAATAATAGTAATAATAATAATAATAATAATAATAATAATAATAATAGTAATAATAATAATAATACTAATAATAATAATAATAATAATAATAATAATAATAATAACAACAAAACCCATAACCCGTGATGTGAGTCACATTAAGACATTTGATGCAGAATGATCTCCATGCAACTCTGTCAACTACCAGCTCCTGTTGAGTGTGGAAACTTCACACCGAGTCTATTTATTGTATTATCCAGCCATGTCTTATTATTGCCATCTCATCTTCTTCCATCCACTGTCGTGCTTTCAAGAACATCACTAATAAATAATATAATTCTAAAACATCGAGAGTTATAGAGAAAAAAAAGTATGAAGACGCAAGACATAATTTTTACCAGGTCCGCTCAGCTGTCACTTATTTGTCTAACAACTTGACTGAACATTTTCCTGAACTGAAACAATTCTCATCCCATGACTAGAGTGTCAGCAGCATGCAAGAATTACATACAGTATAATCATATCGCTTGAACTGGAGAGCTCTGCTCCTGCAATATGCAGTGGCGTACCTAGGGTGAAGATAGTATTCACCGTATTCGGCGCGGAAGGAACAAAGATAGAATCACAAAAGAAATGGATTAATTCCTACAATAATCATTATGGCAGGCTCAAAACATGTCTATGATTAAGCTGTCCGAATGTATGGTACTTACTAATGTTACACCATGATGATTTGAAGCCATCTTGACAACCATTTAGACAAGCACCATTAACATTATCACAGGTTGATGCGCCATTTCCACGTGCTACACAAAACTGAGAACAGTTTGACTTGCAGTCTTTGCCATATGTGTTAACTGGACAGGCTGTGTGATTTACAGTAAAAAACTGTCATTTTCAAATTAAGAGACACTCTATCATGGAATTAGTATATAAATTAGTATATATTAAGGGACACTCTATCATGGGATTATCATATATTAATGGACACTCTATCATGGGATTATCATATATTAAGGGGCACTTTGTCATATGATTGTCATATAGAAATGGACACTCTATCATGGGATTATTATATATTAAGGGACACTCTATCATGGGATTATTATATATTAAGGGACACTCTATGATGGGATTATCATACAATCTTCTAATTATTGTCCATGACGTGTGGCGTTAGTTGCCATGACTATCGCAGTCTCCTATTCCGTGTACTGTCAATAATTTCTTCAAATAGTCCATGCCATGTGACGTTGGTTATATGTTATCATGTCCTTCCCCAGCCTTCAATTTCGTGTGCTGTCAATCATTTCCGATACCGAAGTTCTCCCATGCCACAATTCTAGGTTGTCAAATATCTTCTCTCTTAATATTCTCCTACACCTTTTGCTCTTCAACTTGCCTATTGTTACAATGTGCGTCATATTATCTATTCTGATGATGTGTCCACAAATGTGGACTGTCTTCTCCTGAAGCTGATAATCAGCTCTCTTCACATAACATTTTTGTATCTATTATGTATCGATAATGGGTAACAACTGTGAAAACATAATCTGACATATGAAACTTAGAAATAGTAATGAAAATTTGCTAATCAAGAGAAACACACGGGATGATATACTACCTTTTCCTCATCCAGTTTAACATGTGCACACAGCAAGTTTGTCTAGTTAACAGCCTAGTCATGTGTATACATTAAGTCCGGTTTTCTTGAAAAATTATGTTATATATAACTATTAACTATCCCATTATACAAAACTTACTTGTATTACACCACAGGGAAGTGTAGCCATCTTGGCATCCATGTAGGCAAGTGCTGTTGTCAATATCGCAGACTGATGTGTTCTTATTATCAGGCACTAGACAAAACTGAGAAGATTGAGGTGGGCAGTATGTGTTCAATTCTATGCGTGGGAAATCTAGAAAATAAAGGTTATACAAATATTCATATGTAGCTAGTTTCACAAGTAAAGATACATACACAACATTAAATCTACTTATCTGAGAAAAGTCAATCATATTAAAAAATGAAATATAATCAAAAGTAGACCAAGCACAAAAAACTAATCCACCGAGAAAGGTAGGTGTATATCAAATGAAAACATTAAATGTTAGTTAAGGAATGTAAGCAATATAAAACATAAAAAAATAATCTAAGAGCATTTGACCATATAAAACATCATACCTGCATATCTGAGAAAAGTAAACCATACTACAACATGTAATGTAATCTAAGAAAATTAGGTCATATAAAACATCATACCTGCTTATCTGAGAAAAATAAACCATATTCAAACATCATATATTAGTTACGAAAAATAGACTATATAAAATTTAAATTTATGAAAAGTAGACTATATAATTTAATTTTAAGAGTAGTAGATTTTATAAAATAAAAATTTAAGAAATGTAGACTATATAATTTATTTAAATTTAAGAAAAGTAGACTGCATAAAATTTAAAATTTTAGAACAGAAGACTGTAAAGTTTATATTTATGAAAAGTAGACCATAGAAAATTTAAATTTAGAAAAAAGTAGAAAAAAATATATAACATCAGATATAATTATCTGAGAAAAGAAGATCATATTAAAACATACTATCTACATAAGCCTATATGAGAAAAAAATCATATTAAACATCACATCTACTTATCTGATTAAAGAAAATCATATTAAACATCAAATCTACTTATCTGATTAAAGTAAATCACATTAAACATCAAATCTACTTATCTGATTAAAGTAAATCATATTAGGTCTATATTTATGTTTGAGAACCGCAGAAATTGTGATCGATTAGCTCTTACTTTCTATGTGCAGTGGGGTGCCGTTTCTGAACTCTCTATCCAGTAGACTTCAGCTTTCGGCTTAGTACAATGCCTATTATTGAACGAGCCTTCTACTCAGAGAGGGCCTATAATTGTGTAGATGATAAGCTACAAAGCTTTCATACCAGAATCTCGATACAACCACATGTCATCTACTAAGGATTTCTGTTACATGGGTGTTTTGTCTAGTGGGCCAGTGGTGAAACACACAGACTCAACCACATGCGTATATTAGGTATATATATATATATATTCAATGTAATCTAAGAAAAGTAGACAATTAAACATGAAACCCGCTTATCTGAGAAAAGTAAATCGTATTAAAAGCATATAAAACCATCAAATTATAGCTAAGAAATGTATGCCATATTAAAACATCAAAGTTGCTAATCTAAGAAAAGTAGGTCATATACAACAACAAATTTACTTATCTGAAAACAGAACCACACAAAATAACATTGTCTTCTTCTTTCGATCACTTCAAACATGTCTATATCTGTAATTCTGTCTCCTGAATAACACTCACACTTGAAACATGTCTATATCTGTAATTCTGTCTCCTGAATAAAACTCAGTCTTGTATAGTTCAAACAGTGGCCATAGAGTTTTGATTCCAGTGTTGTTTCCTCTGACCAATATGTCTGTCTCAGCGTTTCATGCTCAGAACTCTCTTGAAGTATATGTTTGGCACTCTGTGCTGCCTGTCAGCATATACACATGTCCGTGTTTCCAATCTTGAGCTGTGTGTACATGTGACTGCGGAGTCGGTTGTGTCCCGTTCGGTGGCGTAGAATTATAACTTATTCTGATCTGTTCATAATATGATAGTCATCTTGTGTTGGTGTTTGTGGCGTTCTTATTGACTTGATCATATGTTTTTTTTTCTGATGGTAGTGATTAGTACATCTGGTTGGTCTTCGGGAGCACCTTCCTTAGCCAGTTGGTCTCCTTTTTCCTTTCCTGATATTCCACAGTGAGAGGGTATCCACTGCATGGTTACGCTATACTGGTAAGACAGTTCATTAGTTAGTTTGTGTAAGTCTATTAGTTTTCCAGACTGGAGTGCTCGAAGCACTGACATTGCATCTGTCAGAAATACCACGGGTTGTGAGTCAGTGTTGGAGTTCACCAGTTTTTCGATTGCCACCTTAATTGCCTGGATTTCTGCATCATTTTTATTGCATAATTTCCCTGTTGGTGTTCTGATTGTATCTAGACTTGAGTGGATATTCTATATATACACATGTACCTCCATTCCTCACTGTATTCTGTGCTGACCCAACTGTGTATACTCTGACCCATATATCTTGTGGATATTCCTTGTCCAGGAAACTGAGGGTGACTGTCTTTCGCTGCACACTGTTCTTTTCGTCCACGCTTAGTATTCCTTTCACGTGGGTCTGAATGTATATTGATATTTCATGCCTTTCACTCCAAGGGGTTTGTTCTGGTACAGACCTTAAGGGGCTGTCAACTTCAGGCATGTCTGTATGTTGTCTACGGAGTCGCTTAGCTTGGTGGATAAAGCTGCTTCTTTTCAGTCGCCCCATTGCTAGATTTTGGAATCTTTCCTTCATTGGATGACTTGGCATACACTGAAACTTTTCTGCTTGAATTAGTACTTTTGTGTCTCTGCGGTCACCAAGAGTTTTCATTCTTCCCGTTTTCTGCATCTCTGTTATGGGTGTAAATTGAATTGCTCCCAACATTATTCTAAGTGCCGGGATGTGCACTTTATTTAGTTCTTGTAATGTAGTGTTTGATGCAAGAAAACACCAATCAGCTGAACCATATTCCAGGTGTGGTCTTATGCCGTGCTGGTAAACTTTACAGAAAATATTCCCACTGGCCCCACATGTGGTCCACATAGTTTTCTCAGGATAGCTAACTTCCTCCTGGCTTTTGTTGTTGCTTTGTTTATGTGTTGCTTTCATGTCATTTTATTATCAAACGTAACTCCGAGGGATGTGGGTTGTTTGTCTTCTTTCAAAAGCTCTCCATCTTTCTTGATATCACCGACTTTTTGTTTTGGTGAGAGGGTAAAAAGTGTAGTGCTTCATTTATCTGTGTTAACACTGATGCACCATCTATTTGCCCATACGGTTACGGCATCAATAGCTCTTTGTATTTGTTTAGTGTGTTCTTCCATGTTTCGCATCTTCTTCCATGCACCAGATCATTAGGTCGTCAGCATACATTGCCACTGTTATTCCGTGCGGTAGTTCGGCAACTGGATCAGTGATGTAAACTAAGAAAAGTGTGTGTGTCAGGACTCCTCCCTGGGGGACCTCCCTATTCTTGTGAACATCCAAATATCCAAATGTACCCTGACTCTTTTATTATGCAGTTATGCTTTTACCCATTT
Source organism: Meghimatium bilineatum (assembly GCA_034231615.1). Classification (NCBI taxonomy): domain Eukaryota; kingdom Metazoa; phylum Mollusca; class Gastropoda; order Stylommatophora; family Philomycidae; genus Meghimatium; species Meghimatium bilineatum. The sequence continues at coordinate 7,074,911 of CM067306.1, forward strand.
GTACATTCTTGAGTTAACCCTGCAATTTCGCAGTTTCTTTAAGAGTCCTTCTTTCCAAACCTTGTCAAATACTTTCCTGAGGTCTATCCATGCTGCTAGTATCAGTTTCTTATCATGCAAGGCGTCCTCAAATATCTTGGAACAGATAGGTTGCCTGAATTTTAGTAGAGTAAGTAAAGTAAAGTAAAGTAACCCATGGCATGTATTAATAGGGGTATGAGATGTTAGCGATCTCACATTTCAGAGGCTCAGCAAATAAGGGTGGTAGCCATCTCCTCTCCCTCGCAGTCTTTACTTCCCGGATTTAATGTTGGGTCGACCCGGGAGCCGTTGCGATCTGAAAAACATTTCCGCCTCAACTGGGGAATGAACCACTCATATGCGAAGCCAGTGCGCTAACCACTGCGCTAACGCGGCTCCTTTAGTAGAGTATCACTGTCTGAAGCTTGTTTGCTGCGATACTAGAAAGTTTTCACTTTCAAGGTACCTCTACATCCTAAGATTGATAATGCATTCCATTGTTTTGCACAGACAGCTTGTGAGGCTGATGGGCCTGTAGTTGGAAACGTTGTTGCTATCTTGTTCTGGTTTGGGGAGTGCTATCATTATTGCTTCCCTCCAAGATAACATTGTCTAAATGTTCACATAAATTCAGTTTGTAAATTTATGATTCATTTTTATATATACGAAACTACAGGATCTAATCGGAAAGGGCTCTGTTCTAATATTTGAATAAATATTTACAATCTGTTGACCTAGAATTTATAAGGACACCTATAGTGACCTTAATAATCTACAATTCTCAATAGGATTATCATTATTTACATAACATACAATCTCCTGACGTCAGCTTGAAGACAATTTTGTATTTGACTGTTTCATTAGGCTAGACCATCGGCAGTCAAGACTTACTTAAAGTAAATAAGCCTACATTGGTTACTTTTTTAATAATTTTTGTTTTCTCGTTGGTCACTATTTATTTACTTGGAGTTGCATGCCAAAAATAAAAGCCACGGGCAACCAAAGAAATACACGGAAACTGTCTGTAGACAGGTCATTACTAGAACTCGGACCTGTATTATATCTATGAAAACCCGGACGTGTATTAGGTCTATGATAATCCGGCCGTGTATTAGGACTATGAGAACCCGGCCATGTATTAGGTCTTTAAGAATCCGGACGTCTATTACGTCTATGAGAATGTATTATGTCTATGAGAACCCGGACGTGTATAAGGTCTATTAGAACCCGTAAGTATATTAGGTCTATGAAAACCCGATTTTGTATTAGGTCTATGAGGACCCGGACGTGTATTAGGTCTATGAGAACTCGGACGTGTATTAGGTATATGAGAACCCGGATGTGTATTGGTTCACTGAGAATAGGACGTGTATTAGGTCTATGAGAACCCGGACGTGTATTTGGCCTATGTGAACCCGGACGTGTATTAGGTCTATCAGAACCCGGATGTGTTTTGGTTCATTGAGAACAGGACGTGTATTAGGTCTATGAGAACCCAGACATGTATTAGGTCTATGAGAACCCGGACGTGTATTAGAATGGAAGATGTTCACATAGGTGTGTTGGAAGATGTTCACAGATGATCTGTTGGAAGATGTTCACAGATGGTCTGTTGGAAGATGTTCACAGATGATATGTTGGAAGATGTTCACAGATGGTATGTTTGAAGATTTTCAGATATGCTCTATTGGAAGATGTTCACAGATGGTGTGTTGGAAGATGTTCACAGATGGTCTGTTGGAATATGTTCACAGATGGTCTGTTGGAAGTTTTTCACATATGCTCTGTTAGAAGATGTTCACAGATGGTCTGTTGGAAGATGTTCACAGATGGTTTGTTGGAAGATGTTCACAGATGGTTTGTTGGAAGATGTTCACAGATGGTCTGTTGGAAGATGTTCACAGATGGTCTGTTGGAAGATGTTCACAGATGGTCTGTTGGAAGATGTTCACAGATGGTCTGTTGGAAGATGTTCACAGATGGTCTGTTGGAAGATGTTCACAGATGGTCTGTTGGAAGATGGCACGAATTTGATAAATATTGTGTGACGTACTTTGAACTGGTTTGTCATTATTATAACTGGATCATGTACACAAAATCAGTGTGTTTCATGGAGGGCATAACAATCTATAAAAAACTATAGGCTATATATCAGCTGCATATATTTGTGATTATTTTTCAGGCGTATCGTCCGTACATAGACAAATTGAACTTGTACGTCTGGGAATAAACATAAGCATATCGTATAGTACATTTAGTTATCGTCTAACCCTTTATTATAACACTTAAGGTTATCCATGAAAAAAAATATTATTACTCCATATTTCAAGTGTATTAGGTTCAAGTATGGTTACTTCATATTTCAAGTGTATTAGGTTCAAGTATGGTTACTGTATATTTCAAGTGTATTAGATTCAAGTATGGTTACTTCATATTTTAAGTGTATTAGGTTCAAGTATGGTTACTGTATATTTCAAGTGTATTAGATTCAAGTATAGTTACTTCATATTTCAAGTGTGTTAGGTTCAAGTAATGTTACTGTATATTTCAAGTGTATTAGATTCAAGTATGGTTACTGTATATTTCAAGTGTATTAGATTCAAGTATGGTTACTTCATATTTCAAGTGTATTAGGTTCAAGTAGAGTCATTTGCATAATATGTAAAACAAAACATTTGTAAAAATTGCATATTAATATTTATTTTGTGATGTAAACCTTTCTCTTATAATTTGATTTTTGGAGTAGAAGGAATATGTGTTACAAAAATTGAATTCAAAAATATACTTAAGTGATATCAATACTGTTTATTTCATTTTAGACAACTAACTGAAGTGAAACTAATTAAGAAAAATATGCCTTGCAAATAGCAAAATTGTGTTTGTACAATTTACACAATTGTAAAATTGCTTCTACAATTATAAATGCACGTACAAATCGTGTGTCAGCTTGAAAATATCAAGTGTAAATTGACAAACATTTGACTGTGAAGGGAAATAGCCGTTAAAATTGTGACCACAGAACTGAAGAAGACATCAAGTCGAATTACTTTGTTGCACACATGCACACAAAAAAAAGACTGCACCATTTAATATAGGGTTAAAGACTAATTCAGTTGGTATCAGAATATATCCTTTACGATTGTATCGACAGTGTTGTTAAATCATGGCATCTTTTGAAAGCTAGTACATCTATGTGATGTAGTAAACACAAGTGAATATCGATGCTTCTATGTGATGTAGACTGTTCTTGTTCTCCAATAAATCAATCCATTTTCATGTTCCAGTGGCGTAGGCTATTAGTATTTCTGAAAACTATCTCCCTTGCGCTGTTAATAAGATCAGTTGGTGCCATTCTCTTATACCACGATGATAAAAAATCCAGCAACTCATCTCTTGATCTTCCTTGGTCTCCCTCCACACCCCAATTTCCGCTGCTCTAACTTTATCTGCAGCAACAGCTATCAAATCAGGAAAAGAAATAAAATTCTGTCACTAATCAATCTTGTACGCGACAGTTAGATGACAAACAATGAAGTAAACTGTGCTCGTTCCATAATAAACAATAAGATACTATCAGTCGCGATATTAAACATATTTCAAGCTAGAAGTTTACTACTCGTCTGCAGGATAAAAGTAAAAAAAGGCCTAATTAAGTTTTACTAATCACTAAAAGTGCACTAGAAACCACACAAAATCGAAGTTTCGACCACAAAACCTTTATTATAAACAAAATATAATATACGAGGATTAAAACGCAAAATTCACAATAGAATGTAACAGATTTTTCATAAGACTCGCACAGCATCTTCTCGGAGAGAGAAATAACGCAGAAAGTTTTTTTAAGATCTATTTCTATTGTTGCCCCCCCCCCATGTGAATGATATTTTATTGTATCAACACTTGCCATTAAAAGTTTGAGCGGAAGCCTCAGTTATATTTCCAAGACCAGGCGTGTCACCTTAGTTAAGTTGAGCCATGTTTTTTAAGGTTACCATGGTGCTTACTTTCCACCGTTTCCTTGGTTTACTTTGGGCTCTATTTCCGGGTATTCTTTTATTATATGCTCGTATTGATATTTGGCTTTGGTACTTTCTCATAAGGTGAACGGATAATTTTACTTGCTGTCTTTCAATATGCTTGATACATGATATTATACCATCAGTTTTCCTTATGTCTTCCTTTATTGTTCTATCTGTCTTAGTAACCTTTGCAGCATTTCTCAAACACATTATTTCACATTTAACGATTTTACTTTCTGGTGCGATGTTGGAAGATATGGCCGTTTGTTCAGAATAAAATGAAAAACCCAGTGTGTTCTTCACTTGCGATAGTAATACTAATTTAGAAATAAAAATAAGCATATTGTACGTTTATAAAGTAATTTACTGTTTTATTGTAGAAAAAAGTATCTCTATATTTGCAACATACAGAAATGATACAAAACACAAGACTTGTGCCGTCGTAAATACTTATAATAATGGTGGTAAAGTTTGCGTCTTTACAGACGCGCAGAAAGCAAGCTAGTATAAAAGTACTCGTAGCATACATGGATTACGAAACAATCCATTTAACTCATTGATGATTTTACCATTTTGACCAGCATGGGCGAGAGCTGTATAAACGTAACAAATACACGTTTATTTAAGGGTATAGCTGCGTTAATGTAAATATCTAGGCAGCACTTCTTTCGAAGATTACTAGACAAAGAAATAGAAACAAGATGTCAGAAAGTAAACACTGCCACTTGCTTCATCTTCTTCTTTCGTTCACTTGAAACATGTCTATATCTGTAATTCTGTCTCCTGAATAAAACTCACTGTCTTTTGTAGTTCATACAGTGTCCCATAGAGCTTTGATTCCAGTGTTGTTTCCTCTGGCCAATATGTCTGCCTCAGCATTTCATGCTCAGAACACTCTTGAAGTATATGTTTGGCACTCTGTGCTGCCTGTCCACATGTACACATGGCAGTGTTGCCAATCTTGAACTTTGTATACATGTGACTGCGGAGTCGGTTGTGTCCTGTTCTGAGACGTAGAATTATAACTTGTTCTGATCTGTTCATAATGTGATAGTCATCTTGTGTTGGAGTTTGTGGCTTTCTTATTGACTTGATCATCTGTTTTTTCTGATGGTAGGTGATTGGTATATCTGGTTGGTCTTTGGCAGCACCTTCCTTAGCCAGTTGGTCTGCTTTTTCATTTCCTCGTATTCCACAGTGAGAGGGTATCCACTGCATGGTTACCCTATACTGGTAAGACAATTCGCTAAGTAGTTTTTTTCTACTTGCTAACTTTCAACATTACGTCTCTATCCATATATCAAGATGGAAATCAAAAGACATATCGTATCTACAGTCTATGCCAATACTGTGCTACCAATGTCAACCATGGCATTTAACAGACTTGCAGCAAACTAGAACATGCGAAATTAAGTGTTTGAGAAAAGCTGAAATGATTGCTAAACTAGATACAATAAGAAATGAAGAAATTTGGAAAAAGAGTTGGTATAATATTGTGTTCTGAGACTATCGAAAGAAAGCAAGTAAAATGGTTCGGTCACCTTATCAGAATGAACCCAAACCAAATACCAATAAAAGCATATACAAAAAGACTATGCGGATATGAAGTCAAATTTAGACCAAGAAAACGGTGGATATGAAACATTCAGATAACATTAAACACACACGACTCAACGCAACCAAGGCGACACATCTGGTCTTGGATCACCAGTTGAGGCTCTCACCATAACTCTTAACATGGAGTGTGGATACTATTAGCGATCATTCACCGGGTAAAAAAACAACAGACAATAGAGAGCAGCTGCCTTAGTAGATAGTAGTTGAAAGATGTTATCTTAAGGAACTGTATAACCTCTGTGTTAGCAAACTTGTAAATATATAATATATTAGCTGTAAAACGTATTCATGTGTGTTCTCCTTTTCTACTCATTCATATAAAGTTTTTACTGTAGTCTCATCTATTGATATATAAAGTTATTACTGTAGTCTCATCTATTGATATATTCAGGAAAATAAAGGAAACATATAAGTAGTATTGCCAATATAAAGGTACACAACGTACTAACAACAGCCATAAAATCAGACGACGTTTCGAATAAAAGTCTCCATCAGGACAAAAACGAAACAACAAATAAATACACACATAGATATGATATATCAATATGATAATATACGTCACATAAAGAACCTGCGAGGTCAGGGTTGTCAAAGGGATCGTCATGGTTGCCACACTGGAGACATCGGGATCGTCAGAATGCTACACTGGAGACATCAGGGTCGAAAGGGTGCCACACTGGAGATATCAGCACAATAAGACCTTCAAACACCTTTATCCTCAGTCATTCGGAGAAGTGTAGAAAAATCGTGTCCAGAGCATTCCGAAAATCAATAAGATGTTCTTTGTCCGCCTCTTTACTTTAAACCTCGACATTCGTTAATGACGATACTATAGTGTGCCATTTCCATTGTCAAAATTGTTCTCAGTGGCGTCGAACTCCTCTTCTAAATTTTGATTATCCACATACAGAAAAATGGTGTTTCATTTTATCCTGTATTAGTGTTGTGTATTGATGCATCTAATACAGTATTCATACAATTCTGATGGATTATGGGATGTATGAATATGTATGGATATTATGCCACTGAATTGGATACGAGAGAGTGAGCTCAACCACTCATTCAGCAACTCTTCGTTGCTTAAATTCAAATCTTCAGTTCCGGTGTAATTTTACTATCTACGGAAATACAATAGAAGGAAAAACGGTTTCTTCACAATCAAAAATGATTATTCCATGATCAACTTCTCAAAAATGATTATTCCATGATCAACTTCTCAAAGACCTTTCATGTCAATATAGGACTTATTGCACACATACAATCTCAAAAATAAGGTCTAGCTGAATTTTAAAAAGTGAATGCAACAAATGGTCATCTTCACTTGTGAAGGACGAATAACATGAGATAAAATGAAGTCTGTGTAGAATGATTAAATAAAATAATAATACACATATAATAACACGTTTAATTATCGTAGGTAGAAGCAGAAGAAAGAAAATAAGTAGCAACTGGAGGAAAAGAAAGTACACACAGGAAACAGTATAGAAATATACGAAGATTTCGCACAAAACTCACGTGTTGTTTGAGAATATCCTACAGGTATAATCAGCATCCACATAAACACTTGTTGGTAGAGATGTGCATTCATGTCAGTACACGCTAATTTATTAGGCAGGTCCACTCGTGAAATCCAAGAAGATGCATGCAAGTCTAAGGTCTCAATGAAATAATTTTCTATTTCCCACAATAACTCGGAATAGACGATCGATGTATACGGAGCTAGGTATTATTGCAGAGACTTTGAAATACACTGTACGTTCACAGGGCAAGATTTAAGTCAAACGACACACGTATAAAACACAAGTCAACACAAAATAGCAGTGACTGTTTCATTCTAAAACTAAACACACGAATATGCTAAATCATCATCTAGATATATATATATATCCGCCTATGTACATGTATTGATTATGAACAGAAATATAAACCTATAGATCTATATAGTGAAGATGTCTCAAAACCGAAGTATCTTGACATTTTTGTCTACATTCTATCGGAAGGAAATAGAAACTGAACAGTTTGACTGAAACGTTTTTCGAATTCGACCAATCTTCTCTTGTAAAACAATGTTGCTAATTATACCACGACTTTCAAAGTTTATATACGTTGGAAATCTTTACTAAAATCGAAACTTTTCTTTTTAGGGATGCGAATTAGTCGAATTCGGAAAACCTGTTATTTCAAGTTGCCAGGATAATATGCGCAAGCTTATTTGACGTGGTTCAAATACCGTCTGCAGCATTATTTTTATTTTTCTGTAACTTCTTGAAGTTTCCTAATTCTATTAGCCATATATATTCAACTGGCACTAAAGCCCGGTACAAATATATTTTATTATAATAACACAAATTTTAGATACATTTTATAATACATGTGCAACAACATAAATGTGCGTCCTTGAAACTGTACACCTTAATATAGTACAAGTCTAATCCGTGTTAGACGACTCGGAGTGTCAATCTATTTTTCTGTAGTCAGTTATTTGCATGTACACACCGAATATATTCAAAGTTTACGTCAATGGTCACATGACTAGCTGATTTGGTCAGTAGAAACAATAGGATACAGTAGTTTTGATAAAAACACGGAGAAGATAAAAACGTTGGAAGATAAAAACACAGGGAAGATGCAAGATAATAGATTAGTATCAGAAATATGTCAAAATATGTTATCTTTTAGATACACTTCCGTATAACGTATATGCTTTTTAAAGCAGGTAGATTTAAATAGAATGGTGGTGTGGCTATAGGGTGCAACAACTATTCGGGGATTATATCATGACATTGAGTTTTAAATCAATTTTATATTGTGTAGGTTTTTATTTTTACAAACCAATTCGACTGAGATACATTAATGATTTTAACGGTCGTTTCCCTTTAAAGTCTTAATTTTGTCGATGCATCCTAGAAACTTTCAAGATGAAACATCATTTGTATGATATTCTCAATGTATTTACATTTGTAAAAGCAAAATGTCCACAAAATATGTGCAAATAAAATATTTGTGTGCATTTTACAAGGTATATTTTTCTTATAAAGCTAAAACTTTGTTAGTTTAAAAAAATGAAAAGGTCAGTATTAATACGACTTTAGTTTTTTTCTGCCACTTTAGTTTATTTCTACCACTTTAGTTTAGTTCTGCAAGTTGAGTTTATTTCTGCGTTTAGTTTTTGCCAAAATTTAATGCCTTTACATATAACAAACATATTATAGTGAAACTAATGCCTATAGAAACATTAATCTACAACTTGTTGATTTTGTTTTTACATATTACGAATATATCTGAAACTAATACACTTGAAATATTCAGCAATCACATGTTTTATCATGAAAAACCTTAAATGGAGTCATATAGTGTTAAGAAACAAAAAAAGTAAGGTGAGTTTTCACTAACTCTTTTCCCGAAAAGAAAACATCAACCCCTCGCCCCCCTCCAAGTAAAGTGAGAAGCTTTCTTGTTTTAAAGAAACATTCCATCCCCTTCACTTTTTGAACAAAGTCGTAGCTACGGCCCTGATGTATGAAAGCGTGAGGGATGTCTATGAAAATACCGTAAACAATTGTTTTTGCCAATTTTTCACCAAAAGGTTGATTACGCAAGTTCCATTCTCATGACGTGGCCAAATCATCTTGTTTGTTGCCTCTCGATGTAGTCTTGACTTGAGATAGCCTTTACGTCTTTCCTGATATCTTCACTTCTCCGGCGGTCTCTTCTCATGACATTTATAGCTTTCCTCAAACATCTCATCTCGTAAACTGTAATCTTTTTCGCTTGTGTCAAGGGCTACGTCTGACATTAGTAACACAGAGTTAGTATAAAAATATTGTTTATCAATTGTCGTTTTGTAGCCATGCAGATTGGTAGGTGTTTGAGTATTGGTGACAGCTGGCAAGTCACAGAATTGTTTCAATCTCTCTATCGAGTGTGGTAAAATGTTAATGACTCTAAACGCTTACATTAATTATACCTCTAGTTAATTCTTACAACAAGCTGACAATAATTAGACCCTTAGTTTATTGATAATCAGCAAAGACACAGATTAACAAGAGCTAAACATAAACATACATGGAGATAAACTATAACAAGTAAAACATTATCAATATCTTGGACACATAGTCACAAATGATGGCAGATGTGAAATAGAAGTTAAAAAGAGAATAGGAATTGCTGAAAGTACCCTCAACGACATGCGGAAGATATTAACATCTAAACAAATTACAAACAAGTTAAAAATGAGAATTATAAAATGCTACATCTATTGTATATTAATGTATGACTCAGAAATATGGATACTAAATAAACAATTAGAAGACATAATGTATGCCTTTGAGATGTGGGTATATAGAAGAATAGGAAGAACTTCATGGAAATAGAAGAAAACAAATAAAGGGGTGCTACAAAATTTAATTTGAAGAAAGAACAACTAAGAGAAATAAAGATCAGGCAAATAAAATATTATGGACGCATTGTTTGTTTGTTTGTTTTTCGTTCGCTCCATTGTAACCATCACGGATATCCATGCGATTTCCGCCGGAAGCGTGATTACGTTGTGCCACCGTTATGCAACTTGTAGGCCTAGCACATCCGATTTCGGCATGCCTTGACAATTCGGGTGGGCTACCCTTAGCCTGTGACAGCCTATATATCTGTCTCCAGGCACGCGTAGTGGCGACTCTTCGCCCAGACGATTTTTGCTCTCGTCTGACTCGCACGAGGTGTTCCACTGTCTATGAACTTGCCTCGTGTAATTGGACGTGCTGTGCCCATTGGGTACTGAACCGTTTCTCATCCGTGAGCCTCGTTCCTTAAGGGGAAGAACTCAACAGAGGAGTTGGACCCTGGCTCTTTCGCCCTCTTAGCCGAGGTGTCATTCACCGACAACGTGTACCGCTTGTCCAAGTTCGAGTCTCATACCACGCGTTTGAAAGCAAGGCGTTCTCGAGCTGAGCGTCCTTGTCCCAATAGCGCCTGAGCCCATCAGATACTGAACCCTTTCTCTCTTCAAGTGTATTACCGGTGTAGGAAAACCTGACAGCAGAGTTGGGCCAGGGCTAAATCGTTGTCCCTTTTGTGCCTGAGCCCATCGGGTACGGAACCCTTTCTCTCTGCAAGTGTACTTCCGGTATAGGAAACTTTGACAGTAGAGTTGGACCAGGACTACCATCGTTGTCCCTTTCTTGCCTAAGCCCATCGGGTTTTCTCTTTCCCTTTCTCAAACCCTTTCTCTTCGCGAGCATATTTCCGGTTTAGGAAGTTGGATTAGGGTTGGATTAGGTCTTCTTGCTTTATCAGACGCCAATTAATGGGTCTGGGTCTCTGCCTGTAAGGAACACAGGTAACTAGATGCTCGACTCGAGCTGACGGTGCTTGTAGTTCCCCTTTCCTAGAGACTTTTCACTTTATATTTGCAGTTCGCGCTGCCCTCTAGCGCTGTTCTGCCCTTTCATTGTTTCATTGTACTCGGTATGAAATCTATTTGTCTCTCGCCATGCATTTACCTTTACGTGCATTTTACATTGGCCGCCCCTCCAATGTTCTGACTGGACTGACTAGCTTTACTGTATGTCGACAGTGTCGCTATATGTTTTGTTGCTGGTGGTGTCGGAGATATTGTCTGTCTCTTGTGCAGTCAAATCTCTTTCCATCTGCTACCTCCACATTCTCGGACACGATCCCCAAATGATTTGGCCAGAATCAGCTCGAGCTGCTGTATTTCTGTTTCCAGGGTGCACCGCGTGGAGGTACATTTGGGATCTTGGTTATCTGCTAACCCTAGGTCCGCCTAGAGCAATGCGTTCCCTTTGCACCCATATGGACACATTAAAAGAGATGACACCTTATTGAAGGTTAAAGTCAAAGGGACGCGAGAAAGAGGTAGACAGAGATACAAGTGAGAGAGTAACATCACACGATGGAAATGTTACAGTCTAGCAGAGTGCACCACCAAGACAAGACACAGGGGATGTTGGAGATCCGTTGCAGACAGCCTTCGTTGCGGAGACGGCACTTGGTGATGGTGATTATTGTTAATATTTCTGTATGTGAATGATAATTATTTATAACTAATTAATATAGAAAAACTGTAATTATCATGTACACATTGATACAATAATTTTAAGCGGTCATATTCATTCAATACAAATAGAATACAATCTTCGCCAACAGAAAAGTTCACACTCGAACAACTCATGAGATAATGAGTTGATCACCAGTTAAAGTACTTTTAGTCTCGATGACGGAGAAATCTGGCCCATAACAATATTCATCTTCATGTGTAAGTACGTGTTTATTCTGTGTTTGTCTATCGACACGTCGGAGCGATAACATCAGTTATACTGTGTATTCAGTATAATTTTCTAATAAAGACATGTACGCGCGTGTTCGTACGTCTGAATTGAAGATAACCACCATAATCATCATTAAGTGCCTCCTCGCAACGAAAGTTGACTGCAGCAGAACATTAACACCCTCTGCCTCTTGCCTTGGCAGTGAACTATGATAGAGTGTCTCGTGTCGATATCATGATGTTTATATGCAGCGTGTATCTCTGCCTACCCACCCATTGTCCACCTTCACTGAACTCCACCTTCACCTAATTCCATCTTCACTCAAGTCCACCTTTACTCAACTTCACCATCACTTATCTCCACTTCACTTAAGGTTTTCAACAAATCCTTGTCATACGTCGAATATATTTGATTTAATCGTATTTATTTGCTTTAATGCATCATTCTTATTCAACGGCGTTCATTCTCAAACTCCCACTGGTTCTCTCTAAGACCCTGGTCCTACTAGATTTCCAACATGATGTAGCCCAGAGAAGGGGAATACGTTGTGCCACCGTTTTATTTGCGTCAATGGTCCAACAGTTCCGACGTTGGTGGAGCTTTCTTTCATAAACAGTGTTGTTAGTAACTCTGTGTTTTTTTTTCTCTGTTCACAATTTCTACCTGTTATTATTTATAGGCTATATATTATTTATATATTTATATATTTATGTATATTATAAATATAATATTTATATTATTATATTTATACAATATTTATATATATATATATATATATATATATATATATATATATATATATATATATATATATATATATATATATATATATATATATTAAAATAAATATTATTATAAAGATTATGATATTATATTATAGATTGCTATTCCCATCTCAAAACATCATCTCTGTGTACTAGCTGTTTGTTCATTATTCATATTTCTAAGATCTAGTAGTACATCAAGGGGATTGCCGATAATTGAGAAAACAATTTGTACCTCCACCTTGACCATGTCAAGAAATTAGGGTCATTCCTCCTACTTAAATATATACAAAATGTGTGCCTAGAAAAGTGTTTTAGCAGACAATGTCATCGCACACATTTTTTTTAGAAAGAAATGTGAACGTATAGATCAGTGGCAGTTAATTTTTAGAAACAAATTGTCAAATGAAACTATTTCATTGGTGTATGGAAACAGAACTGTTGACGTCTACTTTTGTCACACCCACTCTCCCCTTGTTAACAACTGTCCAACCTTTCCAGACCACCCTCTTCATTGTTGGCGTAATTTATGGAACAGTTTCTAATGATGAATAGATATACCAGCGAAAACGGATGTGTCGGTCCATTGGCGCAAATAAAACGGCGATCAAGCGCATGTCAATTCTCTGGACTAATCCTGCTGGGAATCTAGTAGCACATAGTCCTGCCACAAGGAAGACCCAGTGAGTGTTTGAGAATGATCGCTGAAGAAGAGGAATAGATATAAAAATTTATAGAACACTTCCTGATGTAAAATAGATATAACAATTTATTAAATAGTTCCTAATGCTGAATAGATGTAACAATATATAGAACAGTTCCTAATGCTGAAAAGATCTAACAATTTATAGAACAGTTCCCAATGCTGAATAGATCTAACAATTTAGAGAACAGTTCCTAATGTTGAATAGATGTAACAATTTATGGAACAGTTCCTAATGCTGAAAAGATCTAACAATTTATGTAACAGTTCCTAATGCTGAAAAGATGTAACAATTTATGGAATGGTTCCTAATGCTGAATAGATCTAACAATTTATAGAACAGTTCCTATTGCTGAATAAATGTAACAATTTATAGAACAGTTCCTAATGCTGAATAGGTCTAACAATTTATAGAACATTTCCTAATGCTGAATAGATCTAACAATTTATAGAACAGTTCCTAATGCTAAATAGATGTAACAATTTATGGAACAGTTCCTAATGCTAAATAGATGTAACAATTTATGGAACAATTCCTAATACTGGATATAATTTACTACCATACAAGCGAAATTTCCCAAATACTACTAGTTCACCTTGAGAGAAGTAAAACTCTGGTATAGGGAAATAATACGACACTGAAAATACAAGAGCTAGGGTAACACAAGGAAAATGTAAAAGTGTTACCAATATATTTGTAAACATAATATACTAGCAGCAAGACCCTTATTATAGTGCCTGGTCCATGCATATGCATATAACTAGATCTACTATTTGTTAGGGCAGTGGTAGTGTAATCATAAAAGCCATTTTCCTACTGACCAACAAACCCGGGCTTTGTGTGTACTATTTATTTGTGTTTTGAAATAAACAAAATCAATCTCTCCCGTGGTTCACCCAGTGACAAGAAAACAGCATATCAAATCTCATGCAATAGCAAGGTTTAGTAATAATGACACGCTACTGGTAACCGAAACTAGTCTGGCAGTTTCTGCTCAACCATGGACTAGACACAGCTGAGCACTAATGGGAAAAAGTGTTATGACGTTGGTTCATAACTCAACTGTTACCTTTACCGTACATCGTAATTTCAGTTCAATGGTTGGTTATCGAAACTGCTTGTGTGTACCAGAGTAAATCATTATCATCAAATGCCATGCCGGCTGGCGTAGACGATCATGGATCTTCACAGCTCTCTATTTCCAGTGTTATGTATCAGGGTCGTTGTTGTTGCTTTCCTGCCATGCCTGGTTGTTAAAATGTCAAATGTTTTCTCACGTCGCACTCTGTCTCTCTTGCATTCAATATTGCCTGTTTTAACTATGTTCTCCAAACATCCTTGTCTCATAACGTGACCAAAAAAATGAAGATTGTCTTTTTCTTATATTATTAAGTTCCGACTTAATAATTAGACTCTTTCAACACCGCCTCATTAGTTTTCCTGGCAGTCCATGGTATTCTCAGCATTATTCTATAGAACTATCTTTGCTGCATCTACTTTCCTACTATCCTGTGTGTTCATTGTCCAAGGCTCGGATCCAGATGTTAGCAAGTGAGTTATGCATCAATGCAAATCTATCTTCGAGCATATGTTTGAGATTTACCAAACTGCGTTTTAGTTTGTCTCATTAAGGCATGTGCTTTAAATGACGAAGACAAAGATTTTCTGTTAGCTAGAATAGTGGTTCTCCAATGTTAGCTAGAATAGTGGTTCTCCAATGTTAGCTAGAATAGTGGTTCTGCAATGTTAGCTAGAATAGTGGTTCTCAAATGTTAGCTAGAATAGTGGTTCTCCAATGTTAGCTAGAATAGTGGTTTTCCAATGTTAGCTAGAATAGTGGTTATCCAATGTTAGCTAGAATAGTGGTTCTCCAATGTTAGCTAGAATAGTGGTTCTCCAATGTTAGCTAGAATAGTGGTTCTCCAATGTTAGCTAGAATAGTGGTTCTCCAATGTTAGCTAGAATAGTGGTTCTCCAATGTTAGGTAGAATAGTGGTTATCCAATGTTAGCTAGAATAGTGGTTCTCCAATGTTAGCTAGAATAGTGGTTCTCCAATGTTAGCTAGAATAGTGGTTCTCCAATGTTAGCTAGAATAGTGGTTCTCCAATGTTAGCTAGAATAGTGGTTCCCCAATGTTAGGTAGAATAGTGGTTCTCCAATGTTAGCTAGAATAGTGGTTCTCCAATGTTAGCTAGAATAGTGGTTCTCCAATGAATGGGCGGGGGTAAAATAGTCGCACTGTGAATAACAGCAGCTTTATGGTTGGGAAGATAAATTAAAACTTTGGAGAAATGGGACCACAAGCAAATATAGGCAAATTGGGATAGGGTACCATGGAGTAATTACGGGTAAACTTGGGAGAAGGTTATGGAGACCACAGAAAGGTGACAATGTACATTACATTTAATAAGGTGTATAATAGTATGCCGTGAAACAGATTTCCCCCTTTTTCGGATAGTCCTAAAGAGGAAAATGTGTGTCGAAAGTGGACCACGACTGAAAAAGTTGAAAACCACTGCACTACACTAGTACTTCCGATAGAAATTGGTTTATTTGTTTTGTGACAACCCAATTAAAGTCTTAGGTAAAAACTTCTTTTCTGTTGACACTGGTATGGCAACTATGATTTATCTTAATAATTTAAATACACATTGTTAAGTCTTAATTAGATATTCTTAACTTATTTCAGTGTTGTTCCAAAAAATAGCACATAGGACAGCAGTATGCTGATATGGCATGCTTACGCATAATTCTAGGAATATCGCTAAGAGACAGAGTGAGAAATGAGAACATTCGAGAAACAACGGGCACCACCCCAGTCTTGGAATATATTAAGAGTCAACAGATAAAATTGTTTACACACATCAGCAGACTACCATCATACATCATACCACAGCAAGCTATGCTACACAGAGACAATGAAGGCAGACCTAGAGGCCGACCACGAAAACGATGGACAACCGAAATGAAAGAGACGACAACTTTCACAATATGCTCAGCACAGACGAGAGCCATCTTCAGAAAACTATTCTAACCATGACGCTGAAATGCAACGCATGTTTTAGCGAATAGATATATAGACATAATTCATTTCTCTTCATGTGGAGCATTTCCTCTGCCATAAGCTAGTTTCATTCATATCGGGCCAACGATGGCAGTAGTAGTTATAACACGTTTCACTAGCTGTGCCCTCCTATAATTATCTGAGTAACCGTCTAACGTATTAATGCCATTTTGTGCATACAATGTTATTTTTGGTTAGACATAATAACACATTTATAATTTATGTTTGTGCATCTAGACCAGTTTTTCGAAAAAAAAGTTTTTCTTCATACCTTACATCAGATACACTTATAAACACCGTCTGTCTTGTGTTCGAGAGTACAACATTGTCTCATTTCACATTTAAATAGAACCAATATGGTACATTTTAGTTAAACGTGGCATCATCACGTGATAATAGTCGGTCCAACTGTTGAAACTTGTGTAATGTTATGAGCACAACAACCATGCACTTTCTGTTATAGTTTGCCTTCGTGTCGTCACAGAAATCTCACGTGATTAGCAGACGACTTGACACCAAACCAACATGGCATAACGAATGCAATCGCAGATTTCTGTTTACTGAGCATACGTGATATAGAAAAAGATGATGTACATTTGTTACAGACTCGAGGACTGCTACATCGAGAAAAGATATTCGGTCACAAGCATCCAATAATCTTATATTACTATAATTATGGAGGCATCCAGTGGAAATGCAATAGACACCGACGGTGCACGCATTTAAAGATCAACATGTGTGTTCAATTCACTAAGAAAAACTATAAATTTAACAGAAATTCTACCCCCCCCCCACAACAAACTAACCCCCCCCCCTTTCCCAAAAAATAAAAATGCACACAAATGAGTATGTATGTATCTAGTTATTAGCAACACTTCATTACACCGTTTCAAGCTCGCCTCAAAGTTATATTCCTCAACTGCACTCGAATAAAGATTTACAGTAAATGTAATGTTTTTATCACTGCTTATCTCCTACTGAGTTTCGTACACTGGTTAAATTTTTTATGAAAATATACTCAGTTTCGTAATAAAAAAAGAGGCTACGCCTGCTTAACACGAACCGCCAAATTTAGTCCTATGATAAATAAATGACGTGATATAATGGATTGTAAACACCCACGTTTTTTGTGTATGTGAGCTGTATGGTGACAAGTAGACTTTTGATCAATATAGAAAATACGCGAAAATTGAAACTAGTAAATACATTTAAAAACAAAAGTTCAACATATAGGGTCTATACCATTTTAAAGTGTACACGTACAATGTCAATTAAATGCGTTACATATTTGCTGAGTGACATGATTTTAAAGTTGGGCAGAGCTAGTGAAACGTGCTATAGTTAGTTTCATATTGTGCCAATGAGGGCACATAGCGCAGTAGTAGTTAGTTTCATATTGTGCCAATGAGGGCACATAGCGCAGTAGTAGTTAGTTTCATATTGTGCCAATGAGGGCACATATGACATTAGTAGTTAGTTTCATATTGTGCCAATGAGGACACATAGCGCAATAGTAGTTAGTTTCATAATGCGACAATGAGGGCACATAAGCCATTATTAGTTAGTTTCATAGTGTGCCAATGAGGGCACATAGGACAGTAGTAGTTATCTAGTTTGATATTGTGCCAAGGAGGGCATATAGGACAGTATTAGCTAGTTAGTTTCACATTGTGCCGACGATGGCACATAGGACAGTAGTAGTTATCTAGTTTCATATTGTGCCAATGAGAGGGCACATAGGACAGTAGTAGTTAGTTTCATATTGTGCCAAAGAGGGCACATAGGACAGTATTAGTTAGTTAACTTCATATTGTGCAAATAAGGGCACATATGATAGTTGGTTAGTCCCATATTGGACCAAAGATAGAAAATAGGACATTAGTTATTTCTCTATGTTGATCCCCTTGTTTCAAACCATACATTGCTTTAGTTCCTCTACGCCAGCTAATATAGTTAGCTCGTCATTGGAACACCGATATCACATAGGGCATTAGTAGTTAGTTTTATATTGTGCCAAGTTAGTTAGTTCTGTGTTGTTCCAAAGATGGCAAATGGGTATTAGTAGTTAGTTCTTTATTGGGACAAAAATCGCACATATGCAGTAGTCATTTCTCTCCATGCTGAGCCCCTCGTTAGTTTCATATTGTAGTTGTTAGTTTCACGTTTTTGTACTTTCTCTACTCTAAGTACATAGTTAATTTTCCTATTTGAGCCAAAGATGGCATGCAGAGCAGTAATAATTTCTTTCTACGTTGAGTCCCTCATTACAAGTTGATGTAATTATGTATTACTTATATCAATATTTAAATGTCTCTGTTAATCTGTTCGGTGCAACATTATTGTATAATTGGTCGTCCTACTCCTACTTTTATTTTACCTTCTACCTTCTACATGAAGGTTTATTTAGGAATTATGTTTTTATTCTAAGCACCTGGCCGATATTTTGTTTGTTTGTTTAGATCCGCAGGAAGTATAAGCCCTTTACTCTAACTTAGTATATGAAATATGGGTTGTCTGTCAGAGTTTTATTTCGTTCCCTGGAGACTTCGGCTTGATGTAATATCTCTTGACGATACTTCAACTCGACAAGGTATATGTATATGTTACGATACGGGCTAGTATTGCACTTGTGTCACCCACTGTGCATCTTATCGTCTATATGCGCTTCACACCTGTCAAACATATTCCTGGTGTAGAAATGTCATTCCATTACCACGCTCTTTACTTATGACTTACGTTATGTCCCTAGATCCTTCACTTAATTATGTATGACCGTGCTGGGTAAGGATGATGGTTGGTAGACCTTCCTAGACGAGGTTCTGCGTCGTCAAGCATGTAAGTAGTCTGGGATACAACATATCAAAATTCACATATACATGCATATATCATACAACGGCATTGTGACAAAGAGGCATGGGACCATGTACCCTGGATCAGTAACTAAACAGCAGTTGTGTCCTATCAAATCTATTGTATGGATCAGAGTGGTTGAGAATGACAAGACACACCCAAACGGTTCATTTTTCACAAGAAAAACCCGTTGCAAAACACTTTAAAAATATTTGCTTGATAATACTAGTAGATAATAACTGCAGAACTGAAATCCAAATCCAACAGGAAAAACTAGTAAACAGGAGGAACTAGTAAACAGGAGAAACTAGCAAACAAGAGAAACTAGCAAACAGGAGAAAGTAGCAAACAGGAGAAACTAGTAAACAGGAGAAACTAGCAAATAGGAGAAACTAGAAAACAGGAGAAACTAATAAACAGGAGAAACTAGCAAACATGAGAAACTAGTAAACAGAAGAAACTAATAAACAGGAGAAACTAGCAAACATGAGAAACTAGTAAACAGGAGAAAATAGAGAATATGAGAAACTAGTAAACATGATGACTATGCTTACTAGCAACTGGAAACATCAAAATTAGCATTGTGAACAAAAGGCCTCCTTTTTATTAAAATTGCAATGTTCGTATTACCATGTGCGTATCATGTGTGTTACCATGTGCGTATCCATGTGTGTTACCATGTGTGTATCATGTGTGTTACCATGTGTTTGTTCCAGTAATAAGCACACCTCCATCGCCCTGTGTCCTAGTTTTGCATGATCGCACATTTGTTTGGCAGCATATAATCTCTAATCTGAAACTTCTTGCATAAAGGAATCACATACTTGACAACTTCCATACATGTAATTTTTCAGATGTATTCATCACTTATAGATTGTCAGTGAAATACCATACAATCCCAAACTGTCAGTGATATACCATACCATTCCAGAATGTAATGTCAGTGATATACCATACAATCCCAGAATGTAATGTCAGTGAAATACCATACAATCCCAGTATGTAATGTCAATGAAATACCATACAATCAAAGAATGTCAGTGATATACCATACAATCCCAATTTGTCAGTGATATACCATACAATCCCAGAATGTCAGTGATATACCATACAATCCCAGAATATCAGTGATATACCATACAATCCGAGAATATCAGTGATATACTATACAATCCCAGAATGTAATGTCAGTGATATACCATACAATCCCAGAATGTATTGTCAGTGAAATACCATACAATCCCAGAATGTAATGTCAGTGAAATACCATACAATCCCAGAATGTCAGTGATATACCATACAATCCCAGAATGTCAGTGATATACAATACAATCCCATAATGTCAGTGATATACCATACAATCCCAGAATGTCAGTGATATACCATACAATCCCAGAATGTCAGTGATATACCATACAATTCCAGAATGTCAGTGATATATCATACAATCACAGAATGTCAGTGATATACCATACAATCCCAGAATGTAATGTCAGTGATATACCATACAATCCCAGAATGTATTGTCAGTGAAATACCATACAATCCCAGAATGCAATGTCAATGAAATACCATACAATCCCAGAATGTCATTGATATACCATACACTCCCAGAATGTCATTGATATACCATACAATCCCAGAATGTCAGTGATATACCATACAATCCCAGAATGTCAGTGATATACCATACAATCCCAGAATGTCAGTGATATACCATAAATCCCAGAATGTCAGTGATATACCATACAATCCCAGAATGTCATTGATATACCATACAATCCCAGAATGTCAGTGATATACCATAAATCCCAGAATGTCAGTGATATACCATACAATCCCAGAATGTCAGTGATATACCATACAATCCAAGAATGTCAGTGATATACCATACAATCCCAGAATGTATTGTCAGTGAAATACCATACAATCCCAGAATGCAATGTCAATGAAATACCATACAATCCCAGAATGTCATTGATATACCATACAATCCCAGAATGTCAGTGATATACCATACAATCCTAGAATGTCAGCGATATACCATACAATCCCAGAATGTCAGTGATATACCATACATCACCCAGATAGTTAGTGATAACCACACACACTAGAATATTCTGAAATTTGTTTAAAGAACACACACTTATAACACATTCTTAATTAGAAACTGGCTTCATAGCACGCGGGACATTCCCATTAGTGCTCCGCCCTCCACTCCCGCAGCCATCCCAGTGTATATAGACTCAGAGTCCCGGTCAGGTGTTGATTGTGTGGTCTTCGGGACTTTCCGAAAAATCTACTTTTCCGTCCCTCACCTCTAGATACTCCCATGTCTAACATTCTCTATATGTCCAAATCCCCAATTATAATTATTCTTTATACTGAATTTAGTGAATTTCTGTTATTACATACACATTTCAATGGGCTGAACGAAAGTTGTTATAATAGGATTTGATAACGATGATGAGATTTGAGTGTATAGATCTGTGTGTAAAACATTGTCATGTTCCAGAAGGTTCATGATATATTTCATTTCATTCAGTTCATATTTACTTTCTAGAATATAAAACTTTTTCATAGATGCTCTGAATAATTCATTATTCTTCTTCTGTGTGCATCCTCAAACTCCTGCCGACTTGAAACATCCAAATTCATCATGGCTTCTTAGTCAATTTTACCACATATGCGATGACACAGCCAAATCACACCATAACCCCCTTATTCACTTCTTATGACATACATACGAGGTAAACAGATTTGTTATTTAGTGTCCGCTTTTCTTGCATGGAAACAAATGGATGAAACAACTCAAAATTCTGGATGTACTGACATGCTGAATCGAAGGATATGGTTAACTCTTCCCAGAACAATCACCGATATATTGACAAAATAAAAAATCCATATTGGAACAATCACCGATATATTGGTTTTGATTTCCATCGATCATAAATCAATTAGTTATATTGAGTAGTTCAGTAAAACTAGTTTGTATGCTAATCTAAGTCTGTGTACACTTCTGCCACTTCCATTTTTGACACGTGTATTGTTAATATGAGAAAAATAATTCTTGTGTCTCAATATTCATTTTGTTTCATATAGTTTATTGTTTCTGATGTCATTCAGAAAAATGTACAAAACTTCAACATATATGAACATGAATTAATCAAATGAAGAAAATAAATTCATAAAATAAACACCATTGTATAGTCATGTGACATATTCTTTCCAGAACGTGGTCTTCTTTATGGATTCTCTGAACATGCAGAGATTCTGGGCAAGTTGACCTGCAGCAGCTACAGACATGTTTAAGCATCTGACATATCACTGCACCATCATCGTCTTGGGCACCCTCTTCTCCTGTTGCCGTTACCTCTGCCTTCAGCAATTAATCTTTCCATATTATATCTCTTTATATGACCAAAAAAAAAAATTTCTTGTTAGGGTGTTGTTAAGGAGCCAGCTCTCTTCTAAGTGTATTTGATTTTAACACTTCTTGATTTGTCTTTTTATCTGTCCTTGGTATACATAACATTCTTCCGGTGCATCTCATTTCGAAAGCAGCGATTCTCTTTGCTATTGTTGTACTTAATGTCCATGATTCACATCCATATATTGCCACTGGAAATACGCATGGCCTGATGATACCTAGTTTGGCTATGCTGCTGGTACCTTGCTAAAAAGATTTTTCATTGTGGCAAATTTTCAAGTTGTCATTGCAATTCTTTGCTTTATTTCTAGATCGTAATCTCTTGAGTTATTTATGTTTGTGTCGAAATACTCGAAACTTGTTACGTTCTCTGGTTCAACATTGTCAATTATTGTTTTTGGTTGCATTAAAATGTATCTGTTGTCATAATGTTTGTATTCTTCAGATTTAACGTCACTGTATTCTTGGATAGTAACATTTGCTTTATATGATGATCTTTTGTTAAGAGAATTAGTCGTCGACATATCTGATTTCTGGGATCTGCTGACCGCCGATGATTAGAGGTTGTAAGTCAGCATATGTCATGTGTTTTTTTACATTTCTCATTATATTTTTAGCATTTATGTTGAACATGTGCGGTAATAGTGTTCACATTTGTCTAACTCATTTCTGTACATTTAACCATTATGATATTATTCCGTCCACTTTTACTGCTGCCTCGTGTTCATGTTACAGCCTTAAGATTAAATATGTGAGATGTTTTTGAAATCCCATATTGTTCATAATTTTCCACAATTGGTGATGTAGTACACATTTCAACGCCTTGGTGCAATCGATGAAACATGCGTGTATGTCTGTGTTGAATTCCCTGCATTTTTCTATAATGATTCTCGTGTTGAAGATATATGAGCTCTGGCACCTCCACCAGTGCTAAAACATGTCTGTGCCTCATGAATTCCTTTTTCTATCTTATTTTACATTCTCTTCATTATGATATGTAGTAGTATTTTACTAGCTTGACTTATCCAAGCTATAGTTCTGTAGTTAGTGCATATACTAGTTTGACTTATCCAAGCTATAGTTCTGTAGTTAGTGCATATACTAGCTTGACTTATCCAAGCTATAGTTCTGTAGTTAGTGCATATACTAGCTTGACTTATCCAAGCTATATTTCTGTAGTTAGTGCATATACTAGCTTGACTTATCCAAGCTATAGTTCTGTAGTTAGTGCATATACTAGTTTGACTTATCCAAGCTATAGTTCAGTAGTTAGTGCATATACTAGCTTGACGTATCCAAGCTATAGTTCTGTAGTTAGTGCATATACTAGTTTGACTTATCCAAGCTATAGTTCTGTAGTTAGTGCATATACTAGTTTGACTTATCCAAGCTATAGTTCTGTAGTTAGTGCATATACTAGCTTGACGTATCCAAGCTATAGTTCTGTTGTTAGTGCATATAATAGCTTGACTTATCCAAGCTATATTTCTGTAGTTAGTGCATATACTAGCTTGACTTATCCAAGCTATATTTCTGTAGTTAGTGCATATACTAGCTTGACTTATCCAAGCTATATTTCTGTAGTTAGTGCATATACTAGCTTGACTTATCCAAGCTATATTTCTGTAGTTAGTGCATATACTAGCTTGACTTATCCAAGCTATATTTCTGTAGTTAGTGCATATACTAGCTTGACTTATCCAAGCTATATTTCTGTAGTTAGTGCATATACTAGCTTGACTTATCCAAGCTATATTTCTGTAGTTAGTGCATATACTAGCTTGACTTATCCAAGCTATATTTCTGTAGTTAGTGCATATACTAGCTTGACTTATCCAAGCTATATTTCTGTAGTTAGTGCATATACTAGCTTGACTTATCCAAGCTATATTTCTGTAGTTAGTGCATATACTAGCTTGACTTATCCAAGCTATATTTCTGTAGTTAGTGCATATACTAGCTTGACTTATCCAAGCTATATTTCTGTAGTTAGTGCATACTTCTAGATTGCCATTTTTGATATTAGGGATATAAACTGATTTTTTCCAATCCTGTGACGATATACCCGTTTTTCTTATCTCGCATCATAGGATGTGGTATATAAGAACACATTCTTCTCCGCCTGCCTGGATCATTTCTGTTGTTATCTCATCGGATCCTGGGGATTTGCCTTTTTAAAATTGTGAATTGAGTTCCTAGCCTCCTCCTGTATTGACTCTAGTTCATGATCTTGGTTGCTAAGTATGTTGATGTCTTCTGTGTTAGTATGTGTAGTTTCCGTGTACATTTCTTGACAATAATATTTCCATCTATGGAGAATATCCTTTTGTTTCCTTAAGGTATTACCTTTGTTATCTGTTATGACACGTAATGATGGATTGAAAACTTTGTTCTGTAATAGTTCTTGCATCAGAGAACATGTCTTTGCTTCTACCTTGTTCATGTAGTTCTTCGATTACTTTACAAGAGTTGGTTATATATTGTTGTTTATCCTGTATAACATGTTTTTATAATTGCTTTTGTGAGTTCTCTATATATTATCTTTACTTTTTGCGTCTACTTGACATGATTTCTTGTCTTCTACCAGCTTAATTTTTATATCCGAAATGTAGGCTTGATTTTTGGTAATAAAAAATGATGTACAGGCTATATAAATCAGCCTATAGGGTTGGTGGCGGTAAAAATCTTAATGTGGAAAAGTTCCACAGCTTTATTATTTCAATTTTTTGGCTTTTCCAATACTACACGTGACATGTCAGACACCAATATTCCAATCTCGTACAGAACATATATATATATGATTCAAAAACACGTCGATTTTCAAAAATTTGATCTAATTTTTTGTTCAACTTCTCAATCTCCGTCTGATGTTGTTCTCAATATTGTGATTTAAAAAAAATATTTAAACATAAATATATATTATGTTGTTAAGTTTGTAAACACATTTTCTTATCAGACAAATATTTAAATGAGAATTTATGATAGTTGCTAATAATGTAATTCGCGGTAAAGCTCTGCACACTAGTGGGGCAAAGGTCCTAATCGAAAATGTATGAGGAATCAGTATTGTAGATGTCAGGAGGAAATTGTCAATGCTGATTCAAAGCTGGGAGAGACCAATATATATGATTATAATAATCATCTAACGTTACAAGGACATAATTAGCTTTAAAAATGAAACTTACACATATGTTTATTCTATACTTTTTTCAGATTAAAGTTTCCAAGATTCAGTGCTTTATAATGTTCAAATAATGTAACTATGTAAAGATAAGCAATGAATCAATTATGTGGTAATTTTGTTAATTCGCCCTCGATTTTAGAACAGTTTGCATAATCGTGCGCCATCAGATGGAATCCACATCTGTGAACTCACATTCTATTTTCTACATGTAAATCTTATGCTGTTTTCAATAACTTCACTAATGTAAGATGGATAGATAAGATATACGTTGATGACAGTATGTTCTCCTGTAGTTAGGTCTAAATGACATAATTAAAAGGGAAAATATGGATCTTTGCCCCACCAACCGTACATAAAAACAGTATATAGTCAGTAAAAGAACAACGTAGGGCCTATATAAAATATGGACTTCTGTAGTCTAGTTGATAGTTATCTTATTTACCGTATCGTATTATCTTATCGTATACAATTGATCGAATCGCTGAGTCCAGAATATGTTTGTTATTTTACTTTTCTAGTTTGTGGAAACACAATAATTGGAAAAATAAAGGTGTTATTTTCACAGCGTTAGTCACTCCATATCTCTCCACGGACTGTTTGTATACAAGATGTCATACTAGGTTTACATGTTATGTTTGCATAAAACGTGCCATATCTTCTAGGAGATTGTCATAAATTACTTCATCAATTTTTCTATGTTACTATTACTATAACTGTTTTCCTAACTATTGCTACGTAGGGATATTTTGTCTGGAATATTTTGTCTGGGTATATTTTATCTAAGGATATTTTTGTCTTGGGGAAACTTTGACTGGTATTTTGTCCTGTATATTTTGTCTGGGAATATTTTGGCATGGAACCTATCAAATAGCACATATAAAAATAGCACATATATAGTAACAGCACATATATAAAAACAGCAAATATCTAACAACAGTGCATTTATATCTTATACAAATAGTACTGTACATTTCATTATGTATAACATTGTGAGACAAATGTGAAAATATGGCAACTTTTTAAAGATAACTAACATAGCTTGGGTGCTGCTAGAACAGACCTGGTTCAATTCCCGTCAGTTGTAAGAATAGTTTGGGTAACACATCTTCGTACAGAGAGATATGGAAAAGTATTTTGTAGATTAGCAGAGATTTCTATTTGCTGCAGTTATTATTTGTGATTATCATGGTTTGTGAGCTAGATTTTCATACACATTGCTGCTTTGACTGTAGAGATTTAGTACTTGGTACACAAGTCGGTACTGGGCCTGTTTGAGTAGAAAATTATAAATATATTGTCACAAAAATATTTATACAAAAGACATGGATTTTTATTTCTTTAAAATTTAATATTCTCAACACAGGTCAGAAACTTAAGGTAAATTCAGATGCATGAGTTTGGCAGCTGGATTATTCATTCTGAGAGCAATGACATCCTATCAAATGTATATATTGTCTAGAAAATCAGTAAAGAATAACACTTCTGGGCTGACCGCTATGACCTGAATGGTATTTGATACCAACATTCCAAAAATAAAATGCGGTGCATTAAATTATCTTTATTTACATTAACGGTTCACTTAAATATATTGTTGTTTCAATCTCCAGGAATTATAACGTTTATCTCTTACTTCTTGTGTACAATGAGAGGGGGGGGGGGCTGTCATATCTCCACAACTATATTTCATACACAGATGACTTCAACACAAAACTCTGTGAAATACTTCTGAGAACAAGTTTCATATTCAGGGGTTCTGTTTCTTATCTACATTTTCGCAACATCAAAGTCTACGGCACACCAAGCATTGTATTGTTGTGAGAACAAGTCTGCTACTCAGTGGGTAATAATTTGAGAACAATTCTCCTACCCAGAGTGGGTAAAGTTTTGGGAATAAGTCTCATACTCAGAGTGGGTAAAGTTTAGAGAACAAGTCTCCTACCCTAAGTGGGTAAAGTTGTGGGAACAAGTCTCATACCCCGAGTGGGTGAAGTTTTGAGAACAAGTCTCCTACCTTAAGTGGGTAAAGTGTTGGGATAAGTCTCCTACCTAAGTGGGTAAAGTTTTGGGATAAGTCTCCTACCCCGAGTTGGTAAAGTTTTGGGAACACGTCTCCTACTACGAGTGGGTAAAGTTTTGGGGTTCTTTGAGTTTTCTATATTTCTGTAACATGCAGAGTTAGAGTCATGGGCTCCAGTCGTGCATACTGTTCTGTCAGAGGTCAGCGCAACAATGCAACTCTGGACCATGGTCATTCACCATGGGATGTGGGAGCAGTCAGGCATGCATTTCCAAGTAATCCATAGAGGCTCTCCAATTATGTCAGATTAATATGTTTGCCTGATACTGTGCTCAAGGAACTGTCACACCCTGTATATTTTTGCTTTTCTCCAAACACCACGTGTCCCCTGTTTATAGCCAGGGCACTATGTACGCGTTAGAAGCTAGAATGATTATTAAGGATGGAGCTCATGTTCCTTCAGCACGATGTGCAGTTCTGGGTTTTCTGAACGTTGCATCACAAAGGAAAACATAATTGTATAGATGAACTGTTGTGGGGCTTAAATAAGAAGAAACTCTAACAATATTGACATGCCATCTACTGAGAGTGAACTGTGTTGGTCTGATAGGCTAATAGTGACACCTTCCCCGTGTGGATTTAGAGATGCACAATTACAAATTATGTTAAAATATTGATAGTGTAGTAGCTAAATCACATTTCAATTGATCAGACAACATTAATTTCTGCAGTTGGCAGTGGAGGTCAAATGTGGTTTTGAAGGACTGCAGAGGTTCGTTCACCCAGCCACCTGGAAATAGATACCATGGCGAACACTCATACATAGCAGACCAGCTAGCAAATACTGAAATTAACTACCAACAACAACAACAGATATAATATTGAGTATCATTTCCAAAAATAAATACCAGCAACAAAAGCTCAATGAACCCATAAACATTGCATGGAACTCAACTCACTCATACAGGGGACAAAATATGTTATCCACGGGTTTGTAAGAAAGGAACACTCAATCTTTTTTAGATTGAGAACAGGACACAATAGACTCAAAGAACACATGCAATAAAAGTTTGGAGCTGATGGCACCAAAATATGCCCCTGTGAACAATCACCAGAAAACAAAGTAAATATTTTACAGAACTGCTCCCTGTAGCACACAGCGAGCAAGAATATTACAGAACTGCTCCCTGTAGCACACAGCAAGCAAGAATATTACATCAATCTGCAATAGCTATGATAAACAAGCTCTATTGCCATATCTTGGTGCTGGTGACCACAGTTCAGTTCACCTAAGAAATCCATTTCAGCATCTGCCTTAAGTTGGAGAACAAGGAAGAAGCCCACAATCTGGGAACATCCAATGAATGGTGCCAGTATTTACGGCTTATATGGTCTGTGATGAAGACTGCATTAGTTATACTTCTTCTGGTCAACCATTGGCTAAGAAGGTGAACACTCATAAAAATAAAATTGCTATGAAACTGGTTAATAACCCAATAACCATCTTTGACTATTTTTACAAGAGTGTAGTTTGTCATCAATGAAAACAGAACAAATCCATCAGTGATCTGATCCACTTTTCAACATTTCTATGAGAGTGTAGTGGCTCACCATTCTAGTTTGTTGTTAACGTATCAATTCTTTTCGTCTTTTGTCTCCTGTTTTTCCCCATGTGGATAATGGTTGATAGTATTCACACTTGCTGTTACGTGTAAGGGTGAAAGCCTCAGTTGTCATTCCAAGGACAGATGTGTCACCTTGATTGCATTTAGTCCATGTTTGTTCAAGATGATCTTGAAGTTTTCTATCCACAATTTTCTTGGTCTACCTTTTGCATTATGCCAGGATATTCATTTTTTATGTGCTCTTACTAGTTTTTGGTTTAGGTTCATTCTTATAAGGTGACTCAGCCATTTTACTTGATGTCTTTCAAAATGTTCAATACATGATATTATACCAACTTTTCCCCCCAATTTCTTCATTTCTTATTTTATCTAGTTTAGTAACCATTGCAGCTTGTCATTTCTTATTGAAAAAATTCCCTCTGCTGCAAAGCTGTTGAAGACAATATTTGACATTGTTAGTAGAGTATTGGTATACAAATTGTAGATATTATCTGTCATTTGATTTCCATCTGTATCTTTGTGTGGAGAAGTAATGGTGAAAGTTGGCATGAAAAGTCCGTTTCGTATTACTATTATTTTTGTATCATTATTGGTTGTTCCTACCTTTATTCCAACCTTCTACGGTCCTGAGAACAATTGTTATTTAGTTATTTACACTTTGAAAACCTCTGAGAAACTCCTCAGTGCCAAAAAATAAATCAGTGTTTTATTAGTGAATGAAAAAAGGAGCAAAGAATAATGACACCATTACCTGTCATGCATGTCATAAGAGATAACTAAAGAAGTTCTGTGGCTATGTTGGCTTTACTGTCCCACAGAGGGTCAATGTGACAAAGAATCAATACTGAAGTTGGAAGTCGTGGACTGAAAGAGCTAGATAGCGCAGCTAAGCTGTAAACTGGCACAATTCATTTGGATTTTTGAGTTATACCTTGCCCATCTACAGAAGCATGAGAAGGAACACAGGGGAATAAAAATAAGAATAACAACATGGAACACATTTTCTGAGATTTGGTAAAGAAGATGACACAGAGAGAAATGACATGTAATTGTTACTTTAAGTATCAAAAGAAGCAAACTATTTGTCTTTGTAAGTGAAAAGAGAGTCCAAAGATGGTGCAGTACTGCAGTAGATACCATACTGCTGTGGTATACCAGGAAATGAAAAGGCAGATATGCTAGAAAAAGATGGAGCAACACAGCAACAAAAAGGCTAAGAAATCACCTACCAAGAAAAGAGGATCCCCATCAAAGTTATTAGTAAAGTCGACCCCCCCAAAATACAACTATGACTATCTCGCGGCAAGGTATCATCTTCCACTTCAGGACAGGACTCTGTAGACTAAATAGACACTTAAAAAGATTAAGGCTCATTCCGTAACGTCTGTGTCCATGTGGGCAGACAACACATATGGAGAACATGTCCTGCAAGTTTGAATTACACTAAAGCAGTTGAAAGTGGAACACTGGTCTACAGAGACAGACATCCACAGAAATGTGTATGGGAGAATGATAAACTTTCAAATACAGCGGTATTTAACCAGAAAACTGTACGTGCCATGTCGACATGTTCTACAGCTGTGAATGAGAAGACGAGGTGACCATGTTCTACAGCTGTGAATGAGAAGACGAGGTGACCATGTTCTACAGCTGTGAATGAGAAGACGAGGTGACCATGTTCTACAACTGTGAATGAGAAGACGAGGTGACCATGTTCTACAGCTGTGAATGAGAAGACGAGGTGACCATGTTCTACAGCTGTGAATGAGAAGACGAGGTGACCATGTTCTACAACTGTGAATGAGAAGACGAGGTGACATGTTCTACAACTGTGAATGAGAAGGCGAGGTGACATGTTCTACAACTGTGAATGAGAAGGCGAGGTGACCATGTTCTACAACTGTGAATGAGAAGACGAGGTGACCATGTTCTACAACTGTGAATGAGAAGGCGAGGTGACCATGTTCTACAACTGTGAATGAGAAGACGAGGTGACCATGTTCTACAACTGTGAATGAGAAGACGAAGTGACCATGTTCTACAACTGTGAATGAGAAGGCGAGGTGACCATGTTCTACAGCTGTGAATGAGAAGACGAGGTGACCATGTTCTACAGCTGTGAATGAGAAGACGAGGTGACCATGTTCTACAGCTGTGAATGAGAAGACGAGGTGACCATGTTCTACAGCTGTGAATGAGAAGACGAGGTGACCATGTTCTACAACTGTGAATGAGAAGACGAGGTGACCATGTTCTACAACTGTGAATGAGAAGGCGAGGTGACATGTTCTACAACTGTGAATGAGAAGGCGAGGTGACCATGTTCTACAACTGTGAATGAGAAGACGAGGTGACCATGTTCTACAACTGTGAATGAGAAGACGAGGTGACCATGTTCTACAACTGTGAATGAGAAGACGAGGTGACATGTTCTACAACTGTGAATGAGAAGGCGAGGTGACATGTTCTACAACTGTGAATGAGAAGGCGAGGTGACATGTTCTACAACTGTGAATGAGAAGACGAGGTGACATGTTCTACAACTGTGAATGAGAAGACGAGGTGACATGTTCTACAACTGTGAATGAGAAGGCGAGGTGACCATGTTCTACAACTGTGAATGAGAAGACGAGGTGACATGTTCTACAACTGTGAATGAGAAGGCGAGGTGACATGTTCTACAACTGTGAATGAGAAGGCGAGGTGACCATGTTCTACAACTGTGAATGAGAAGGCGAGGTGACCATGTTCTACAACTGTGAATGAGAAGGCGAGGTGACCATGTTCTACAACTGTGAATGAGAAGGCGAGGTGACATGTTCTACAACTGTGAATGAGAAGGCGAGGTGACCATGTTCTACAACTGTGAATGAAAAGACGAGGTGACATGTTCTACAACTGTGAATGAGAAGGCGAGGTGACATGTTCTACAACTGTGAATGAGAAGGCGAGGTGACCATGTTCTACAACTGTGAATGAGAAGGCGAGGTGACCATGTTCTACAACTGTGAATGAGAAGACGAGGTGACCATGTTCTACAACTGTGAATGAGAAGACGAGGTGACCATGTTCTACAACTGTGAATGAGAATGCGAGGTGACCATGTTCTACAACTGTGAATGAGAAGGCGAGGTGACCATGTTCTACAACTGTGAATGAGAAGACGAGGTGACCATGTTCTACAACTGTGAATGAGAAGGCGAGGTGACCATGTTCTACAACTGTGAATGAGAAGACGAGGTGACCATGTTCTACAACTGTGAATGAGAAGGCGAGGTGACCATGTTCTACAACTGTGAATGAGAAGGCGAGGTGACCATGTTCTACAACTGTGAATGAGAAGGCGAGGTGACCATGTTCTACAACTGTGAATGAGAAGACGAGGTGACCATGTTCTACAACTGTGAATGAGAAGGCGAGGTGACCATGTTCTACAACTGTGAATGAGAAGGCGAGGTGACCATGTTCTACAACTGTGAATGAGAAGGCGAGGTGACCATGTTCTACAACTGTGAATGAGAAGGCGAGGTGACCTTGTTCTACAACTGTGAATGAGAAGGCGAGGTGACCATGTTCTACAACTGTGAATGAGAAGGCGAGGTGACATGTTCTACAACTGTGAATGAGAAGGCGAGGTGACATGTTCTACAACTGTGAATGAGAAGGCGAGGTGACCATGTTCTACAACTGTGAATGAGAAGACGAGGTGACATGTTCTACAACTGTGAATGAGAAGACGAGGTGACCATGTTCTACAACTGTGAATGAGAAGGCGAGGTGACATGTTCTACAACTGTGAATGAGAAGGCGAGGTGACCATGTTCTACAACTGTGAATGAGAAGACGAGGTGACCATGTTCTACAACTGTGAATGTGAAGACGAGGTGACCATGTTCTACAACTGTGAATGAGAAGACGAGGTGACCATGTTCTACAACTGTGAATGTGAAGACGAGGTGACCATGTTCTACAACTGTGAATGTGAAGACGAGGTGACCATGTTCTACAACTGTGAATGAGAAGACGAAATGACAATGTTCTACAACTGTGAATGAGAAGACGAAATGACAATGTTCTACAACTGTGAATGAGAAGACGAAATGACAATGTTATAGAATGCTAATTAAAAAAACGATAAAAAATGTATAGGAAAACCACTATCTCACCAACGTTGGGATAACCTGAGGTCTGACAGCTTTTACAGCTCCAACAACTAGTGGTACTGCAGAGAAGCCATCATTGTCCATTCTGTCCAGCAAGATGGATAAGACACATACCAGACCACTGTAGTCAGCACCATTTCTAGAAATACAGACCAACACTTTTATCATGACACTATTGACTTGTGGAAATACAATTACTGTGAAGTATGGGGACATTATTAAAGGATCTCCTTCATGGATAATTACTGTCTGGGAATCGATCTCAGAGTTGATCCCTACTTTGGTACAAAGATGTATACAAATGACATAATCATGATGCAGGAATTGATACAAATCATGGGAACAGGATGTCATGGATCATGTTGCTTGGATGGAAAAGATTAGGAATGATATAAAAACAAAGACAATGTTGATAGCAGATAGTTCAATAGTTGCATGTCTCAAAAGACATACAACAGCACATGATAGTGCATGCATGAGATTCCGATTACTGTACATCATCGCAAAAGCCAACAAATTTATATCAGCTGTTAGAGTGATGTTATCGGCTGACATTAAACAATAACAGCTCATTATCTTAGATGGGTCTCTTCTCCCTGTCACTGAATAAGCAGGTCTCTCATCACCACCAGTAAAGCTCAGATTGAGACATTGGGGAGAATTCAGAACAAAGTGATGTGTATCATCTTTGGTTGCACTCTGTGTAACTATGAGGTTCCTCCATGACGTTCCCAGCATATATCACAGACTGCATATGTGTCATGCAAGTGCATACCTCAGAGTAATTCTGACATGGATCACCCACTAAAACTGAGCTCCCTCACGTGAAGGAGAGCAGGCTCAAGAGAGGATGAGATCATGTAATGTCAAAACAGATAATGTGTGTACACGATGGGTGGAATGATTGGAGAGGGCTAAAAAGTGGGTCTCACTGTAGAAAATCAATCTTATCTTTGTCACTGGATACATGTTGAGTCATAGTCTCAGTTTGACAACTAAGTTGGACGTGTGCCACGCAGTGGGTCTACCAACACTGCTTTATACTGCGTCATCCTAGACTGTCTATGCGAGACAAGCTCGACATCTTAACTCTTTCCACCGTTGGTACCTAAGAAACTTCATGTGAGTACGCTGACAGGATTGAGTACCAGTAACGGACATCCTTCAAAAGTCCCGTATGCAAAGCATCTATGGCCTGCTGACTAGGTCCCGACTCCGCTGGACTGGCCACATCATCGGTATGTCATACAAGCACCTTCCAACGAGATTATTCTTTGGGGAGCTGTGCGATAGTAAACATTCAAGCGTAGGGCAGAAAAAACGCTTCAAGGATCACATTAAAACTCTCTCGAGTATTTCAGCATCGATCCTAGCTCCAGAGAGACTACATCCGTTGGTACACCCAAATCACTGCTGGCACCACTAAATTTGAAGGAAAAAAAGAAAGAACACTGCAGGCAATTTACAAGTGACGGAAACGGAAGGACAAATCTGAAAACCTATCCTACTCTGGACCCACTGCACACTTTCATGCACTGCAATAGAGCTTTCCTGGCATGGATCGGACTCCATGAACTCATAAACGAAACTAAACAATCATAATTTTTCCGGGTAAAATACAAATAAGGTAGACAGGTTACTGAAGAAAACTGTCAATATAAAATAATAAAATATAAAAAATAACAATAAATCAAATAACAAATAACAATTGTCAACGTGTCGGTCCAATTGGGACCGTTATCAAGACAACAAAAACAGTTAAGAAAACAAAACCATAACGAATATAAACAGAATGGTTGGTAGACGGATTTCTCTCACCAGAAAATCATCGCCCAGTAACAGATCCAGTGTAACACAATTTTAATAAGTGCATATTGATGCGTTCAATATGTTTAAATTATGAAATACTAAAAAATGAAAGATGCAAAACTAAAGAAAGGGGGCACCAAATAGCATTACCAAGAACGGGGGGGGGGGGGGGTTTAGTGGGCGACGGGAGATAAAAGGGGAAATGATAGAGAAAGATAATACACGAAGGAGTGGCTGGAGGGGGGCGCTAGAAATAGATACAGGGAACATAGAAATGTGTAAAAAAGAAATCATTCTCTCAGCCATTATGCTTATATTCGTTATGGTTTTGTTTTATTAACTGTTTTTGTTGTCTTGATAAAGGTCCCAATTGGACCGAAACGTTGACAATTGTTCTTTCTTTTATTATTATATTCCATATTTTATTATTTTATATTGACAGTTTTATTCAGTAACCTGTCTACCTTATTTGTATTTATCTCTTATTTGTCTTGTTACTGCTGCACTTCCATTTTGTCAGACATCCTCCGATATTTGAGTTATTTATAATTTTGTTTCCTTTTCTACTTGTTCATCAAATTTATTATTTTTAATGCCGTGCTCATCTTTGTTTGCGATGGAGGAACAACATCATCATTTTGTACCATCAATATTGACTTATAGAAGCATGACTAAAATATATAGAAGTTACTTACATTTAAAAAAAGGATTATGCATGGACATTAATTGAGTGAGCAGGAGACTGCAATACAATTGTCCACCATGAGTCAATGGCAAATGAATATTACACACAAATATAAATTGGTTAAATAGCAGTTTTATGAAAAATAATACACAGAAGTGATGATTTGACCAAAAGGTCTTTATCATTTAAGTAACACATTTTGTTATATTGATAAATACCTATTAGTTGAAAAGTTGATTCTGTGTATTGCTCCGCGTATAACTGATATTTAACTATATTGTGTATTGCTCCACGTATAACTGATATTTAACTATATTGTATAATGTATTCTACTATTCACCTACTACTACTATATATTATAAGAACCATTAATTGTTACAGTGTCTAGTTAGCTACAAGTGCTCATACAGTTTGGTTGTATTTCTAAATCTATTTGCTAAACTCTATGTTGCTTGTCAGCGGCAGGGGTAGAAGAGTTTTATTGAGACAGGTCTCATGTATGTTGTGGAATGTGTTGCCTCTTTTATTGCGGTGGTCCACCGTTTTTGTGGTCGAACTCTAGGTCTGCATTCACTGTATGCATGTAGCATAGTTTGCTGTGGTACTCTGATGGTAGTCTGCTGATGTGTGCAAAGCATTTGATCTGTTGTCTTTTAATATGTTCCAAGATTGGATTGGTGCTCATCTTTGTCTAGTGTTCTTATTTCTCACTCTGTCTTGTAGCGATATTTCTATGATTCTGCGTACGCATGCCATTTCAACTGTCACAAGTTTTAAAATTGTCTTGTGGTGTGGTTGTCCATGTTTGGCATTGGTAGTATAACGTTGGCATAAAACTCGTTTTGAATATTGTTACTTTGGTGATTAAATCGACATGTTTGCTTCTGAAGATCGGTATCATTTGCCCTAAGGCCTGATATGCTTTACAACATCTATTGTGTATTTCTTTGCTGTTCTGGCCGTCTGTTGTTATATTGCATCATGTGAATTCTGTCACTTGTTTAAGTCTGTTTGTTTCCAATATATATGTTTTCGTGTTTCTTTCTGTTCTTCTTATATTTATTACATCGATATTTTCTATATTTATCTTCATGTGAAAAGTTTGGCATGTTTGATGTAATCTAACTCTCCATTTTACTACCAGCCATTGTGTTCTCACTGACGGTTTACTAATCATGTCTCTGTGTTGTATCAGGAATTTCACATTGCTACACTGCGATCTCTAGCTAATACATACAGAAAGAAACCACATATTCCATGCGAATAGTCCTGAAACATTGAACTGGACTTGCATTTCTAAATATAATTAGTAAACAATGGGTAAACACTTGAAGAAGTGAAAACTTTCAAATACCTAGAATCCTGCAAGTTGGTTAAACTTCTAATAAGTCATAACTAGGAGCATGTACTATTGTTACTGGTTTTAACTAATAACTAACAAACAAGACAACTAATCTACAACAAAAAAAAGAAATAACAGACAACAAAACAATAAGAACTACTTCCACATTATGTTCCAAGGTGGACTTTTTTCAAGAAACAAACACAAACAAAATCTTTCCTTTCTTTTCTGCTATTTCGTGTTTTACATGAGTTTTAATATTTGTAATTTATTAGTTACACCAGTAAGAATAGTACCTGATGCTAGTTATTGATTCATGGTATTGTTATTGCGGCACTCTCCACCGTGTTAGATATCAACTGATAACCTGGCTATTGATAAACTTCGAATGCATGTTTGTTGCTGATTAAATTGTTACCTGCACATATACACTGTTCTGCCATCACCACCTGGGTTCAGTTTCCTAATTTGTGCAACGAGAGAAGAAATGTTTTGTGGTTCAAGGTCTGTGGTCAAGCACTTCAGGTGTGTCAGAATGTGTTCTTCCTTTAACTGGAAGTTAGAAAAACAGCACTTGTCAGGTAACTTAAAGGAGTAATAAACAAGGAAATACAAGCACACATGCATACATGTTGGTGGTCAGAAAGGGGATAAAATGTAGAACAAGTATTTATCTTCCTTGATTCTTGATTAGAAACTGGCGTCACAGCACGTGGAGCATTCCCATAAATGCTCCGCACTCTGTTCCAGCAGAAATTCTAATGCTGCCAAACAGACGTCGACATCAGGACACAACTCTGGCCCTTGCGACTGGTTTTATTGTTGTTCTGCTTAACCACGGCATGCCCGTAACTAGTTCAAGCACAACGTCGGCCTGTCGGAACAACATGGTAACTGTTATCGAAGGTTACGACTACGGGATTGTATAGATGATGTGCCATGAAGCTTCTATAAGAAGATAACCTCAATATAAAGGCATGCCATCTACTAAGGTTTTCTGTTGAATAGTTGGTTTGTCTAGTGAGCCATTGGCAAGACTCACAGACGCAACCGCATGCACGATTTATCTTCCTTGCATATCAAAAGTGACACCCCTATCACTATCACTGTTGTACAAAACACAGCTCATCTGAAGGAAGTATCACAAGACACTACCTATTAATGAAGTAATATTTAATGAAGTAATAAAACTGCCAGCACAAGATGCATGGGAATTGAAATAGTGTGCTTGCGCTACACAGTTAAATCTATGCAAATGTATAATCAATATGCTATCAACGTTAAATGGTCAAATAATGTCATTCAAGAGTGATTTCACAACACAGAGGGACTAAACAACAACAACTGTCCAGTCTCACTGTTCACAGAACAGTAATCTGTCTCACAGGAGTTTCTATACAAACAAAATTCAGGGAAACAAACAACCCACACTATACATAACCAATAGTGAACAAACAATCCACACTATACATGGCCAATGTTGAACAAACAACCCACACTATTCATAACCAATAGTGAACAAACAATTCACTCTATCAGTCAGTTTCTCTTTTGCCAAGTATGTCACATAGGGCGGATGTCATAGTTCTCCATGCCTGTCGGTCAGTTTCCAAGGATTGCAGGTCTTGTGCAATTATGCCTGTTGATTTTAATTCATTCATAACAGTTCTTCTGAGCGTAAATTTCGCTTTATGTGTGTTTATTTGAAGGCATATCTGTTGCGCGAAAAATTTGAGTCTTTCAGTTTTTTCTTGGAGATTTTGGTGTGTTGAAGTCAGTAGAGCAATATTATCTTCGAAGGTTAGATCTTCCAGTGTCTTGTTGTTTACCCATTTGATTCCAAGTTGTTGTTTTTCATATTCAATCTATACATGACTAATATTGGACTGGATGCATAGTTAATCAACACAGAGAACAACATTTGAGTGCTAAGATTGTACTCTAAAATAAATCTCATTAGTGTGTGAATATTCTTTATTTTTATTAAAATCACATTACATAGATATGCAGATGCTTTGCTGAGGACCTATGCTCTACAGGGAGCTGAATGGTGTCTAGAAAGATATTGCTGGATCTCAGTTGGATCAGGTCCAGGTGGTTTGTGGTCCACAAATGGTGCAACTTTTCCTCACATTAAACAGAATTCAGTGACACTCATGACTCACATCGCAGAAACAAGTCTGTAAGATGCTGTAACTTCTGAGAGCCTCAGACACGATGCTGGAAAACACAAATGTGCTAGAAGGAAGGCATGAGCCTTGCTCAATATCCCACAGACTCCTTCCACACAGCGAGTGTTGTAAAAAAATGTAGGCATGTATAGGACTCTTTAGTCACAGCCGGATACACCCCAGCCATCATCATCTTCATCATCATCGCAGTTGAGTTGGATGGTTATCGTCGACTCCGACAGACACATAAGAAAAACAGATAGATAATATATGCACTAATACTAAAAAAATATAAATTATTATTGTCATTACTATGCATAGACAGAAGAAAGTAGTCAGCCTTTTCTTAATTTTTCTTAATGCATCTGTCCTGTAAAATAAGACAAAAGGAAAAAATAACAAATACTTACAGCAGCTGATGTTGATTGTTTTGTCTTTGTATATTCAGTTTCTGCAGTGACTGTGACTTTTCTCTGCTGCCATAACCTGTGCGTGGAGACTGTCTGTGTTTCTACTTCAAACATCGAGAATACAACTGCCTGGTTATCACTTGAAGGTAGGTACTCTCCAACCGTCTGCAAGAAATGATCACTAGTTTAGTAATTGTATCATATTTTGATAAGGGGTTTAATATTGTGCAATACCAGTTGCCAAAGAATAAAAGATGATAGTTGACAGGCTTAAACAGAAGAGTACCTAGTCCTATTTTCTTGAAGATATACGACATGCCACATGATCATGAACTACTAAAAATCTGGAGTTGTATTGAAAAAGTAATCAAATAATCGCTGTTTCAGATTGAGCCTTGATGTTTATTAATGTATTCTCTGGAAGTTGTGGAAGTTTGTTATTTGGTAAAATGCGTATAATTTCTGATAGATTGTCAATTATTTTTTTCTCTTCTGTTTGTCAGGTAGTGGCCAAAATACTTTCAGCTTTAGTAGATGTTTTATTCCTCATAATTCATTTGGGCAGGGCTACATTGTCAGAGCTCTATAAAAGCCGCAGAATAGTATTTGATTAAGTGTGATATCTTGAGCACGGCCACAGGTAATATATGCATGTCTAGGATGTGTTTGGGAGAATTTAGTATTAAGTGTGACACAGGCATGACTGGGAATCTGAGGGGCAGAATTGAGGAATATATTTAACCAGTGAGTCACAGGAACAATCATCAAGCATGCATTTAAATATGTTCTGGAAGACACTGGGTACCTATGTGTTTGCATTGAATGTGAATAACATTGGTTTATAATCTTTATTCTTCAGTCGGCCATCAGTTTACAACACCAGAACGTCTATGAACTCTGTGACTCCTTTTAGGCTATTCTTGGAGCCTCTCAGGTTTAGAAGTGACTCTACATCAGTTTGCCAGTTTAAAAAAAATGTATTTACAGTTAACAGTTAAGATAATAATTGGAATATGAACTTCAAAACTAGCAAACATAGAAGATCCTTGGTGTTACACCAACTGTGAAGTTAAACTAGAACACGAGTACTGCGAGGATGGAGGGTGGGAGACGAGAAGTACAGAGCCATAACATCAAGAAATGGTTTGGGTGTGATTTTTTTAAAGTTCTCTCAATGGCTGAGGATAGACATGTGTGGAAAGCTTTTCGTGCTGCTGTATCAAGCGTAACACCTTACGATCATAACAGGTTATGATTCTCATTGTTATTATTATTATACCCAGGGAAACATGTCAAACTATTTGAGAAACGCTGAACTATATTATTTTTTATTAAAAATATGCGAATGTCTTCAT
Organism: Meghimatium bilineatum; assembly: GCA_034231615.1. Lineage (NCBI taxonomy): Eukaryota > Metazoa > Mollusca > Gastropoda > Stylommatophora > Philomycidae > Meghimatium > Meghimatium bilineatum. The sequence goes on from CM067306.1 coordinate 7,116,429, forward strand.
TTTTTAAACTCTTGCCTCAACAAGTAACCATTACCTGATCTGTAGCCTTGAGATCATCCTCAAATGAAACAATTAAGGACACCTTGTACTGGGTGACCAGACGCCAGAAGTCAATGACCGTTGTTGGAAGTGGAAGCTGTGTTAAAATTTGTTGATTCTGTTTCCTGAAACTCTGTTGGAAATACAAATTTTAAATTTCAATAGCGTTAAAAAGACGCTTATTAGTACTCATCAGGGGTGCAAAAGGATATATATTTCTCTCGTGCAATCCCAGGGTTATTGGATAACCAAGATCCTAAAAGCACCTCCTTATGGTGCACCCTGAAAACAGTGTTCCAAAGCTCATGAAATACAATTTGGCTAATACATTATAGATTGGTCTGTTTAGACAGATATGCAATATGAACATTTGCACAAAATAAATAATATCTCTGAGTAGAACACTGGCTCTCACAGTCAAAACACTGTCTGTGGCAGAGTTAAAGACAATATCTGGCCTAGAGTGACGAGCCATTATGTTCAAAATCTCCTTAAGGCAAGAGATAGTATCCAAACAAGTAATCATGTGTCTATTAAGGTCATACAAGAAGACTGAACATCACTAAAAGGAAGCGCCACATGCAAGAATAAGTGAGAATATTATAACCATAATCACAGCAATGTTCATGCTTGTGAACAAACTTTCAGCTACTTCTAGTAACCGGTTATGTGGTCAGGTGCAGACAGGATACCATATCAATTTAGTACGATGCAAATTTGGGTATAAGCGTAAACGTAGACGATATGGATGAAGCAAACCTCGGCTAAGATGACAAACCAGCCATAGAATAACTTTAATGTTTGTGCAATAACCTATCCTAAAATATGCTCACAGCCAAAAAAAAGTGTTAGTGCCCAAGGACTCATGGGGCAATGGCATCTAATTACACAAGACAAGTGGAGCTGACACAGTGGAACACCTTGTATGAGAATGATGTAATTGACCCACGTCTAAATCCATGCTGGTCTCCACCCAGTGGACATGTTTTGGCCCGTCAAGTCCAAGGGCATAGTGGATGATAAACCGTCATGGTTTAGAGTAGACACTCACTTGTTTTGCATTGGCGACAGATATAAAGGCTGTCACACGCCAGAGATGCTCACGTGAACTAACAGCATATCAAAATTGGATGTGCTGGGGTGGAATGCAAGAAAATAATTCAGCTTCGCTATGAAACTGTCACCACAATTTACTTCACGTTCTCCAGCAGAAAACACATGAACGTTCATCTTGATTATCAAAGAGTGAACATAGAAGAAGTAATCATAATTCGAGTTGTTCGACTTGTAATATTTGTTTTGTCCACTCTTAGTGGGGCACAAACATCATTAGAGTAGTCTCTTATTGGGACATAACTATCATTGGTGTATCTTCCTATTGGCATATTGTGTAAAAAACAATATCATTGGTGTAACCTATTATTGAGACAGAAACATCATTGGTGTAACCTATTATTGAGACAGAAACATCATTGGTGTAACCTATTATTGGGACATAAACATCATTGGTGTAACCTATTATTGAGACAGAAACATCATTGGTGTAACCTATTATTGAGACAGAAATATCATTGGTGTGACCTATTATTGAGACAGAACTTGTGGTGTATCCTATTAGATAGAAACAAACAGCTTTAACTGAATCTCTTTATGACAAAAATAGCAAAAGGTAATAACACCTATTAAAAAAAAAATACATCCCTGGTGCAGTCTCCTTCTGAAAAAATGTCCACTGATTTACTCTCTTAGTGGTACAAAAACAGCATTAATGTAATCTTTTATATATCAAATGATATGTTCTTTCTAGAACGATGTCTTGGTCTTGGATACTCTAAACGTCTCTCTGTCCCGGGCAAGCAGACCTGCATTGGCCATAGACATGCCCATACATTCTTCGATTTAACTGTTCCATCATTTTCTTGGTGGTTCCTCTTCTTCGCTAACCTGGCACTGTGCCCTCTAGAATCGGCCTCTCCATACCATTATGTCGATGTAAGTGTCCAACATACTGTAGCTTCCTTCTTATGATAGTATTTAACACAATAAAATGCCTTGGTGTAATCTATGAAACACATATGCATGTCTAAGCTGTATTCTCAATTATGTTAGTCATGTTGAATATATAGTCTCTTGTTCCTCTTCCTGCTTGAAATCCGGCTTGAACTTCATGAATTTCTGTTTCTACTTTCTGTTCTCTTAATTGTACTTTCTTAACAGTACAAAACAGCACTGATGCAATCTCCTTGGGATAAATTATACATTGAGTTTCTTTCTTATCGGTACAAAACAGCACTGATGCAATATCCTTGGGATAAATTATACATTGAGTTGCTTTCTTATCGGTACAAAACAGCACTGATGCAATTTCCTTGAGATAAAATGTACATTGAGTTACTTTCTAGCAGGTACACGAACAGCAGTGATTTAATCTCTTATTGGTACAAAATAATAAGTGATTTATTCTCTTACCGGTACAAAAACAGCATTGATGTAATCTCCTAGATAGTCTGTCTCACACTGTAAAACTGGCACATACAATGTATCTGAGGTAATACAACATATAATAATTGAGTTCAAATCTACCTTTAATTTGTTTTGCATTATAATATCATCTACCTGGCATAGAGGTTAAACTATTTACCTTATGTTCAAGAGATCTGGTTTCAATACCGGGCAATAAAGTTTTGTTTTAAAGTGAATTTTTTCCGAGATCCCTGGTAGGTATCACTAGAACCTACAGATTTATGACATATGAGTGGTACTCTGTGAAAGGAACGTGCAGCCTCATCGAAAGGGACATAGTACATATAGGGAAACATGAGCACAAAAATGTCAATTATTCTACACCTGTATGCCCAATTCCAGAACGTCTTTAAGCAGGATGTAGTCTAGAATACATCAGGTTCGAAACCAGTCTGGACAGAAAATAAATCCGGGTTCTGAATTCTCACCTAACACATCTCCTCCAGTTGATCCAGCTGTAATTGTGTACCTGATGCATGAATTAAGGAATGGTAAACACAGAAATGAAGGGAACTAGTTATACAATCTAATAGTGACTGCAGCTTAGTATGTGAGGTGTTATCTGTATCCCGATGGCAGGTTGCTGTCATGGGACCTACATTTACCTTTAACGCTGTAGTAGAATTACAGCCCCACAGTTTCCAACGCATCAATCTTCTTGATTACATTCAAAGTATCAGCATGGGCAATTGAACTAACACTGGTTACTGTCGTCAAACTAGAAATTATGTCTGCTCTTTTGCTTCCCCGAAGACCCATGTACCCAGATAAGGAAAGTAAGGTACCTTGGAAGCGTGGTGTTACAACAAAACATGCAGCATAAAGAGATGAAGAGTAATCAATCAACACAGAAGACGAACAATCAGCTACTGTATGCAGGAAGGACATAATGAATATCAGATACGTCTTCAATAATTGTGTGGGATTGGGAGGGGGGGGGTAGGGAAAGAATGAGGTAGAGATACCCACCCTTTGTATAAATTCTTAACATTAAAAGTCACATACTCATTTCTTAAGCGTGAGGTGCGGATAATTCTCCCCCCCCCTCAATCTACGGATTTGGATCAGAGTAATCATGGACATGTCCAGAGTAGCATGATGATTATCTACTGACTAACTTAAATTCTAACCAAAAGTGTCAGAGAATATCCGACAAGTGGAGAATACTGCAGTAACAAAAACTGATAACTGATATGAACTGATAACACGAAAGATCATGTTATTATTATTATACCTAGTGTTATCACATATACCAACTATTATATTAACTATATATCAACTATACTATTAACTATATATCAACTATACTTTTAATTATATATCAACTATACTTTTAACTGAATATAAACTATACCATTAACTATTGGCTATATAAACTATACTATTAACTATATATCAACTGTGATATTAACTATATATCAACTATATGGCTTATATCAACTATCATACCTTGTACAAGTAGATATTACAAACAATGATTCACTCACGTGGTACGATGTTACTCAACCGATTCTTATATCTGTTCTTGGACTGTAGACTATTACTATAAATATTGGTAGCATCTTCAGCAGACTCATCTTTATCTTTGTCACTGTCATCATCATTCTTTATGTTACAGATGATCTGATCAGTAGAAAATGCATGCTTAGATCTATCGGATTTGATTAACAGAATTTGCTTGCTAGTTTCCTAAGCTTTCTGAAATGTGTCTGTATGTGAAACATTTGTCTGTATGTGACACATTTGTCTGAAATGTGTCTGTATGTGAAACATTTGTCTGAAATGTGTCTGTATGTGAAACATTTGTCTGAAATGTGTCTGTATGTGAAACATTTGTCTGTATGTGAAACATTTGTCTGAAATGTGTCTGTATGTGAAACATTTGTCTGAAATGTGTCTGTATGTGAAACATTTGTCTGTATGTGAAACATTTGTCTGTATGTGAAACATTTGTCTGAAATGTGTCTGTATGTGAAACATTTGTCTGAAATGTGTCTGTATGTGAAACATTTGTCTGAAATGTGTCTGTATGTGAAACATTTGTCTGAAATGTGTCTGTATGTGAAACATTTGTCTGTATGTGAAACATTTGTCTGAAATGTGTCTGTATGTGAAACATTTGTCTGAAATGTGTCTGTATATGAAACATTTGTCTAAAATGTGTCTGTATGTGAAACAGTTGTCTGACATTTGTCAGTATGTGAAACATTTGTCTGAAATGTAATTAAACATTATTTAATTTTTACTGATAAAATATTTTCTGATGAAAATTATGTATGGGTCACGTGGTCCCTCTTGACAACATACTTCATATGTCCCCTCCTGACAACATACTCCATATGTCCCCTCCTGACAACATACTCCATATGTCCCCTCCTGACAACATACTTCATATGTCCCCTCTTGACAACATACTTCATATGTCCCCTCCTGACAACATACTCCATATGTACCCTCCTGACAACATACTTCATATGTCCCCTCCTGACAACATACTTCATATGTCCCCTCCTGACAACATACTTCATATGTCCCCTCTTGACAACATACTTCATATGTACCCTCCTGACAACATTCTTCATATGTCCCCTCTTGACAACATACTTCATATGTACCCTCCTGACAACATACTTCATATGTCCCCTCTTGACAACATACTTCATATGTACCCTCCTGACAACATACTTCATATGTCCCCTCTTGACAACATACTTCATATGTACCCTCCTGACAACATACTTCATATGTCCCCTCTTGACAACATACTTCATATGTCCCCTCTTGACAACATACTTCATATGTCCCCTCCTGACAACATACTTCATATGTCCCCTCTTGACAACATACTTCATATGTACCCTCCTGACAACATACTTCATATGTCCCCTCTTGACAACATACTTCATATGTACCCTCCTGACAACATACTTCATATGTCCCCTCTTGACAACATACTTCATATGTCCCCTCTTGACAACATACTTCATATGTCCCCTCCTGACAACATACTTCATATGTCCCCTCTTGACAACATACTTCATATGTCCCCTCTTGACAACATACTTCATATGTCCCCTCCTGACAACATACTTCATATGTACCCTCTAGACAACATACTTCATATGTCCCCTCTAGACAACATACTTCATATGTCCCCTCTTGACAACATACTTCATATGTACCCTCCTGACAACATACTTCATATGTCCCCTCTTGACAACATACTTCATATGTCCCCTCTTGACAACATACTTCATATGTCCCCTTCTGATAACATACTCCATATATCCCCTCCTGACATCATACTTCATATGTTTATGTATACACATTATAAAGCGTGTTATTTATTTGGATAATATCAGAACACAGTCTTCTTTATGAATCTCATGTTCCCTGACATTAGCGAATGGACAGGCAATGATGATTGTGGATACACTTTTTGAAAATGTGTAATAAACACCACTGAATAAATTGAATGTGTCGGGCTATTGGTGCAAAATAAAACCGTGACTTAACGCACCTTTGCTCACTATACTAAATACTGTTAGAAATCTAGTAGGGTCATTGTTCCGTTATGACAAATTCAGCGGGAGTTTGAGAACACACACTAAACAAATTAGTGCCATAATTTTCTTTTACTATTATGTATCCATTCAGTTGAAAAAAAAAGGTTTGTTTCTAAGTAGAAAGCAAAGAAGCGACCCATACCTTGAATTCACGCTCCATGTTAGTCAGCCCTGTTCTTCTTCTTCTTCTTCAGCATTTCAGCCAAGAAGAGTGAAGGAATGTGTGCTAGTTTCACAGCAGTGCTGCGTTATTTTGCACCTTTCAGCCAAGCATATCCAATATCAGTATCACTTTAATTTGGGTGGGTCATCCTCGCCTGTGACAGCCCTTCTGTCTGCCACCAGGCAACGGATATGCACCGACTCTATGCCGTAATGTTTTATTACCAACTGTACTCTTCGAATTTACAAACCAAAACATGTCCATTGGTAGCAGTCTTCAATGAGGCTTTAATATGGGATTTAGGTTGGGTCAACTACGTCTAACTCAGTTAGCCCTGAATCTGATGTCTTGTTTAAGTAACAAGCAAAGAAGAGAGCCCTACCTTGAATTCACTCTCCATGTTAGTAAGCCCTGATTCTGATACCTTGTTTAGGTAATCTATTCTGGGCTGCATGTCATGTGAAGTCACGGTCGTCCCTATACACAACATGGCTACCTGTGCTGCTCTGTGTAAGAACTCATACTGAGTCTTATAGTGCGAAAATAGTATATAATATTTGAACTTCAAGTCTATGGGTAAATTTAATAAAAAGCATCCATGAACACAATATAACACAATATAACACAATATATCACAATATATCACAATATATCACAAAGTTGAACTAGTGTAAAGAAATCGAACAGAAGTTGGGAATACAAATAAATGCAAAGGTTAGGTCTTTTTGTAATATTTTATTTATCCTAAACAAAATATTAGAAATGCCTACGTTCTTTGTTTTTGTGAGATTTTTGACAACCTATTTTAGAAAAACTATTTAACGTTTTAATACGATAATCAATAATAGGCCCTATATGAGACTGATGTAACAATAGAACGTATGTGGAACACAAGATCAGCCTATAGTCTGACTGTACGATCAATGTAAAACTAATCGAACTTGTGTTCTATGTAAGTAATATAGTTCAATGTTTTAACTATTCTTTTGGCTTGCTTCCTAGTGACTTTATTTGGGTATGGGGGAGGGAGTGGAGTGACAAGGAAGGGGTTTGAACTCCCAAATGTGTCACTTTTCAGAGGCAGACTCTGAACAGGCCTACTGAAGAAAGACTGTGAAAATTGTGATGCTTATTCCAACAACAAAATTCATTCATTTTCCTTTAACGCTGAAGTTAGCGCATAGGGCGGAGGTCAGATCTCTCCAATTATGTCTGTTCAAAGCTATTCTGTGCAGTTCTTGAATAGTATGTATATTGATTGTTTTACTTTCTCTAAGTATTGTTCTTCTGAGTGTTTCTCTTGGTCTACCTCTGGCTCTTTTGCCTATATGTATCCATTCACGAGATTGGTGGTGTATTCTGTTGATGTCTGTGCGTAGGACATGCCCGATGTAGGACCAACGGCATTTTCTGATAACATCTGTGATGAAATTTTGATGTGTTTCTTCTCTGATTTAAAATAAAGATGTATGACCTATATTACATAGGACAATAGGAATATAGTAAGTAATATTATAGTAAGTAGGCATACATTAAGTAGGCATACAGTAAGTAGGCATACAGTAAGTAGGCATACAGTAAGTAGGCATACAGTAAGTAGGCATACAGTAAGTAGGCATATAAGCCTAGTACGTAAGCATATGGCCTATAGTAAGTAGGCCTGTACACATTTAAATTGGAAGTAACAGAGAACTACATATGTAGGGCCTATAGAAGGGAAGAATGTGAGCAAAGACACAGAGTGATATAACAAATACCCTTGTATTAAAGCGAGCAACAGTATTACAACATGGACAGAAATGAACCAACAGCACAATGCAGGGCAGTTACAGAGTAAACAGATTTGCATTTAAAACAAAAGATAAATTAAGTAAGCACTGTGGTAGATAGAACACAATAAGTAAATAATTGCATGTAGAAGCTAAGTTATTGTTTATATCTACATTAATGCCTAATTAAATACTATCCCAGACTTAAATGTCTTCTTACTTTACAAATGGCTGCAATAGGGATACATGAAATAACTTACACTTGTCTGCACCATGTTAATTCTGTCATGTCTAAGTTTTTGAACTGTGGTAAAGATGTCCAAGTATCCTTTATCTTCTGCTTGTCTCATGACATTTCGTAAAGCAATAAAAGTTCCAGTACGTCCCACACCAGCACTGCAGAAATATCAGATACCTTTTGTAAAGTCAACGTATTTTAATATTAATTGATTGGAATTAGTTAACCTTACCATCATAACAGGTGGTCAGTCTATGTACTGAGACCTTACCATCACAACAGGTGGTCAGTCTATGGACTGAGACTTTACCATCACAACAGGTGGTCAGTCTATGGACTGAGACGTTACCATCACAACAGGTGGTCAGTCTATGGACTAATTAGACATAATCACTGCTCTTCCTGAGGATCAGCATATGAACACATCAGATATATGCACTGCTCTATATGAATTCGAATTATCAGAAGATTATGAGATACAGGAGTCAGTATCTCATGAACTGATAGTGAGGTTAGATATTTCCCATAGAGAACACCTAACAATTGGTAGTGGGGATAGACATCGCCCATAGAGAACACCTAACAAATATTACAAAAAGAACACTGTCACAAGAAAGATCTAAAGTTATATAGACAGCATCAGACTGTCACGAAAAATAGCTAAACTTAGATGGAAGGATAACATTGCTGTCACAAGGAAGATCTGAAGTCTGCTAGAAGGGCACCATTAGATTATCAAAAGAAAGATCTGAAGCTAAATGTAAGGACACCACTAGACTAATGATAAAATACTGAGGATTGGAGCCAAATAGGAAAGAAAATGGTTGAGGATATTGACTGATGTTTTCCATTCATCAAGAACAGTTGAGAGGATTGTCTGATGTTTTCTCCTAATCAACAACGATTGAAAAGATTGTCTGATGTTGTTATCTTCATGTACAATAATTAAGTTCTGGAGTGTCAAAACAGAGGACAGATTTTACTCATCACAGATAATTTTAAAAATCAATGCATTATCTTCCATGAGACAAAATACAAATATATAATTGATGAATCCACTCAATGAGTTCTGACTATGATGCTTTTATTTTTCATATTGCACACTCACTTCTAAAACTATTTGGTAAACAAACACGTTGACAGACCTGCAATGGACGATAATTGGTTTGTTGGTAGGATACAAAGCTACCCTCTGTTCAAAGTCTACCAGACCCCAAGGAGTCAGAGGTACATCTAGATCAGGCCATGCAGTGAAATGAAAATGCGTTACTAAATGATTTGGTTTTCCTTCCTGCAAATATCAAAGTAATTGTAGTGAATAAGTATATATGTGTGTTACAAACACTTACTACTACTACAAATAGTATACAGACATTTATAATAAAAATATGATACAAACATTTATAATAAAATTAATAAGGAACAAAACATTTGACGTTTCGATATATGATCTTCATCTAAACATATAAAAGTAAGAAAACACATAAACATGCAGAAAAATAATTTTTAAACAAATGAAAATGCAGGGCATGACGGTCTATCAAATGGCGGAAGGATCATGCAAATATCAGTTAATTCTCCATACTTTAATAAAAAATACGTTGAACAATATACTAGTTGAATACAATTGCAAGACGCGCCGAAGTACCTGATCTTTGCTCAGAAAAACTGATTGACCAGGCATGACAATTAATGTGGCTCTTCCAACTTTGACCTGCCCACTGCCACATGCAAATTTTCTTGAACAATGGCCGTGTGTATATTTCTTATCATGCACACCGAGCTGCAGGGAATGCAACCATGAGTTGCATTCTGTATGACCATCCAGTTTAATGTCACTGTCCTTATCTACATAGTCATAATGGTTCACTCTTTTTGTCTTTCCTACATACAGATCTATGAAGGTATGCACACTTCTAACATCCGAAACATCGATATATATAGTCATATCATCTTCCCTGGAACTGTCACTGACCAATGTCTGCACCTTAGACTTAAGAGCAATTGGGCACTAATTTTTAATTTTCTCAAATGCCATTACAAGCAGGCAAACAGATTTAGACAATATGACCAAGCTTGCAGGACAACAGAAAGTAATAATAGTTTGGTCATGATTCTTTGTCAAAAATGAATCTATAGGAACAGATGAAGATGAACATGATAGTTCCTTCTAGCTTTAAATGTTATACTTTGGTTTGTAGTGGATGACATGACTGAAGCTGACATATTTGTTACCCAGATGCTGCTGGTTTAATTAGCTTTCTTGCGGTGATTCAGTGAACGGGATCACAACAGACAAACATAAGTAGGAATTACTTGGAATTGTACATCTGAAAATGTTTACATCAATTGTTTCAACTTTCTACTGAATTATTCAGTGCTAGTGCAGCATTTCAAACAGAAGTCTGCAACATTCATTATATCTTTGCATTTTACTATACAGTACAAGGACATTATTTATGTAATATCTATATTTTTCTTTGATTATTGTTAAATTTAAAATTTATTTTTAATCACTTCCTACAGTGTAAAACCTGTTTAAAGCATTTAATGAAATACATTTAAAAATAAATATTAATGCATCATTAAAAAATAATGCAACTTGCTTTGATTGTTAAATAGGGTTTTCCTTGTTATAATATGAATATAATTCTTGCATTGACTACATTTAGATCATAAGCAGGTTAATGTTTTGTAACATTCACTAACTCGTTTGGTGTGACGATAATTTATCAATTTATATCGTAATTGGAAATTCTACTATAATAAAATATTAATTATAAAATGTTATAATATACTCTGCAATCAATGAGCTCAGTTTGAAAATAAAAATATACTAACTGGATACATTGACGTGAATGATAAATAGAAATGTATGTGAAGTAATATACACAATGTTCTAAAACAGGGGTGGGCAAACTACGGCCCGCGGGCCGCATGCGGACCGCCATTGGATATTTTGCGGCCCTCAAACACATTTTTAAATACACAAACATTGTTAAAATATTTGCAAAACCTTCTATCCATATTAGAAAATATACTGTTATAGTGTAAGTCTGTTAGAAATGTAATTTTTTTTCAGAAATTATCTACATTATGTAAAACTACCTTTCTTTAAAATAAAAATATTTAATTGATTACTTACCGAGAATTTTAAACAAAAACATACATAATATTATATGCGGCCCTCCAATAGCTTTACAATTTTCAATGCGGCCCTCTGTACAAAAAGTTTGCCCAAGCCTGTTCTAAAACACTGAAAGTCTACTAATTTATCAGTTCTTGTGTCTCTTGGAATTTCTGATATCCCTTGAACTCCTGAGCTGTACATGATCATAACATTTTCTCGTGTGTCACACTGGTGACGTGTCTCGGCCCTCCCATTTCTTGTTTGCCTACACCAGAGTTTTATTTCTTGTGAAAACTAAGCGAGGACAAAGATTCACTGTATGAAAAAAGCAGAGAAGGGAAAATAATGGACAGTTAACATCAATTACTAGATAGTTCAGTAAATGTCCTTACTCATCCACATCAATGAAAATAGAAATTGATGGTTAACTATGTGTGTTGATACATACAATGTGTTATCCCTATAACTGTGTGTTGATACATCCAATGTGTTATCCCTATGTCTGTGTGTTGATACATCCAATGTGTTATCCCTATGACTGTGTGTTGATACATCCAATGTGTTATCCCTATGACTGTGTGTTGACACATCCAATGTGTTATCCCTATGACTGTGTGTTGACACATCCAATGTGTTATCCCTATGACTGTGTGTTGACACATCCAATGTGTTATCCCTATGACTGTGTGTTGACACATCCAATGTGTTATCCCTATGAGTCTGAAGTGTTATGGACTATATATAAATAAACATGTGAGTAGGTATATATATCACTAGAAGCAGTGATGACAGAAGTAAACTGGTGTACAACACTTTCAAAGGTCGTCTTGTAGGAAACAGTTCAAGGTAGAAGGACATGAGGTAGTAAAAGAACATCTTATGATTCACAGCTTCACAGATCTGTCTGGGCATGATTTGTCCTTACTCGCCAATAGATTATGATAGGTTTGTGTGTGTGTGTGTGTGTGTGTGCGTGTGCGCACGGTCATATACGTATGAATGTCTGGTAGGGCAATTATCACTGTACTTTGGTCTATAACTATTTGTGTTCCAATTTCTTTATTATACAGGACAATATTAAGAACAATGCAGAAACACCATCCACGTGTTGTCACTCCCACGACAAAGCATAGTAATATTTTTACTTGCCATTCATGATGTAATCGATGACAAAGGAGATTTTTGGATGGAGCAGCCTGTCACATCTCAAAAGGTAAAAGCGACCAATAACCATGCTGAAGTCGGATGTATTGTGAAAGGTGTAGCTATCACTGCCAAGCTGTAAACCGTTGTATAACACATTCATTTCTCCAGACTAGATCCTGCTAATCTGTGGAAGTTTGATAACGAACACAGAACAAGAATAGTGTAGAAAACATTACATTACTAGCAATAGTCATCCAGGTATGCACATACATCAGGCAAGTGTGTTTCAACTCACTGTTTTAATTAGCAATCAATGTTAACACTCACTCATAGATCTTTGATTACCTTTCTCAGGAGCAGCCTCCTAATTGTGTACTCAGCAAACACTTGTGTGGTTGTAACTTCTATGGTTATCTCACCAATTTTTATCTCACCATCTTCCGGCCAGTATCTTTCACACTTTTCCTAAAATATGTTGAAAATATAACAACCTTAATAACCTTTCCTTTATAATATTCAATCTATAATTGCAGAAATAATTGTATTAACATAGTCTTTACAATCATTGACATAGTCTATACAATGATTTGACAGAAGTAAGATAGACTTACTGAGATGTAGATATATAGAAGAATAGGGAGAACTTCATAAAAAGAGAAAAAAAATGAACAATGGTTCTAATAACATTTTGCATGAAAAAATAACTATTAAAGGAAATACAGATTAAACAAATAAAACATAAGGACATATTAAAAGACATGACACATTGTTGAAGAGTTAAACTCTTCAAGGTAGAGTTGAGGGGAAGCGAGCAAGAGGTAGGCAGAGATACAAGTGGAAGGGAAATACCACGAGATGGACAGGTTACAGTCTAGCAGAGTACACCACAAAAGCAAGAGACAAAGAATGTTGAATGTCTGTTGCAGTCAACCTTCACTGCAGAGATGCCAAGTGATGATCATAAAGATTGACTTACATAGTCACAAATCATGGACTGACAACATAAACACATTGACACAACATGATATTTCAACACATCCGTGTTACTGAGGGTATAAATTGTTGGTTGACTGTGTCAATATGAATTCACTGTAGTAGTGATATGTCTGTTATACTGTAGTAGTGATATGTCTGCTATACTGTAGTAGTGATATGTCTGTTACACTGTAGTAGGGATAAAACCCGTTTGATCTATCTATGAGTAGCTCTCAACTTAGTTGGGTTAGTTATGTCATCTGCATACCAGATGAGCACCTTCCAAATATAATGTTCTATGGTAAATTGTGTGTAGGTATTATTGCATATCAAACTACAAAACACGACATGGCCTGAAAACCAATCATCATTCAATCTTGAAACTCAAAATATGAGAAGTGACAATGTATATATAGATAAATAGACATATAGATAACTAGATAGACTTCCTAAAAACGTATGTGTATGCTAATAAATACAGTCTCATGCTGAATGGTATAAGCAATCGTGATTCTACAAAACACCCATGTCTCTTGTTTTTTAATAAGTTTAACTGGTGACTTTCTCTAATGTCATCTCATCCAAGAGCTTCTCTCTTTTCCTCTATCTCTTCTCCCCATGGTCCTTTTTGATTACTAAATATTCAAGTTTTGCCACAAAGTAATTATACCACAAAGATTTATGTCACATAAACGATAACAAACAAACACCACACAACAGTAGCAGTTCATTACCTTTCCTCCCTCTATTACATTAGTTAGCATGACAATCTCCCCGCTGTTCTGTTCCCATATCATACGTACGAAATCTTCAAGAGTACGTTTTGTAGGACCTGATATAAACATACACATAACTGTACTAGAAAATAGGCGTGCAAAATTATATCATACATCTACTCACATACATTACTCTTGATAGCCTATGTATTCCCTCGTAACAAAGCAACGCATCACATACATAGAGTACGCTCATAGTACGTAACTCTGTAACTTCAAGCAATAATCCCAAAGGAACTCAGAGAAAAATACACTTGTAAATTAATTAATTAATTATTTACCTAGTTAATTATTGCTTTATTTACTTAACTAATTAATTATTTATTTAGTTAGTTAAATAATTATTTAATTGGTTAATTAGTGATTAGTAAGTTAATTATTACTCATTGTCTTTCTCCAGGTGGTTTGTGGTCCACTCTTGCCGTTAGGCGTAGGTATGATTGGAACTCGAGCATGTGTTCCAAGGCCAGATGTGTTGTTCAGAATGTCCCTGAAGTTTTCTAACCATCTTTTTCACAGTATTCCTATGGCTCTGTACAACTTGTGACCCCATCAGCTTTCCTCAAGCATTTCATCTCACATGTCACTAACAATGAAAAGCCAACTGGATTGCTCCTTCAGGGCCGGTCTTAGGCCAATGCAACCTTTGCGGCCGCATTGAGCCCCGCACTTCATAGGCCCATAAATTAATATTAGAATGTATTTTATTATCCTCTTCCCTACCAAGACTGGGCTCCGCGCAATCCGTTTCGCATTGGGCCCCCAAGTGTTAGGGCCGGCCCTGTGCTCCTTGATATATGTTTGCACACAAATACTTATATCGGCTCACAAAGCCAGTAACAGAAGCTAGCTTGAGCAGAATCTGAATGTTTGCTTTCATCATTGCACTTGATTGATTAATTGAACAACATTTTTTAGTTACTTATTTATTTGTTTTAGTTACTTAGTAGATAAATCTTCATGTGATTCCTACATACAACGTAATACTAGAAACACCACACTTCACTCCCAGTTTCTGTATTCTAGCCATAGAAACAGAACAAGAAATACAGCTCCATATATTACAACTGGTTAAACTCCATGATCGCATTCAAAATATCAGCACACGCCATTTAACTGCCACTAGTCACTGTGTCTATACTGGCAAGTATGTCTATTCTTTCATTCCCCTAACACTCATGAGTTCTAGTATAAAAATGAAGGTAACTCTATTCAGCAAAGACATATTGACAACTTCAACCACTGAATGCACACATAGCCCAACTGAATCTTTTGAAGTATACTCATAGAATAAGTAATGAAACAGATATTTGTAGCAACCTAGACAACAAATCATCTGTGTTTATACAATCTTCTATAGTATTACGTACAGTATAGTATTCACAGTAAAACCCACATATAGATACGGAATAAATATGCAAAGAATACTTACCCTGTGAAGCTATGAACCTCTCTTGTTCATTGTAACCCTGATCAGAAATGGTTTTGTTAAAGATTAGTGAAAATGTGGATATTCACAATGTTCTATTGTTATGTAATTGTAGAAAGTTGCCACCATAAATACAGCGTTTTTATATGTTTGCTCATACATTGGGAGTCCCTGTAACTCATACAGTGGAAGTCTCTATAATTCATAAAGTGGGAATCCCTATAACTCATACAGTGGGGGTCTCTATAACTCATACAGTGGGAATCCCTGTAATAATGGTCATATTCTCTCATACAGTGAGAGTCTCTATAACAAATTTGTCTGAACAGACAAAACATTTCTGTAATGTTGGTTTGTTTGTGAACCCCAGGAATTGCTAGCGATTAGCTTACTTCCTATGCGTAGTAGGGTGGTTTTCTGAGCTCTCTTTCATACCCAGGAGGCTTCAGCTTTCGGCTTTGTGCAATACCTAATGAAGGAGCCTTCTACTCAGAGGATTAATAATATAGATGACATGCTACAAAGCTTCAATAACAGAGCCTCAATATAACGGCATGCCATATACTAAGGTTTTCTGTTGCTGTGGAGCCATTGTCTAGTGGGCCATTGCAGTTTGCTTTATACAATTATATATATAGAAAATAATAAACGTTTTTCGGGGATTTTGAAAAGTTTTCTAATCTTCGGAATTGTCTTAGAAAAATGTTGTAAACTAGGGAATTGTGTTGTAAACTAGGCAGTTGTGTTAGAAAACTATCAATAGAAAGGAATTCCATTTCCTTTGAGCCATGAGCCAATGAGCCATGTGTGTTTTCTCTTCCTTTCTATGTGAAATATTACTTGAAGTAAGTTCAGAGATCGATGTTTTTTGCCTGTCAGAGAAGGCAGAAAAAATCCAACCAGACATGTCTGAAGGTTATGTGTAGTGAGAAGATTTCTCTTGCATGTCAGAGAGGGTGATGACTCACCAGGCATGTCCCGTATATTTGAGCTGTAGTGATATTTTAGATACGTTTTATATTAGTGGACTGGATATGCTTTCTGAATGGTCTAGCAACCCAACTGCCAGTAACTGTGACATGTATGAGACCCCCATCTAATCACATACGACTTCATCATGACTTTTGGATTCCTTTCTTCTAAGGGATGGGACAGTCACCTCAACCTTCAGTTTCCTTAGTCATCTCTTGCAACATACATGGTAGGTTACAATGTTGCTATTCTTTGCTCCCCTTTTAGGTTCTAGTAACATGGGTACATGTCTAACTATTTATATATATAATATAATGCTGTGGGCAATCAGTTTTCGCTATTTATGTATATATGGTTCTTTTAGTGTCCATCGTTTAGATTGTTTATTTATCAGGTTCATGTGTTTCAGTTGTATTTGTTAGTGACAAAGCAGCATGACTCCTGCCGAGTACCACTCAGCCCATAACTCCGCAGCTTCAAGTAATAATCCTCAAGAACATCCGGAAATTATTTAATTATTCCATGTTATAGTTTTGCTATAAGTTATTGGACCTTGATTTTTGCAGTAACAAATATTATTATCCATTAGATCAAGGTCTCGCCTGAGAAAGATCTTCTGTAATGTGACATGTATTTCTTATCTGAGAAGACACCTTCACAGAAATCCTTTTTTTTCAAATATGGCAGGTGATTGCATATTACCGAAAAAAAGATAATTATTAAAATGTCTACCTTAATGACCATGTATATTTTAGAAACGTTTTAACTGCAAGCTATAAAATAATACTGTCTAGGGTTGTCACATGATGCTTGCAGGATGTCAGGTTGAGCAGCTCTTCGCTCAATGATGATGATAGTAAAGTAATACACATGGAACACGCCAACCCTCATTTTACCTGTATATGGGATGCATTAATGTAATCATCTTGTGTCTTCTTGTCACTGGTCAACAAATGTACACGGGAGTGGTCATCTGTGTTGAAAAATAAGAATATGTATATCTATTAATATTTGTAGTCCTACATCTAATTTATTAAAACTGTCAATATTTACAATTTATAAATGTACAGTTCCATATATATATATATAAATATATATATATACTGTGAGTAGGGATTCATACTGTACAAATTATTTTTTTTAAAGTATAGCGCCATTTATCTGAATGGCTATGAGGAATTTTTTGATAGTGTGTCATGGAATAAACATTTCACAATTCTGGAACAGTTTGTAGTTGGCAAATCATTTGTTACTTGTCATAATCAGAAATATAGCAGGATTGTATAGGCTATCATTCCTGTCAGATCATCATGGCATGTATGGTCACTTGATATGCAGTAACGTTATGATGTCTCAGAATGTTGGTAACTCCTTCAATCCACCTTCTTCTTAGTTTTCCTCCGTATCTTTCTATTTCCATGTTCATGTTGTATGCTGATGCCGTTAGCCAATAAGGATTCATTTTCATTAAGTGACCGAATCATTTCAGTCTGTTGTTGAATATATTTGACCGTAGAAGCTGTTCCAAAAGCGCTTGTACTCTCTTCATTCCTCACATGATCTCATCCTGTTCTGTATGCTGCATTTTTTTAACATCATTTCACATGTAGTAAGCTTTCTCTCTTGTTCTACCTACCAATTTGCTGTTCTTATTGTGTGATCTTATTTTTAATCTTAAATTCAACTATTTCTGATTCTGTACTGCTGATATCACTGACTGCTGATATCACTGACTGCTGATATCACTGACTGCTGATATCACTGACTGCTGATATCACTGACTGCTGATATCACTGACGTTCCATATACCTATTTTAACTGCCGTTGTGTTGTTTGATAGCAGATTTATAATTGTGCCATGTGAGCTGTTGTTACTCCAATCTTTGATAGATTTTCTAATTTTCTTAAGTTCTTGCACAATGTTAAGAGCAGAGATTTCTGTGAACATTCAAATACCCTACCAATTTGCTGAATCTGTCTTTCCTTCGTCCTTTAATTAAAAATCAATTCCTTATTGGCTGTTCAGATCTGTCATTGTTTCACCCATGAATGAACACTAAACTCCCCTATTGGGTTGCTGAACCTGGCATAGTTTCATTCTTGAATAAACACCCAAATCCCCTACCGAGCTGCTGTACCTGTCGTAGTTTCATCCTTGAATGAAGACTCAATATATCACAAAATCACAATGAATGTAGAAGAATTAAAAAAGGATAATCATGATGATGTGTATTGATGGTAATGAGTACACTGACAAGCCGGTGAACTTTGATATAATATGAACACACATATTTATATATTGTTTTCGCATAGTTATTGCATTGTTGAATTTATCCATTCACAAGATCTTCACAAGTGGTAATCACGTCACGCTCAAGACTGCAACAGTTTGGATCTACCCGTAAAAAGATAGACAATATATATATATATATATATATATATATATATATATATATATATATATATATATATATATATATATATATATATATATATATATATATATATAAATACAAAGAGACTGATAAAGTGGAATTTTGGGTAGCTATATTCTGATGACTTCAGAATATAAAACTATATAAAGAGATAAGAGAGAAATGCAAAGTAGGAAAGCTGGCTGAACAAGAAATGCACAAAAATGTAATCACATTACAACCACGAAACAACATTACTACATAAACAAATCAATGTGATAACAGGGAAAAGAACGCAAACAATTACATATTGTCTAAAACCTAAGACATGGCAGATATTAACGGGCAAAGATCATATAATACAGAGATGGTCTGAATATATCTAAGAACTTTATGATGACAACTGACCTGAGATAAACATACAGGATAATGGCGAGGGTCCATCTCTACTCGCAGCAGAAGTAAGGGAAGCTCTAAGGCACATGACATGTGGCAAAGTTCCAGGACCAGACAATATCACATTAGAGGAATTAGTAGCTTTAGGTAACTTTGGAGTAGAAATAATCA